>SZWC01000165.1:46193-165596 GCA_023375785.1 Penium margaritaceum | reverse complement strand
CGTATTAGTGCGTGTAAGTGCGTGTAAGTGCATTTAAGTACAGTTTATATGTGTGTAACTTTGTGTAACTTCGTGTAAGTGTGTTCGAGTGCGTGGAAGTGCGTGTAAGTGCGTGTAGGTGCATGTAAGTGCGTGTAGGTATGTGTAAGTACGTGTAAGTGCGTGTAAGTGCGTGTAAGAACCTGTTAGTGCATATAAGTGCTTGTAACTGTGTGTACGTGTGTGTATGTGCCTGTAAGTATGTGTAAGTACGTGTAGGTGCGTGTAAGTGTGTGTAAGTACGTGTAAGTGGGTGTAAGTGTGCGTAAGTACGTGTAAGTGCGTGTAAGTACGTGTATGTGCGTATACGTGCGTGTAAGTTTGTGTAAGTATGTGTAAGTGCATGTAAGTACATGTAAGTGGGTATAAGTGTATATAAGTTCGTGTAAGTACGTGTAAGTTTGTGTAAGTGCGTGAAAGTGCGTGTAAGTGTGTGTTAGTGTGTATAACTGCGTATAAGTATGTGTAAGTACGTGTTACTGCGTGTTAGTGTGCGTAAGTGTGTGACACTATGTGTAAGTGCGTGTAAGTACGTGAAAGTGCGTGTAAGTGCGTATAGGTACGTGTAAGTGCGTGTAAGTGTGTGTAAGTGCGTGCAAGTGCATGTAAGTGCGTGTAAGTGTGTGTAAGTGCATGTAACTGCGGTTTAAGTTTGTGTAAGTGTGTGTAAGTATGTGCAAGTACGTACAAGTGCGTGTAAGTGTGTGTAAAAGCGTGTAAGTGCGTTTAAGTGTGTGTAAGTGCATGTAAGTGTGCGTAAGTACGTGTTAGTACGTGTGAGTACGTGAAAGTACGTGGAAGTGCGTGTGGGTATGTGTAAGTGCGTGGAAGTGCGTGTAAGTGTTTATAAGTGCGTGCAAGTGCATGTAAGTATGAATACATGCGTGTAAGTGTGTGTTAATGTGTGTGCAAGTATGTATAAGTGCGTGTAAGTGCATGTAAGTGTGTGTATGTGCATGTAAGTGTGTGTAAGTACGTGTAAGTGCATGTATGTGCATGTAAGTATGTGCAAGTACATGCAAGTGCGTGTAAGTGCTTGTAAGTGCGTTTGAGTACGTGTAAGTGCGTGTTAGTGTGTATAAGTATGTGTAAGTACATGTAAGTGTGTGTATGTGTGTATAAGTGTGTGTAAGTGTGTGTAGGTGCGTTTTAAGTTTTTGTAAGTGCGTGTAAGTATGTGTAAGTGTGTGTTAGTGTGTGTAAGTATGTGTAAGTGCATGCAAGTGCATATAAATACGTGTAAGATTATGTTGGTGAGTGTTAGTGCATGTAAGTATGTGTAAGTGCCTGTAAGTGGGTGTAAGTGCGTGCAAGTGCATGTAAGGGCGTGTAAGAATGTGTAAGTGCGTGGAAGTATGTGTAAGTACATCTTAGTGTGTAAAGGTGTGTGTAAGTGCGTGTAAGTGTGTGTAAGTGCGTATAAGTGCGTGTAAGTGCGTGTTCGTACGTGTAAGTGCATGTATGTATGTGTAAGTGCATGTGGGTATGTGTAAGTGTATGTGAGTGCGTGTAAGTGCATGTTACTGCATGTAAGTGGGTATTAGTGCGTGTATGTGCATGTATGTGCGTGTAAGTGCACTTTATGTGTGTGTAATTAGGTGTAAGTTCCTGTAAGTGTGTTCAAGTACGTGGAAGTGCGTGTAAGTGCGTGTAAGTGCGTGTAAGTGCGTGTAAGTACGTGGAAATACATGTAAGTGCCTGTATGTTTGCGTAAGTGCGTGTAAGTGTGTGTACGTTCATGTAAGTGTGTCTAAGTGCATATAGGTACGTATAAGTGTGTGTAATTCGTGTAAGTATTTGTAAGTGCATGTAAATGCGTGGAAGTACCTGTAAGTGTGTGTAAGTCGTGTAAGTACCTGTAAGTGTGTATAATTGCGTGTTAGTACGTGGAAGTACGTGTAAGTATGTGTAAGTGCATGTAAGTGCGTGTACGTTTGTTTACGTACGTGTAAGTGTGTGTAAGTGTGTGTAAGTACGTATTAGTGTGTGTAAGTCCGTGTGAAGTGCGTCTAAGTGCTTTTTATGTGTGTGTTATTTCGTGTAGGTTTGTGTAAGTGCATGTAAGTGCGTGGAAGTACGTGCTAGTGCGTGTAAGTACATGTAAGTACGTGTAAGTACGTGTAAGTAGGTATAAGTACGTGTAATTGTGTGTAAGTGCGTGTAAGTGCGTGTTAGTGCGTGTAAGTGCATGTTAGTGCGTGTTAGTGCATGTAAGTGATTTACCATGCGTGTAAGTGCGTGTAAGTACATGAAAGTGCGTGTAAGTGCGCGTAAGCGTGTGTAAGTGCATATAAGTGCGTGTATGTACGTATAAGTGCGTGTAAGTGCATGTAAGTACGTGCAAGTGCGTGTACGTGCGTGAAAGTGCGTGTTAGTACAGTTTAAGTTTGTCTAAGTGCGTGTAAGTGTGTGCAAGTGGCTGAAAATGCATGTTAGTGTGAGAAAGTGCGTATAAGTGTGTGTAAGTGCGTGTAAGTGCGTGTAAGTGCGTGTAAGTATGTGTAGATGCGTGTAGGTATGTGAAAGTGCCTGTAGGTGCGTGTGGGTACATGTAAGTGCGTATAACTACGTATAAGTATGTGTAAGTGCATCCAAGTGTATGCAAGTGCATATGAGTGCGTGAAAGTACGTGATAGTAGGTATTAGTACGTGTAAGTGTGTGCAACTGCGTATAAGTGCGTGTAAGTACGTGTAAGTGCGTGTAAGTGCATGAAAGTTTTTGTAAGTATGTGTAAGTGCGTATTAGTGCATATAAGTACGTTTATGTACATGTAAGTACGTGTAAGTGTGTAAGTACGTGTAAGTTTGTGTAAGTGCGTGTAAGTGTGTCTAAGTGTGTGTAAGTGCATGTAAGTATGTGTAAGTATGTGTAACTGCATGTAAGTACGTGTAACTATGTGTACATGTGTATAAGTCTGTGTAACTATGTGTAAGTGCGTGTAAGTGCGTGTGAGTATGTGTCAGTGCTTCTAAGTGCGTGTGAGAGCATGTAAGTATGTCTACGTTTGTGTAAGTGTGTGTAAGTGCATGTAAGTACGTGTAAGTGCGTGTAAGTGCGAGTAAGTGCGTGCAAGTGCATGTAAGTGCGTGAAAGTGCGTGTAACTACGTGTAACTGCGTATAAGTGCATGTAAGTACGTGTAAATGCGTGTAATTATGTGTAAGTACGTGTAAGTGCGTGTAAGTAGATGTCAGTGTGTGTAAGTATGTGTAAGTGTGTATAAGTGTGTGTAAGTGTGTGTAAGTGCGTGTAAGTGCGTGTAAGTGTGTATAAGTGCGAGTAAGTGCGTGTAAGTACATGTAAGTGTGTGTAAGTACATATAAGTACGTATAAGTGTGTGCAAGTACGTGTGAGTGTGTGTAAAAATGTGTTAGTGCATGTGAATGCGTGTAAGTGCGTGTGAGTATGTGTAAGTGCGTGTAAGTGTGTGTAAGTACGTGTAAGTGCATGTAAGTGCGTCTAAGTGCGTGCAAGTGCATGTAAGTGCGTGTAAGTATGTCTAAGTGCGTCTTCGTGCGTGTAATTGTGTGTAAGTATGTATTCGTGTGTGTAAGTACATATAAGTGCATGTAAGTACGTTGAAAGTGCTTGTAAGTACGTGTAAGTGCGTGTAAGTGCGTGGAAGTGCATGTAATACGTGTAAGTATGTTTAAGTGCATTTGAGTACGTGTAAGTGCATACAAGTGCGTGTAAGTGTGTGTTAGTACGTGTAAGTGTGTGTAGGTGCATGTAAGTGTGGTTAATTTTAGTGTAATTTTGTGTAAGTTTGTGTAAGTACGTTCAAGTACGTGGAAGTGCGTGTAAGTGCGTGTAAGTATGTGTAAGTGCGTATAAGTGCGTATAAGTGCGTATAAGTGCGTATAAGTATGTGTAAGTGCGTGTAAGTGCGTGTAAGTGCGTGTAAGTACGTGTAAGTGCGTATAACTGCGTAAAAGTGTGTATAAGTACATGAAAGTGCGTGTAAGGACGTGTAAGTGTGTGTAAGTGCTTGTGAGTGTGTCTAAGTGCGTGTAACTGTGTGTTAGAGTGTGTAAGTGTGTGTTAGTGTGTGTTAGTGTGTGTAAGTGTGTGTAACTGCATCTAATTAGGTGTAAGTGTGTGTAAGTGCGTGTAGGTACGTGTAAGTGCGTGTAAGTACGCGTAAACACGTGTAAGTGCGTGTAATTGCTTGTAAATACATGTAAGTGCGTGTTAGTGCATGTAGGTGTGTGTAAGTTCATGTAAGTTTGTGTAAGTGTGTGTAAGTGCATATAGGTGCGTGTAAGTCCGTGAAAGTATAAGCAAGTGCACGTAAGTGCGTCGAAGTGTGTGTAAGTGTGTGTAAGTGAATGTTCTCTTGTATTAGTATGTGTAAGTGCGTGTGAGTGTGTGTAAGTATGTGTAAGTATGGGTAAGTGTGGGTAAGTGGGAGTAAGTGCGTGTAAGTACGTGTAAGTTCGTGTAAGTGTGTGTAAGTGTGTGTAAGTACGTGTAAGAGTGTGTAAGTGCATGTAAATATGTGGAAGTGGGTGTGAATGTGTGTAAGTGCCCGTAATTGTGTGTAAGCATGAACAAGTGTGCATAAGTGCGTGTCAGTGCATGTAAGTGTGTGTAGTTGCGTGTAAGTGCGTGTAAGTGCACGTAAGCATGTGCAAGTGCATTTATGTGCGTGTCAGTGCATGTAAGTCCGTGTAACTGCGTACAAGGATGTATAAGTGCGTGTAAGTAGGTGTAAATACGTGCAAGTGTGTATAAGTGCATGTAAGTTCCTGTAAGTGCATGTAAGTGGGTGTAAGTGCGTGTAATTGCGTGTAAATATGTGGAAGTGCGTGTACGTGTGTGTAAGTATTTGTAAGTCCGTGTATGTACGTGAAAGTGCGTGTAAGTGCGTGTAAGTGTGTGCAAGTAAGTGTACATGCATGTCAGTTTGTTGAAGTGCGTGTAAGTGCATGTAAGTGCATACAGGTGTGTGTAAGTGTGTGTAAGTCTGTCGAAGTGTGTGTAATTGCATGTAAGTGCATGTAAGTGCATGTAAGTACGTGTAAGTGCGTGTAAGTGTATGTAAGTGCAAATACGTGTGTGTAAGTACGTGTAAGAGTATGTAAATTCGTTTAAGTGTGTCTAAGGACGTATAAGTACGTGTAAGTGTGTGTAAGTGCAAGTAAGTTTGTATAAGTGCGTGTAAGTGCGTGTAAGTACATGTAAGTGCAAGTAAGTGCGTGTAAGTACGTGTAAGTACGTGTAAATACGTATAAGTATGTGTAAGTGCGAGTAAGTGCAAGTAAGTGCGTATGAGTACGTGTAAGTGCATGTGAGCATGTGTAAGTACGTGTAAGTGCGTGTAAGTGCATGTAAGTGTGTATAAGTGTGTGTAAGTGTGTGTAAGTGCGTGTAAGTGCGTATAAGTGTGTATACTCGTGAGAAAATACGTAGAAGTATGTGTAAGTGCGTGTAAGTGTGTAGAAGTGTGTGTAAGTGTGTACAAGTGTGTGTAAGTGCGTGTAAGTGTGTGTAAGTGCATGTAAGTACGTGCACATTTGTGTACGTACGTGTAGGTACGTGTAAGTACGTGTAAGTGTGTATAAGTGTGTGTAAGTGCATCTAAGTGCGTGTTAGTGCGTGTAAGTATGTGTAAGTGCGTGTAAGTGCGTGTAAGTGTGTGTCAGTGTGTGTTAGTGTGTGCTAGTGCTTGTAAGTGTATGTAACTGCGTCTAAGTGTGTGTAAGTGCATGTACATACGTACAGGTACGTGTAAGTGCGTATAAGTACGTGTAAGTGCGTGTAAGTGCGTATAAGTGCGTGTAAGTGCGTGTTAGTGCATGTAAGCGTGTGTAAGTATGTGTAAGTACGTGTAAGTGTGTGTAAGTGCGTGTAATTACGAGTAAGTATGTGCAAGTGCGAGCACATATGTGAAAGTACGTTTTAGTACGTGTAAGTGCGTGTTAGTGGGTGTAAATTTGTGTAAATATGTGTAAGTACGTGTGAGTGTGTGTAAGTGCGTGTAAGTGCGTGTAAGTGCAAGAAAAAACATATTAGTACGTGTAAGTACGTGTAAGTTTCTGTCAGTACGTATAAGTGTGTGTAAGTGCACGTAAGTACGTGTAAGTACATGTAAGTGCATGTAAGTATGTGTAAGTGCGTGTAAGTACGTGTAAGTACATGTAAGTACGTGTAAGTACGTGTCAGTGCGTGTAAGTGTGTGCAAGTGCGTGGAAGCACGTGTACGTGTGATTAACTGCATGTAAGTGCGTATAACCTTGTGAAGTGTGCATAAGGGTGTGTAAGTTTGTGTAAGTGAGTGTTAGGACGTGTAAGTGCATGAAAGTGCATCTAAGTATGTGCAAGTGCGTATAAGGGCGTGTAAGTGCGTGTAAGTACGTGTAAGTACGTGTAAGCATGTGTAAGTGCATGTAAGTGTGTATAAGTGCGTATAAGTGCATATAAGTATGTGTACGTGTGTGCAAGTTCATGAAAGTACGTATAACCGCGTGTAAGTGTGTGTTAGTGCATGTAAGCACGTGTAAGTATGTGTAACTGCGTATAAGTGCGTGTAAGTGCGTGTAAGTGCGTGTAAGTACCTGTAAGTACGTGTAATTGCGTGAAGTGTACGTTCGTGTAAGTGCGTGTTAGTGCGTGTAAGTGCGTATAAGCACGTGTAAGGATGTCTAAGTATGTGTAAGTGCAAGTAAGTGCGTGTATGTATGTGTAAGTGCATGTGAGCATGTGTAAGTGCGTGTAAGTGCGTGTAAGTATGTGTAAGTGCGTGTAAGTGTGTGTAAATGCGTGTAAGTGTGTATAAGTGCATGTAAGTACGTGTAAGTATGTGTAAGTACGTGAAAGTACGTGTAAGTGCAAGTACGTACGTGTAAGTATGTGTAAGTGCATGTAAGAACGTGTACTTATGTGTAAGTGCGTGTAAGTTCCTGTAAGTGCGTGTCAGTGCATGTAAGTGCGTGTAAGTGCATGTAAGTGCGTGTAAGTACGTGGAAATGCGTTTAAGTGTGTAGAAGTGCGTGTTAGTGTGTGTCAGTCCATGTAAGTGCATGTTAGTACATGTAAGTTCATGCAAGTGCGTGTAAGTGCGTGTAAGAGCATGTAGGTGTGTACAAGTACGTGTACGTGTTTGTGAGTTTGTTTAAGTGCGTGTAAGTGCATGTAAGTGCATGTAAGTACATGCAAGTGAGTGTAAGTATGTACAAGTGCGTGTAAGTACGTGTACGTGTGTGTTAGTGTGTGCTAGTGTATGTCAATGTGTGTAACTGCGTCTAAGTATGTGTACGTACGTGTAAGTGCGTATAGGTACGTGTGAGTGCGTATAAGTGCGTGTAAGCACGTGTAAGTACGTGTAAGTGCGCGTAAGTGCGTGTTAGTGCGTGGAAGTGTGTGTAAGTATATGTAAGTATGTGTAAGTGTGTGTAAGTGCGTGAAAGTACGTATAAGTGTATGCAAGTGCGAACAAGTGCGTGTAAGTGTGTCTGAGTACGCATAAGTGCGTGTAAGTGCGTGTAAGTTTGTGTAAGTTTGTGTAAGCATTTGTGAGTGTGTGTAAGTGTGCGTAAGTGCGTATTAGTGCGTGTAAGTGCATATAAGTATGTACAAGTGTGTGTAAGTTTGTGTAAGTGCGTCTAAGTGCGTGTAAGTGTCTGTAAGTGTGTCTAAGTGCATGCAAGTGCGTGTAAGTGTGTGTAAGTATGTGTAAGTGCGAGTAAGTGCGTGTAAGTGCGTGTAAATGAGTGTAAGTTTGCGTACGTGTGTGTAAGTGCGTGTACATTTGTGTAAGTGTGTGTAAGTGCGTGTAAGTGCGTATAAGTACATGTAAGAGGTGTATGTTTGTGTAGGTGCGTGTCAGTATGTATAAGTGTGTGTAAGTGGCTGTGAGTGCGTCTAAGTGCATGTAAGTGTGTGTAAGTGGGTGTACGTACGTGTAAGAGCATGTGAGTGCGTGTAAGTTTGTGTAAGTTTGTGTAAGTACGTGTAAGTGCGTGTAAGAGCGTGTTTGTATGTACAAGTGCGCGTACATGTGTGAGAGTTTGTTTAAGTGTGTGTAAGTGCATGTTAGTGCGTGTAAGTACGTGTAAGTGTATTTAAGTGCGTGTAAGTGCATGTAAGTGCATGTACGTGTGTGTTAGTGTGTGCTAGTGCGTGTAAGTGTGTGTAACTGCATATAAGTGTGTGTAAGTACATGTAAGTGCGTACAGGTACGTCTAAGTGCGTATAAGTGCGTGTAAGTGTGTGTAAGTACGTGTAAGTGTGTGTAAGTGTGTACAAGTGCGAGCAAGTGCGTGTAAGTGTGTCTAGGTATGTGTAAGTGCGTGTATTTTCGTGTAAGTTCATGTAAGTACGTGTGAGTGTGTGTATGTGTGCATTAGTGTGTGTAAGTGCATGTTAATACATATAAGTGTGTGCAAGTGTGTGTAAGTTTGAGTAAGTGCGTGGAAGTGCGTGTAAGTGCGTGTAAGTGTCTGTAAGTGCATGCAAGTATGTGAAAGTGTGTGTAAGTGTGTGTACCTATGAGTAAGTGGGTGTAAGTGCGTGTAAATTTGTGTAAGGACGTGTAAGGACGTGTAAGTGCACGAAAGTGCATGTAAGTGCATGTAAGTGCGTCTAAGTGTGTGTAACTGCGTGTAAGTGCGTGTAAGTATCTGTAAGTATGTGTAAGTGCATGTAAGTGCGTCTACGTGTGTGTAAGTATGCAGAAGTGCGTGTAAGTGTGTGTAAGTGTGCGGAAGTGCGTGTAACTGCGTGTAAGTACATGTAAGTACGTGTAAGTGTGTGTACGTGCATGTAAGTTTGTTTAAGTGCATGTAAGTGCATGTAAGTGCATATAAGTACGTGAAAGTTTCTATAAGTGCGTATACGTACGTGTAAGTGCATGAAAGTGCGAGTATGTGCCTGTAAGTACGTGTTGGTACGTTTAGGTGTGTGTAGGTTTGTGTAAGTACGTGTAAGTGCGTGTAAGTGCATATAAGTGCATGTAAGTGTGTGTAAGTGTGTGTAAGTGTGTGTAAGTATGTATAAGTGTGTATAAGTGTGTGTAAATGCTTGTAAGTATGCATAAGTGCGTATAAGTGTGTGTAAGTGCGTGTAAGTGTGTGTTGGTGTGTGTAAGTGTGTATAACTGTGTCAAAGTACGTGTAAGTGTGTGTAAGTGCATGTAGGTATGTGTAAGTGCGTGTTAACTTGTGTAAATACGTGTACGTTTGTGGAATTGCGTGTAAGTGCGTGTAAATGCGTGTTAGTGTGTGTAAGTGTTTGTAAGTACGTGTAAGTATGTGTAAGTGTGTGTAAGTGCGGATAAGTGTGTATAAGTGCGTGCAAGTGCGAGCAAGTGCGTGTAAGTGCGTCTAAGTGCGTGTAATTCTGTGTAAGTGCGTATAATTTTGTGTTAGTATGTGAAAGTGCTTGCAAGTGTGTGTAAGTGCGTGTAAGTACGTGTAAGTGTGTGTAAGTACGTATAAGTACTTGTAAGTGTGTGTAAGTGCGTGTAAGTACAAGTAAGTATGTGTATGTATGAATAAGTGTGTGTAAGTGTGTGTAAGTGTATGTAAGTGCGTGTAAGTTTGTGTGAGTGCATGTATGTGCATGTAAGTGTGTGTAACTGCGTCTAAATATGTATAAGTGCGTGTAAGTACATATAGGTACGTGTAAGTGCGTATACGTACGTGTAAGTGCGTGTAAATATGTGTAAGTGCGTGTACGGGCGTGTTAGTGCGTGTAAGTGTAAGTATATGTAAGTACGTGTAAGTGTGTGTAAGTGCGTGTAAGTGCGTGTAAGTGTGTGCAGGTGTGAGCAAGTGCGTGCAAATATGTCTGCATACATGTAAGTGCGTGTAAGTGCGTGTAAGTGCGTGTAAGTATGCGTAAGTGCGTGTTAGTGCGTGTAAATACATATAAGTGCGTACAAGTGCGTGTAAGTTTGTGTAAGTACGTGAAAGTGCGTGTAAGTGCGTGTAAGTGTGTGTAAGTGCGTGAAGTACATGTAAGTCCATGTAAGTGCGTGCAAGTGCGTGTAAGTGCAAGTAAGTGTGTGTAAGTACGCGTTAGTGCATGTAAGCACGTGCAAGGAAGTGTAAGTGCGTATACGTATGTGGAAGTCCGTGTAAGTGCGTGTAATTGTGAGTATGTACGTATAAGTACTTGTAAGTACATGTAAGTGCGTGTAAGTGCATGTAAGCGTGTACAAGTGCGTGTAAGTCCGTGTAAGTACGTGTAAGTGCATGTAAGTGCGTGTATGTTCGTGTAAGTGTATGTAAGTGCGTGTAAGTGCGTGAAAGTGTGTGTATGTACATGTACGTGCGTGTAAGTTCCTTTCAATGTGTGTAAGTGCATGTAAGTGCGTGTTAGTGCATGTAAGTACGTGTTTGTGCGTGTAATTGTGTGTAAGTGTGTATAAGAGTGTGTTAGTGCGTGCTAGTACGTGTAAGGGTATGTAACTGTGTCTAAGTTTGTTTAAGTGCGTGTAAGTGTGTATAGGTACGTGTAAGTGCGTATAAGTACGTGTAAGTATGT
This sequence comes from Penium margaritaceum, assembly GCA_023375785.1. Classification (NCBI taxonomy): domain Eukaryota; kingdom Viridiplantae; phylum Streptophyta; class Zygnematophyceae; order Desmidiales; family Peniaceae; genus Penium; species Penium margaritaceum. The sequence goes on along the minus strand of SZWC01000165.1, from coordinate 155,069 downwards.
GTAAGTGCGTATAAGTGGGTGTAAGTGTGTGTTAGTACGTGTAAGTGTGTGTAAGTATGTGTAAGTACGTGTAAGTATGTGTAAGTGTCTGTAAGTGCGTGTAAGTGTGTGCAAGTACGAGCAAGTGCGTGTAAGTGCGTGTAAGTGCTTCTAAGTACGTGTAGGTACGTGTAAGTGGGTGTAAGGTTGTGTGAGTATGTGCAAGTGCGTGTGACTGTGTGTAAGTGCATGTAAGTGCATGTAAGTGCAAGTTAGTACGCATAAGTGCGTGTAAGTATGTGTAAGTTTGTGTAAGTGCATGTAAGTGCGTGTAAGTGCATGTAAGTGCGTGTAAGTACGTGTAAGTGCATGTAAGTACGTGTAAGTTCCTGTAAGTGTGTGTAACTATGTGTAAGTACGTGTACGTGCATGTAAGTGCGTGTCAGTGCGTCTAGGTGTGTGTAAGTGGGTCTAAGGATGTGTAAGTGCGTGTAAGTGCATGTAAGTACGTGTAAGTAAGTATAAATGCGTGTAAGTGCATGTAAGTACGTGTAAGTATGTGTAAGTTCGTGTATCCGTGTGTAAGTACGTGTAAGCGCATGTTAGTATGTGTACGTGTGTGCACGTGCGTGTAAGTACGTATAACCGTGTGTAAGTGTGTGTAAGTGCATGTAAGTACGTGTAAGTGTTTGTGAGTGCGTATAAGTGCGTACAAGTGCGTGTAAGTGCATGTAAGTTCCTGTAAGCTTGTGTAAGTGCATGTAAGTACGTGTAAGTGCATGAAATGTACGTTTTTATAAGTGCGTGTAAGTGCGTGTAACTTGGTATAAGCACGTGTAAGGACGTCCAAGTATGTGTAAGTGCAAGTAAGTACGTGTATGTATGTGTAAGTGCATGTAAGCATGTGTAAGTACTTGTTAGTGCGTGTAAGTATGTCTAAGTGCGTGTAAGTACGTGCAAGTATGTGTAAGTACGTGTAAGTGTATGTAAGCACGTGTACGTACGTGTAAGTGCGTGTAAGTGCGTGTAAGTGCATGTCAGTGCGTGTAATTGCGTGTAAGTCCGAATAAGTATGTGTAAGTGCGTGTAAGTGCGTGTAATTGTTAGTAAGTGCGTGTAAGTACATGTAAGTACGTGTAAGTACGTGTAAGTGTGTGTAAGTGTGTAAAAGTGCATGTAAGTGCGTGTAAGTGCGTGTAAGTGCATGTAAGTGCTTGTAACTTTGTGTAAGTGCATGTAAGTGCGCGTAAGTGCGTGTAAGTGTGTGCAAGTGCGTGTAGGTGCATGTAAGTTTGTTTAAGTACGTTTAAGTGCATGTAAGTGCGTCTAAGTGCGTATAACTGCGTGTAAATACGTGTAAGTGCGTGTAAGTGCGTGTAAGTTTGTGTAAGTGTGTGTAAGTATATGTAAGTATGTGTAACTGTGTGTAAGTGCGTGTAAGTGTGTGTAAGTGTGTGCAAGTACGAGCAGGTACGTGTAAGTATGTCTGATTATGTGTAAGTGCGTGTAAGTGTGTGTAAGTTCGTGTAAGTTCGTATAAGTATGTGTGAGTTTGTAGAAGTGCTCAGAAGTGCGTGTAAGTGCATGTAAATACATATCAGTGCGTGCAAGTGTGTGTAAGTTTGTGTAAGTGCGTGTATGTGTGTGTAAGTGCGTATAAGTGTGTGTAAGTTTGTGCAAGTAGGTGTAAGTGTGTGTAAGTGCGTGTAAGTGCGAGTAAGTGCGTGTAAGTGCGTGTAAATTTGTGTAAGTGCGTGTAAGGACATGTAAGTACACGAAAGTGCATGTAAGAGTATGTAAGTGCGTGTAAGTGTTTGTAACTGCGTGTAATTGCTTGTAAGTATGTGTAAGTATGTGTAAGTGCATGTAAGTCCGTGTAAGTGCGTGTAAGTGCTTGTCAGTGTGCGTAAGTGCGTGTAATCATGTGTAAGTGCGTGTAAGTGTGTGTAAGTGTATGTAAGTACGTGTAAGTGTGTGTAAGTGCATCTAAGTGGGTGTAAGTGCATATAAGTGCATGTAAGTATGGGTGAGTGCATGTAAGTGCATGTAAGTACGTCTAAGTGCGTGTAAGTTTGCGTACGTGCGTGTAAGTGTATGTACATTCGTGTAAGTGTGTGTAAATATGTGTAAGTGCGTGTAAGTGCGTGTAAGTCGTGTAAGTGAGTGTAAGTGCGTGTAAGTACGTGTGAGTGTGTGTAAGTGCGTGTGAGTGCGTGTAAGTGCATGTAAGTGCGTGTAAGTATGTGGAAGTACCTGTAAGTGCGTGCAAATGTACGGAAATGCGTGTAAGTGCGTATAAGTGCATGTAAGTGCGTGTACGTGCATGTAAGTTCGTTTAAGTGCGTGTAAGTGCATGTAAGTTTGTATAAGTACGTGAAATCTTGTCTAAGTGCATATATGTATGTGTAAGTGCGTGTAAGTGCGTGTATGTGCGTGAAAGTACGTGTAGGTACGTGTAGGAGTGTGAAGATTTGTGTAAGTGCGTGTAAGTGCGTGTAAGTGCATGTAAGTACGTGTAAGTGTGTGTAAGTATGTGTAAATGTGTGTAAGTGCGTGTACGTGCGTGTAAATGTGTTTAAGCTTTTGTAAGTATGTGTAAGTGCATGTAAGTACGTATACGTGCATGTTAGTGTATGCAAGTGTAAGTAAGTGTGTACGAGTGCGTGTTAGTGTATGTATGTACGTGTAAGTGTGTGTAAGTGTACGTTTGTGTAAGTGCGTGTAAGTGCGTGTAAGTGTGTGTAAGCACGTGTAAGTACGTCTAAGTACGTGTAAGTGCAAGTAAGTGCGTATACGTGTGTGTAAGTGTATGTTAGCATATGTAAGCACATATAAGTGTGTGTAAGTCCGTGTAAGTGCGTGTAAGTGCGTGTAAGTGCATGTAAGTACGTGTAAGTGCGTATAAGTGCGTGTAAGTGTGTGTAGGTATGTGTAGATGTGTGAACATTTGTGTAAGTGCGTGTTAGTGTGTGTAAGTACATATAAGCGCGTGTAAGTGTGTGTAAATGCGTGTAAGTACGTGTAAGTGTGTGTAAGTGTGTACAAGTATGTGCAAGTGTGTATAAGTGTGTGTAAGTGCGTGTAAGTGCGTGTATGTGCGTATAAGTGCATGTAAGTATGTGTAAGTACGTGTAAGTACGTGTACGTTCGTGTAACTGTGTGTTAGTGCGTGTAAGTACGTGTAAGTATGTGTAACCACATCTAAGTACGTGTAAGTGCGTGTAAGTGCGTGAAGGTGTGTGTAAGTGCGTGCAAGTGTGTGTATGTATGTGTAAGTATGTGTAATTGCGTTTAAGTACGTGTAAGTATGTGTTAGTACGTGTAAGTGTGTGTGACTATGTGTAAGTGTGTGTTAGGATGTGTAAGTGCGTATCTGTTCGTGTAAGTTTGTATAAGTGCGTGTAAGTGTGTGTTAGTGATGTAAGTGTGTGGAAGTGCGTGTAAGTGTGTGTAAGTGTGTGTAAGTGCGTGTAAGTTTGTGTAAGTATGTGTAAGGACGTGTAAGTGCGTGTAAGTACGTATAAGTGCATGTAAGTGCGTATAAATGTATGTAGGTACGTGCAAGTGCGTGTAAGTGTGTGTACATGAGTGTAAGTGCGTCTAAGTGGGTGTAAGTGTGTATATGTGCGTGTAAGTGTGGGTAAGTGCGTGTAAGTGCGTGTAAGTACATGTAAGTGCGTGTATATTTGCGTACGTGTGTGTAAGTGCGGGTATGTTTGTTTAAGTATGTGTAGGTGCGTGTAATTGTATGTAAGTGCGTGTAAGTACGTGGAAGTACGTATAAGTATGTGTAAGTGTATGGAAGTACGTGTAACTACATGTAAGTGTGTGTAAGTGCGTGTAAGTACGTGTAAGTGCATGTAAGTGCATGTATGTGCATGTAAGTTTGTTTAAGTGCGTGTAAGTGCATGTAAGTGCATGTAAGTGTGTAAAGTACGTGTAAGTGCGTGTAAGTGCATGGAGGTGCATGTAGGTATGTGAAAGTTCATATAAGTGCGTATAAGTGCATGTAAGTACGTGTAAGTGCGTGTAAGTGGGTATGAGTTTATGTAAGTGCGTGTAAGTACGTGTAAGTACGTGTAAGTGTGTGAGAGTGCGTGTTAGTGTGTGTAAGTATGTGCAAGTGCATGTAGGTGCGTGTAAGCACGTGTAAGTTCGTCTAAGTACGTGTAAGTGCAAGTAACTGTATGTAAGTATGTGTAAGTACATGTAAGCATGTGTAAGTGCGTGTAAGTGTGTGTAAGTGCATGTAAGTGCGTGTAAGTACGTCTAAGTGCGTGTAAGTACGAGTAAGTGCATGTAAGTACCTGTAAGTGCGTGTAAGTGCGTATAAGTGCATGTATGTGCCTGTAAGTGCGGTTTAAGTTGGTGTAAGTGCGTTTAAGTCTGTGTAATTGTGTATAAGTGCATATAAAGTGCATGGAAGTGCTTCTAAGTGCGAGCACGTTCAGTTGAAGTACGTGTAAGTTTGTGTAAGTTCGTGTAAGTGTGTGTATGTGCGTATAAGTATGTGTAAGTGCGTGTATGTGTGTGTAGATGTGTGTAGGAGCATGTAAGTGCATGCAAGTGCGTGTAAGTGCGTGTAAGTGTGTGTAAGTGCGTATAAGATCAGTTTAAGTGCGTATAAGTGCGTGTAAGTTCCGTTTAAGTGTGTGTAAGTTTGTGTAACTTCGTGTAAGTGTGTGTATGTGCATGTAAATACATGTAAGTATGTGTAAGTGTGTATTAGTGCATGTTAGTGCATGTAAGTGTGTGTAAGTGCATATAAGTGCGTGTAAGTATGTGTAAGTGTGTGTCAGTGTGTATACGTATATGTAAGTGCGTGTAAGTACGTGTAAGTGGGTGTAAGTGCGTGTCAGTGCGTTAAAGTGCGTGCAAGTGTGTGCAAGTGCACGTAAGTACGTGTACGTGCGTGTTAGTGTATTTGAAGTGTGTGTAAGTGGATGTAAGTACGCGTATGTGAATGTAAGTTCGTGTAAGTGTGTGTAAGTGCATATAAGTGTGTGTAAGTGCAGTTTAACTTCGTGCAAGTGTGTGTAAGTACGTATTAGTGTATGTAAGTGCGTGTAAGCGCGTGTAAATGTGTGGAAGTACCTGTAAGTGCATGTAACTTTAGTTGAAGTGTGTGTAAGCTTGTGTAAGTTCTTGTAAGTGCGTGTAAGTGCATGTAAGTGCATGTAGGTGTGTGTAAGTGTGGGTAGGTGCGTGTAGGCACGGATACGTGCATACAAGTGTGTGTAAGTAAGTGTAAGTGCGTGTAAGTTCAGTTTAAATGTGTGTAAGTGCGTGTATGTTTGTGGAAGTTCGTGTAAGTGCATGTAAGTATGTCTACTGGGGTGTAAGTACGTGTTAGTGTGTGTTAGTGTGTGTTAGTGCGTGTAAGTGTGTGTAAGTGCGTGTAAGTTTGTGTACGTGCGTGTATGTGTGTGTAAGTGGGTGTAAGTACGTGTATGTGTATGTTTGTGCGTGTATGTTTGCGTAAGTACGTGTAAGTGCGTATAAGTGCATATAAGTACGTGTAAGTTCAAGTATCTGCGTGTAAGTACGTGTGAGTACATGTAAGCACGTACAAGTACATGTGAGTGCATGTAAGTGTGTGTAAGTGGGTGTAAATGTTTGCAAGTGCATGTAAGAGTGTGTAAGTATGTGTAAGTGCGTATAATTACGTGTAAGTGTGTGTAAGTGTGTGTAAGTGTGTGTAAGTGCGTGTAAGTGCGTGTAAGTGCATGTAAGTACCTGTAAGTTTGTGTAAGTGCCTGCAAGTGCATGGAAGTATGTGTAAGTGTGCGTAAGTATGTGTCAATGCGTGGAAGTGCGTGTAAGTTTGTGTAATTGTATGAAAGTGCGTGGAAGTGTGTGAGTAAGTGCATGTAAGTTCGTGTAAGTACTGTAAGTTCGTGTAAGTCCGTGTAAGTGTGTGTAAGTCCCTGTATGTACGTGTAGGTTCGTGTATGTTCGTATAAGTGTGTGTAAGTGTGTGTAAGTGCGTGTAAGAGCTTGTAAGTATGTGTCACTACGTATCACTGCTTGTCAGTGCGTGTAGGCGTATGTATGTAAGTGTAAGTGTTTTTAGGTATGTGTAAGTATGTGTAAGTGCGTGTAAGTGTGTGTAAGCTTGTGTAAGTGTGTGTAAGTGCGTGTAAGTTCATGTAAGTGCGTGTAAATATGTGTAAGTTTGTGTAAGTGCGTGTAAGTGCGTGTAAGTGCGTGTAAGTGCGTGTAAGTGTCTATACATGATTGAAAGTACGTGTAAGTGCATGTAAGTGCGTGTAAGTGCGTGTAATGTGTGGAAGCGCATGTAAGTTCTTGTAAGTATGTATAAGTGCGTGTGTGTTTATGTAAGTACGTGTAAGTGCGTGTAAGTTTGTGTAAGTGTGTTTGTGCGTGTAAGTGCATCTGTGTAAGTGCGTGTAAGTGTGTATTAGTGCGTGTAAGTGTGTATAAGTGTGTATAAGTGTGTGTAAGTGTGTGTAAGTGCATGCAAGTTTGTGTAAGTGCATGTAAGTATATGCAAGTACGTGTAAGTGTGTGTAAGTACGTGTAAGTACGTGCGTGTTGGTGCGTGTAAGTATGTAGAAGTACATTTCAGTGCGTGTTAGTTTGCGTAAGTGCGTGTAAGTGCGTGTTTGTGCGTGTAATGGCGTGTAAGTGCGTGTAAGTGGATGTAAGTGCGTGTAAGTGCATGTATGTATACATATATGTGTGTAAGTGCGTGTAAGTTTATGTAAGTACGTGTATGGATGTGCAAGTACGTGTTTGTGCATGTAAGTGCGTATACGTTTGTATAAGTATGTGTAAGTACGTGTAAGTGTGTGTAAGTTATGTGTAAGTGCGTGTAAGAAGGTGTAAGTGCATGTAACTACGTGTAACTTTGTTTTAGTGTTTGAAAGTGCGTCTAAGTGCTTGTAAGTGCGTATAAGTACATGTAAGTATGTATAAGTACGTGTAAGCGCATGTAGGAGCGTGTCAGTACGTGTATGTATGTGTAAGTTTGTGTAAGTGCGGGTAAGTGCGTATAAGTATGTGTAAGTGTGTGTAAGTGCGTGTAAGTGTGTATAAGTGCATGTAAATGCGTGTAAGTACGTGTATGTGTATATAAGTGCATATAAGATTATGTCAGCGTGTGTAGGTTTGTATAAATGTGTGTAAGTGTGTGTAAGTACATGTAAGTACGTGTAAGTGCGTGTAAGTGCATGTAAGTGCGTGTAAGTGTGTGTAAGTGTGTGTAAGTGCGTGTAAGTGTGTGTAAGTGTGTGTAAGTGTGTTGACGTACGTGGAAGCATGTGTAAGTGTGTGGAAGTGCATGTAAGTACGTGGAAGTACGTGTAAGTGCGTGTAAGTTCGTGTAAGTGCGTGTAAGTTTGTGTAAGTGTGTGTAAGTTTGTGTATGTGCATGTAAGTGCATGTAAGTGTGTGTAAGTGTATGTAAGTGTGTTTAAGTGTGTGTAAGTGTGGGTAAGTGTGCATAAGTGTGTGTAAGTGTGTGTACGTGCGTTTAAGTTTCTGTAAGTGTGTGCAAATGCGTGTAAGTACGTGTAAGTGTGTGTTAGTGCATGGAAATGCGTTTGAGTGCATGTAAGTACGTGTAAGTTTGTGTAAGTGCGTGTACGTATGTGCAAGTGTTAATTAGTGCATGTATGTACCTATAAGTGCGTGTAATTGTGTGTAAGTGCGTGTAAGTGCATGTACGTTTGTTTGAGTGTATGAAAGTGCGTGTAAGTGTGTGTAAGTGCATGGAAGTGCGTGTAAGTGCGTGTAAGTGCGTGTAAGTGTGTGTATGCATGTAAGTACGTTTAAGTGTGTGTCATCGTGTGTAAGTGCGTATAAGTGCATGTAAGTACATATAAGTAGGTGTAAGTGCGTGTAACTATGTGTAAAAGCGTATAAGTGTGTGTAAGTGCGTGTAAGTGCGTGTCAGTGTGTGTGAGTGCATGTAAGTGCGTATACGCATGTGTAAGTGGGGGTAAGTGCGTGTAAATGCATGTAAGTGCGTGTCAGTACGTGTAAGTGCATGTACATTTGTGTAAGTGCGGGTAAGTGCGTGTAGATTGTGTAAGTGCGGGTAAGTGTATGTAGGTGCGTGTAAGTGTGTATAAGTATGAATAAGTACTTGTAAGTGTGTCTGAGTATGTGTAAGTACGTGTAAGTACGTGTAAGTACTGGTGAGTACGTGTAAGTGCATTCAAGTACGTCTTAGTGCATATAAGTGCGTGTAAATGCGTGGAAGTATGGAAGTGCGTGTAAGTGCTTGGAAGTATGGAGGTGCGTGTAAGTGCGTGTAAGTGCGTGTAAGTGCGTGTAAGTACGTGTAAATCCTTGTGAGTACATGTAACGGTATGTAACTTTGTATGAGTATGGGTAAGTACGTGTAATTGCCTGTAAGTGCGTGTGAGTGCGTGTATGTGCGTGTAAGTGTGTATAAATGAGTATAAGTGAGTGTTAGTGTGTGTAAGTATGTGTATGTGTGTATAAGTACGCGTAAGTGCGTGTAAGTGTGTGTGAGTACGTGTATGTGCATGTAAGTTTGTGTAAGTGCGTGCAAGTATGTGTAAGTACGTGTAAGTGCGTGTGTAGGTATGCGAAAGTGTGTTTAAGTGTGTGTAAGTACGTGTAAGTGCGTTCAAGTACGTGTTAGTACATGTAAGTGCGTGTAAGAGCATGTAAGTGCGTGTAAGTGCGTGTAAGTGCGTGTAAGTGCATGTAAGTGCATGTAATTTTGTCTAAGTGCGTGTAAGTGCATGTAAGTGCGAGTAAGTGTGTGCAAGTGCGTGTACGTGCATGTAAGTTTGTTTAAGTGCGTGAAAGTGCATGTAAGTGCGTCTAAGTGTGTATAACTATGTGCAAATACGTGTAAGTGTGTGTTAGTGCGTGTAAGTGTGTGTAAGTGTGTGTAAGTATATGTAAGTATGTGTAAGTGTGTGTAAGTGCGTGTAAGTGTGTGTAAGTGTGTGCAAGTACGAGCAGGTGCGTGTAAGTGTGTCTGATTACGTGTAAGTGTGTGTAAGTACGTGTAAGTTTGTGTAAGTTTGTGTAAGTATGTGTGAGTTTGTGTAAGTGCGCATAAGTGCGTGTAAGTGCGTGTAAGTACATATAAGTGCGTGCAAGTGTGTGTAAGTTTGTGTAAGTACGTGTAATTGCATGTTAGTGCGTGTAAGTGCGTGTAAGTGCGTGTAAGTACGTATAAGTGTGTGTAAGTGCGTGCAAGTAGGTGTAAGTGTGTGTAAGTGCGTGTAAGTGCGAGTAAGTGCGTGTAAGTGCGTGTAAATTTGTATAAGTGCGTGTAAGGACGTGTAAGTACGCAAAAGTGCATGTTAGAGCATGTAAGTGCGTGTAAGTGTGTGTAACTGCGTGTAAGTGCTTGTAAGTATGTGTAAGTATGTGTAAGTGCACGTAAGTCCATGTAAGTGCGTGTAAGTGCGTGTCAGTATGCGTAAGTGTGTGTAATTACGTATAAGTGCATGTAAGTGTGTGTAAGTGTGTGTAAGTACGTATACGTGTGTGTAAGTGCCTCTAAGTGGGTGTAAGTGCGTATAAGTGCGTGTAAGTATGGGTAAGTGCATGTTAGTGCGTGTAAGTACGTGTTAGTGTGTGTAAGATTGCGTACGTGAGTGAAAGTGTGTGTACATTGGTGTAAGTGTGTGTAAGTGCTTGTAAGTGCGTGTAAGTGCGTGTAAGTCGTGTAAGCAAGTGTAAGTGCATGTAAGTACGTGTAAGTGTGTGTAAGTGCGTGTGAGTGCGTGTAAGAGCATGTAAGTGCGTGTAAGTACGTGAAAGTACCTGTAAGTGCGTACAAATGTACGGAAATGTGTGTAAGTGCGTACAAGTGCGTGTAAGTGCGTATACGTGTATGTAAGTTCCTTTAAGTGCGTGTAAGTGCATGTAAGTTTGTATAAGTACGTGAAAGCTCGTCTAAGTGTGTATAAGTACGTGTAAGTGCGTGTAAGTACGTGTAAGTGCATGTAAGTGCGCGTAAGTGTGTGTAAGTATATGCAAGTGTGTGTAAGTGCGCATACGTGCGTGTAAGTGCGTGTAAGCTGGTGTAAGTGCGTGTAAGTGCATGTAAGTACGTATAAGTGCATGTAAGTGTATGTAAGTGTATGTAAGTGTGTGCGAGTGCGTGTCAGTGCATGTATGTACGTGTAAGTGTGTGTAAGTGTACGTTTGTGTAAGTGCGTGTAAGTGTGTGTAAGTGCGTGTAAGCACGTGTAAGTACGTCTAAATACGTGTAAGTGCAAGTAAGTGCGTACAAGTGCGTGTAAGTGTATGTAAGCATGTGTAAGTGCATATAAGTGTGTGTAAGTCCGTGTAAGTGTGTGTAAGTGTGTGTAAGTGCATGTAAGTGCGTGTATGTGCGTATAAGTGCGTGTAAGTGTGTGTAGGTACGTGTAGATGTGTGAACGTTTGTGTAAGTGCGTGTTAGTGTGTATAAGTACGTATAAGCATGTGTAAGTGTGTGTAAATGCGTGTAAGTACGTGTAAGTGTGTGTATGTGTGTACAAGTATGTGCAAGTGTGCATAAGAGTGTCTAAGTGCGTGTAAGTGCGTGTATGTGCGTATAAGTGCATGTAAGTACGTGGAAGTACGTGAAAGTACGTGTAAGTTTGTGTAACTGTGTGTTAGTGTGTGTAAGTACGCGTAAGTATGTGGTACCACATCTAAGTACGTGTAACTACGTGTAAGTGCGTGAAGGTGTGTGTAAGTGCGTGCAAGTGCGTGTATGTATGTGTAAGTGTGCGTAATTGCGTTTAAGTGCGTGTAAGTACGTGTTAGTATGTGTAAGTGTGTGTAAGTATGTGTAAGTACGTGTAATTGTGTGTAAGTGTGTATAAGTGCGAGTAAATTCATGTAAGTGAGTGTGACTATGTGTAAGTGTGTGGAAGTACGTGTAAGTGCGTATCTGTTCATGTAAGTTTGTGTAAGTGCGTGTAAGTGTGTGTAAGTGATATAAGTGTGTGTAAGTGCGTGTTAGTTCCTGTAAGTGCGTGTAAGTACGTGTAAGTTGGTGTAAGTACATGAAAGGACGTGTAAGTGCGTGTAAGTGCGTGTATGTAGGTGTTAGTGTGTATAAGTGCATTTAAGTGTGTGTAAATGCATGTAAGTACGTGTAAGTGCCTGTTAGTGCGTGTACATGAGTGTAAGTGCGTCTAAGTGGGTATAAGTGCGTATAAGTGCGTGTAAGTGTCGGTAAGTGCGTGTAAGTGCGTGTACGTACATGTAAGTGCGTGTACGTTTGCGTACGTGTGTGTAAGTGCGTGTACGTTTGTGTAAGTATGTGTAGGTGCGTGTAAGTGTATGTAAGTGCGTGTAAGTCGTGTAAGTGCGTGTAAGTGCATGTAAGTGTGTGTAAGTGCGTGTAAGTGCGTGTAAGTATGTGTAAGTGCGTATAAGTGTATGTAAGTGCGTGTAAGTGCGTGGAAGTATGTATAAGTATGTGTAAGTGTATGGAAGTATGTTTAAGTACATGTAGGTGTGTGTAAGTGCGTGTAAGTACGTGTATGTGCGTATAAGTGCATGTATGTACATGTAAGTTTGTTTAAGTGCGTGTAAGTGCATGTAAGTGCATGTAAGTGTGTGAAAGTACGTGCAAGTGCGTGTAAGTGCATGCAGTAGCATGTAGGTAGGTGAAAGTTCATGTAAGTCCGTGTAAGTGTGTGTAAGTGCGTGTAAGTGCGTGTGAGTTTTTGTAAGTGTGTGTAAGTACGTGTATGTACGTGTAAGTGTGTGTAAGTGCGTGTTAGTGTGTGTAAGTATGTGCAAGTACGTGTAGGTGCGTGTAAGCACGTGTAAGTACGTCTAAGTACGTGTAAGTGTAAGTAACTGTGTGTAAGTATGTGTAAGTGCATGTAAGCATGTGTAAGTGCGTGTAAGTGTGTGTAAGTGCATGGAAGTGCGTGTAAGTACATCTAAGTGCGTGTAAGTACGTGTAAGTGTGTATAAGTGCATGTAAGTGCCTGTAAGTGCGGTTTAAGTTTGTGTAAGTGCGTTTAAGCCTTTGTAACTTCGTATAAGTGCGTAATAAGTGCATGGAAGTGCTTCTAAGTGCGTGCACATTCAGATGAAGTACGTGTAAGTTTGTGTAAGTTTGTGTAAGTGTGTGTAAGTGCGTATAAGTGCGTGTAAGTGCGTGTATGTGTGTATAGGTGTGTGTAGGTGCATGTAAGTGCGTGCAAGTGCGTGTAAGTGCATGTAAGTGCGTGTAAGTGCGTACAAGGTCAGTGTAAGTGCGTATAAGTGCTTGTAAGTTCAGTTTCAGTGTGTGTATGTTCGTGTAACTTTATGTAAGTGCGTGTAAGTGTGTGTAAGTACATGTAAGTACGTGTAAGTGTGTATTAGTCCATGTTAGTGCATGTAAGTGTGTGTAAGTGCATATACGTGCGTGTAAGTAGGTGTAAGTGTGTATAAGGATGTGTAAGTGCATGTAAGCACGTGCAAGTGAGTGTAAGTGTGTATAAGTATATGTAAGTGCGTGTAAGTAGGTGTAAGTGCGTGTAAGTGCGTGTCAGTGCGTTAAAGTATATGTAAGTGTGTGCAAGTTCATGTAAGTACGTGTACATGCCTGTAAGTGTGTTTGAAGTGTGTGTAAGTGGATGTAAGTACGCGTATGTAAATGTAAGTTTGTGTAAGTGCATGTAAGTGCAGGTAAGTGTGTGTAAGTGCAGTTTAACTTTGTGTTAGTGTGTGTAAGTGCGTGTTAGTGTATGTAAGTGCGTGTAAGTACGTGTAAGTGTGTGGAAGTACCTGTAAGTGCATGTAACTTTAGTTGAAGTGCGTGTAAGTTCGTGTAAGTTCTTGTAAGTGCGTGTAAGTGCATGTAAGTGCGTGTAGGTGTGTGTAAGTGCGTTTAGGTGTGTGTAGGCACGGATACGTGCATGCAAGTGTGTGTAAGTACGTGTAAGTGCGTGTAAGTTCAGTTTAAATGCATGTAATTATGTGTAAGTTTGTGGAAGTTTGTGTAAGTGCATGTAAGTACGTCTACGTGGGTGTAAGTACGTGTAAGTGTATGTTAGTGTGTGTTATTGCATGTAAGTGTGTGTAAGTGTGTGTAAGTGTGCGTACGTGTGTCTTAGTGTGTGTAAGTGCATGTAAGTACGTGTATGTGTATGTTAGTGCGTGTAAGTTTGTGTAAGTACGTGTAAGTACGCATAAGTGCATGTAAGTACGTGTAAGTACAAGTATGTGCGTGTAAGTACGTATAAGTACATGTAAGCACGTATAAGTGCATGTAAGTGCGTGTAAGTGTGTGTAAGTGGGTGTAATTGTTTGCAAGTGCATGTAAGAGTGTGTAAGTATGTGTAAGTGCGTATAATTACGTGTAAGTGTGTGTTAGTGCGTGTAAGTGTGTGTAAGTGCGTGTAAGTGCGTGTAAGTGCATGTAAGTACGTGTATGTTTGTGTAAGTGCGTGCAAGTGCATGTAAGTATGTGTAAGTGTGCCTAAGTACGTTTCAATGCGTGGAAGTGCGTATACGTTTTGTGTAATTGCATGAAAGTGCGTGGAAGTGTGTGTGTAAGTGCGTGTAAGTTCGTGTAAGTTGTGATAGTTCGTGTAAGTCCGTGTAAGTGTGTGTAAGTCCGTGTAAGTACGTGTAGGTTCATGTAGGTTCGTATAAGTGTGTGTAAGTGTGTGTAAGTGCGTGTAAGAGCTTGTAAGTACATATCACTATGTATCAGTACTTGTCAGTGCGTGTAGGCGTGTGTATGTAAGTGTAAGTGTGTTTAGGTATGTGTAAGTACGTGTAAGTGCGTGTAAGTGTGTGTAAGCTTGTGTAAGTGTGTGTAAGTGCATGTAAGTTCATGTAAGTGCGTGTAAATACGTGTAAGTTTGTGTAGGTGCGTGTAAGTGCGTGTAAATGTGTGTAAGTGCGTGTAAGTGCGTGTAAGTGTGTATACATGTGTGAAAGTGTTTGTAAGTGCATGTAAGTGCTTGTAAGTGTGTGTAAATGTGTGGAAGCGTGTGTAAGTTCTTGTAAGTATGTATAAGTGCGTGTGTGTTTATGTAAGTACGTGTAAGTGCGTGTAAGTTTATGTAAGTGTATTTGTGCATGTAAGTGCATCTGTGTAAGTGCGTGTAAGTGTGTGTTAGTGCGTGTAAGTGTGTGTAAGTGTGTGTATGTATGTGTAAGTACGTGTAAGTGTGTGTAAGTATGTGTAAGTATGTGCGTATTGGTCCGTGTAAGTAGGTGGAAGTACGTTTAAGTGCGTGTTAGTTTGCGTAGGTGCGTGTAAGTGCGTGTCTGTGCGTGTAACGGCGTGTAAGTGCGTGTAAGTGGATGTAAGTGTGTGTAAGTGCATGTACGTATAAATATATGCGTGTAAGTACGTGTAAGTTTGTGTAAGTACGTGTATGGATGTGTAAGTACGTGTTAGTGCATGTAAGTGCATATATGTTTATATAAGTATGTGTAAGTACGTGTAAGTGTGTGTAAGTTATGTGTAAGTGTGTGTAAGAAGGTGTAAGTGCGTGTAAGTGCGTGTAACTTTGGTTTAGTGTGTGAAAGTGCGTCTAAGTGCTTGTAAGTTTGTGTAAGTATGTGTAATTGTGTTTAAGTGCATGTAAGCGCGTGTAGGAGCATGTCAGTACGTGTATGTATGTGTAAGTTTGAGTAAGTGCGGGTAAGTGCGTATAAGTATGTGTAAGTGTGTGTAAGTGCATGTAAGTGTGTGTAAGTGCATGTAAATGCGTGTAAGTACGTGTATGTGCATGTAAGTGCATAAAAGTGTATGTAACTGCATGTAAGTTCGTATAAGTGTGTGTAAGTGTGTGTAAGTACATGTAAGTACGTGTAAGTGCGTGTAAGTGCGCGTAAGTGCGTGTAAGTGCCTGTAAGTGCATGTAAGTGCGTGTAAGTGCGTGTAAGTGCGTGTAAGTGCGTGTAAGTGCGTGTAAGTGCGTGTAAGTGTGTTGAAGTACGTGGAAGTATGTGTAAGTGTGGGGAAGTGCATGTAAGTATGTGGAAGTACGTGTAAGTGCGTGTAAGTTTGTGTAAGTGCGTGTAAGTTTGTGTAAGTGTGTGTAAGTTTTTGTACGTGCATGTAAGTGCATGTAAGTACGTGTAAGTGTGTGTAAGTGCGTGTAAGTTCATTTAAGTGCGTATAAGTGCACGTAAGTACGTGCAAGTGTGTGTAAGTATGTTTAAGTGTATGTAAGTGTGTGTAAGTATGTGTAAGTGTGTGTAAGTGTGTGTAAGTGCGTTTAAGTGTGTGTAAGTGTGTGCAAGTGCGTGTAAGTACGTGTAAGTGTGTGTAAGTGCATGGAAATGAGTTGAAGTGCATGTAAGTATGTGTAAGTTTGTATAGGTGCCTGTATGCATGTGCAAATGTTAATTAGTGCATGCAAGTACCTGTAAGTGCGTGTAACGTTGTGTAAGTACGTGTAAGTGCATGTACGTTTGTTTGAGTGTATGGAAGTGCGTGTAAGTGTGTGTAAGTGCATGGAAGTGCGTGTAAGTGCATGTAAGTGTGTGTAAGTGCGTGTAAGTGTGTGTATGTGTGTGTAAGTACGTTCAAGTGTCTATCATTGTGTGTAAGTGCGTATAAGTGCGTGTAAGTGTGTATAAGTAGGTGTAAGTGCGTGTAACTATGTGTAAAAGCGTGTAAGTGTGTGTAAGTGCATGTAAGTGTGTGTCAGTGTGTGTGAGTGCGTGTTAGGAGAACACATGTCAGTTGTCTATAACATATTGCTCTTTGAGAAACAAAAGCGACTCCACTGGGGATCGAACCCAGAACCTCTGGTTCCAGACCAGCGCCTTATCCATTGGGCTATGGAGTCACGTTCCTTTTTTATGCTGTGGCCTATTTCTTTGCCGAATAGACCAGTCTCCTGAAGCTCGTGATTTTTCATCAATTGAACTGTTTATATAGAGACAACACAGAAGTAGCAAAGCTAGACACGCATGACAAAAAGAAGGCAATGTTCGAGTTTATTGTTCTTTTTCCTTCCCTCTAGGCAACAGGTTGTAGCGTGGCTGCAGCCATCTCCCTCTTGATGGTGAAGATGAGGTTGAGAACATCCTCCAGGTCCTACAAGCTACATGCGGAGGAGAGAGTTCTATGTGCCGCACACTGACTGTGGCAGGAAAGGGGCCAGACAGGCTCCGAGCCCAACAATGGGGGTGAGGGCAGGGGGGGGGGGGGGGGGGGGGGGGGGGGGGGGTGCAGGTGAGGTTTGTGGAGCAAACGGGGTTTGAGAGGCAATTGGTGTTTTTGGGGAAAATGGGGATTGTTGGTCCGTTACGCAGGCCTTGCAAAACAGAAATGAGAACTCCAGACCAGTTCGCATGTCTTGCAAAACGACGATGGGAACTTGAGGCCGATGCGCACGGGGCCAGTAGGCGAGAGAATTACATCCGTCCCTCACAGCCTTCCATAGTAAAGCTTGTGGAGGAAGGGGTGGCCAAGGTGATGGGGTCGAGTCAGACACAACTTCACTGCCACACAACTCAGCAGACAACAAGCTCAGGGGGGGGGTAGGCGGTTTACGGAGGGCTGAGGGGGGTATGGGCAGAAATGTCGGTTCGGGCTATTGTGGGAATGGTTGTGGGGAACACCCGGGGGGGGGGGGGGTGCTGGGGAGCACACCTTGTCGGGTGTGGAAGCACCAGAAGTGATGCCGGTGTGGATGGGGCTAGTTGGCAAACACTGGTATACATTGACAAACACTGGCAGACATAGACAAACACTGGCAGACACTCACAAATACTGGTAGACATTGGAAAATACTGGTAGACATTGGCAAACACTTGTAGACATTGACAAACACTAATATACATTTGCAAACACTAGTAGACATTGGCAAACAGTGGCAGACATTCAGAAACACCGGTAGACATTGGCAAACAGTGGTAGACATTGGCAAACACAGGTAGACATTGACAAACACTGGTAGACATTGGCAAACACTGGTAGACATTGGCAAACACAGTGTTTACCAATGTACGTACACGCACTTACACGTACTTACACGCAATTACACGCACGTACACGTACGTACACACACTCACACGTACTTACACGTACTTAAACAAACTTACGCACACTTCAACGCACCTACACGCACTTACACGCACTTGCTCGCACTTGCATACACTTACACACACTTACACGTACTTACACACACTTACATGTACTTACACATACTTACACACACTTACACGCACTTACACACACTTACACGTACTTACACACAGTAACACGCACTTACACACACTTACACACACTTACACGCACTTACATGCACTTATACGCACGTAAACGCACTTACACATACCTATACGTACTTACACGCACTTACACACACTTAGACGCAGTAACACACACTTACATCAACCAGCACACACTAACACACACTTACATGCACTTACACGTACTTACATGTACTTACACGGACTTACACGCACTTGCACATACTAACACGCACTTACACACACTGATACGCACGTATATGCACTTGTACATACTTACACGCACCTACACGCACTTACATGCACGTATACACACTTACACATACTTACACGCACTTACACGCACTTATACGCATATATACACACTAACACGCACTCACACAAGCTTTAATGTATGTAGACGCACCTACACGCACATACACATACTTATACGTACTTACACGCATTTACATACACTTACATGCACTTACACGTACTTACATGCACTTACACACACTTACACGCACCTACATGTACTTACATGCACTTAAACAAACTGACATCCACGTACACGCACTTACACACACGTATACGCACTTACACGCACATACACGCACTTACACAAACTTACACACACTTACATGCACTTACACGGACTACCATGCACTTACACGCACTTGTTCACACTTACACGCACTTACACGCACTTATACACACTTACACGTACTTACTCGTACTTGCACATACTTACATGCACTTACATGCACTTACACGCACTTATACGCTCTTACACGTACTTACACGCACTTACACGTACTTACATGCACTTACACGTACTTACACGTACTTACATGCACTTACACGCACTTACACGTACTTACATGTGCATACATGCACTTACACATACTTACACGCAGTCACTTGTACTTACACATACTTATACGTACTTACACGTACTTACACGCACTTGCACACATGTCCACTTACTTACACGCACTTACACACACTTACACACACTTACACATACTTACATGTACCTACACGTACTTACACGCACTTACACGCACTTACATAAGCATTGACACACCTACACGCACCTACATGCACTCACACACACGTACATACACTTATACACACTTACATGCACTTACACACACTTACACGTACTTACACGAACGTATACGCATATACACGTACTTACATGCACTTACACACAGTTAGACAAACTTACATGCACGTACATGTACTTGCACACACTTACACACACTTACACACACTTACACGCACTTGCAGGCACTTCCACACCCTTACACACACTTAGACGTACTTACACGCACTTACATATACTGACACGTACTTACACGC
This sequence comes from Penium margaritaceum, assembly GCA_023375785.1. Lineage (NCBI taxonomy): Eukaryota > Viridiplantae > Streptophyta > Zygnematophyceae > Desmidiales > Peniaceae > Penium > Penium margaritaceum. The sequence goes on along the minus strand of SZWC01000165.1, from coordinate 136,568 downwards.
ACTTACACATGTTTACTCGCAGTTATACGCACTTACACGCATTTACATGCACTTATACACATTTACATGCACTTATACGCACTTACACGTACTTACACGCACTTACACACACTTACACATCCATACACGTAAATACACAAACTTACATGCACTTACACGCACTTACACGCACTAACATGCACTTACACGCACTTACACACACTTACACACACTTATACACACTTACACACACTTACACACACTGATACGCACTTACATGCACTTACATGCACTTACAGATAGTTACACGCACTTACACAAACTTACACGCATTATATACACTTACACGCACTTACACACACTTATTCATACTTACACATACTTACTTGCACTTACACACACTTAAACACACTTACACGTACTTACACATACTTACATACACTTACACGCACTTACACGCACTTACACACACTTATACGCACATACACGCACTTACACGTACTTACATGCACTTACACACACTTACATGCACTTACACGTACTTACACACGCTCACACAAACTTACACGCACTTACACGCACTTTCACGCACTTACGCAGACTTACACGCACTTACACGTACTTACACACACTCAAATACACGTACACATACTAACACAAACTTAAACACACTTACACACACTTACACGCACTTACACGCACTTACGTGTACTTGCTCGCACTTACACGCACTTACACACACTTATACGTACTTATACACACTTACACGTACTTACACGTACTTACACACACTTACACACACTAACACGCACGTACATGCACTTATACGCAATGACATGCACTTACACGCATTTACACGTACTTATACGTACTTACACGTACCTACGCGTACTTACACACACTTACACATACTTAGATGCAGTTACACACACTTACACGCACTAACACACACTAACACACACTTGCAGGCACTTACACGCACTTACACACACTTACACGCACTTACATGTACTTACAGGCACTTGCACGCACTTACACGCACTTGTATACTCTTACACGCACTTGCACGCACTTGTACATACTTATACATACTTACGTGCACTTACACACACTGACGCGCACTTACACGCACTTACACGTACTTACACACACTTGCACGTACTTACACACACTTACATGTACTTACACAAACTTTCACGCATCTATATGCACCTATACACACTTACACACACTTATACACACTTACACGATTTTACATGCACTTACACACACTTACACGCACTTACACGCACTTACATGCACTTACATGCACTTACACATACTTACATGTCCTTACACATACTTATACGCACTTCTTTGCACTTTCACTAATAAGACGTACTTATACCTACTTACACGTACTTATGCGCACTTACACGCACTTACCCAAACGCACACTTACACGCACTTACACATACTTACACGCACTTACATGCACTTGCACATACCTAAACACACCTACACGCACTTACACATGCTTACGCGCACTTACACGCACTTACACAAACTTACATACACTCACACGCACTTACACGCACTTACACGTACGGATACGTACTTAGACGCACTTAAACGCACTTACACGCTCTTACACGTACTTACACACACTTATTTGCACTTACACACACTTACACGCACTTACACGCACTTACATGTACGTACATGCACTTACACGCACTTACACACACTTACACAAACTTACACGCACTTACACGCACTTACATGCACTTACATGCACTTACACGCACTTAAAGAAACTTACATGCACGTACACGCATGTGCACACACTTACACGCACTTACACGCACTTACACGCACTTACAGGCACGTCCACATACTTACACGTACTTACACGTACATACATGCACTTACACATACTCACACGCACGTACAGGCACTTCCACGAATCTACACGCAGTTACATGCACTTACACCCACCTACATGCACTAACACGTATTTACATGCACTTATACGCACTTACACGTACTTAGACGCACTTGCAGGCAGTTACACATCCCTACACGCAGTTACACGAACTCACATGCACTTATACGTGCTTACACGCACTTGCACATACTTACAGGCATTTACACATACTTACACGCACCTACGCACACTTACATGCACTTACACGCACTTACATGTACTAACATGCACTTACACATCGTTACACATACTTACACAAACTCACACGCACTTACATACACTTACACACACTTATACGCACTTGTTCATGCTTACACATACTTACTCACACTTATACACACTTACACACGCTTCCACGTACTTACATGCAATTACACACACTTACACAAACTTACACGCACTTACTCGCACTTACACAAACTGATCCACACTTACACATACTTACACACACTCACACACACTCACACATACTACAACAAACTTACACACACTTACACACACTTACACGTACTTAGATGCACTTACACGCACTTGCTCACACTTGCATAGACTTACAAACACTTATACACACTTACACACACTTACACATACTTACACGTACTTACACACACCTTACACGCACTAACACATACTTATACGCATTTACAAGAAATTACATGCACTTACACGCTTTTACACGTACTTACATGCACTTACACGTAGCTACACGCACTTACACACACTTACACATACCTAGACGTAGTTACATACACTTACAGGTACTAACACACACGAACACACACTTACACATACCTACGCGCACTTACACGCACTTACACGTACTTACAAGCACTTACACACACTTACACGCACTTACACGCACTTAGAGGTACTTATACGCACTTACACGCAATTGCACGCACTCGTACCTACTTACACGTACTTACACGCACTTACACACACTTACACGCACTTACACACACTTACACGCACTTACACATACTCACACACACTTACACACACTTACATGTACTTACACATACTTACATGTACTTGCACATACTTATACGTACTTACTTGCACTTACACGTACTTAGACGTACTTACACCTGCTTACACGCACTTATACGCACTTACATGCACTTACACAAACGTACACTTACATGCACTTACACGCACTTACATGCACTCACACACACTTGCACACCCTTACACACACTTACATGCACTTACACGCACTTACACGTACTTACGCACACTTTCACGCATTTACACGATCTGACATGTACTTCCACACACGTACACGCACTTAGAGGTACTTATACGTACTTAGACATACTTAAATGCACTTGCACGCTCGTACACAAACTCACACATACTTATTTGCAATAAGACACACTTACACGCACTTACAGGCACTTACATACACTTACATGCACTTACACGTACTTACACATACTTACACAAACTTACACGCACTAAAACGCACTTACATGCACTTACACAGGCTTAAACAAACTAATATGCACGTACACGCACTTAGACGCATTTACACACACTTACATGTACTCATACACACTTATACGTACTTCCACACACTTACACATACTTATACGTACTTCCATATACTTTCACGCACTTACATGCACTTACACGTACTTATACGCACTTCCACGCACTTACACGCACTTACACACACTTGCATACACTTACATGACTTACACACACTTACACGTACTTATACATACGTATACACACGTATCTGCACTTACACCCACTTATACACACTCACTCCCACTTAGATGCACTTACAGGCACTTATAAGCATTCATACGTAATAATACGTACTTATGCGTACTGACACGCACCTACACACACTTGCATGCACTTACACACACTTACGCGTACTTACACACACGTACACATACTTATATGTGCTTATACGCACTTATATACACTTACACGCACTTACACGTATTTACACAAACTGACGTGAACTCACACGCACTTACATACACTGAAACTAATTGACACGCACTTACACCCACTTACACGTACTTACACGTACTTTCTCACTTACATACTTACTTGCACACACTTACATGTACTTGCACGTACTTACACACACTTACACGCACTTACACGCACTTACATCCACTTCCGCACACTTACACGCACTTAGACAAACTTACACACACTTACATGTACGTACACGATATTGAACACACTTACATGCACTTACACGTACATACATGCACTGACACAAACGTACACGCACTTACACGTACTTACACACAGAAACACGAACTTACACGTACTTACACATACTTACACCCACTTACACGCACTCACACAAACGTACACGCACTTACACACACTTACATGCACTTACACACACTTACACACACTTACACTAACTTTCACACACTTACACGTACTTACACCCACTTACATGTGCTTACACGCAGTTACACACACTTATACGGACTTACACATACTCACACGAACTTACACGCACTTACATGCACTTACACATACTTACACGCACTTACACGCACTTAGACATGCTTACACGTATTTACATATACTTATATGCACTTACACAAACTTACACGCACTTCTATAAATGTACACGGACTTACACGCACTTACACGCACTTGCACGCACTTAAAAAAAGATACACGTACTTTCACTTACTTACACGCACTTATACAAACTCACACACACTTACACGCACTTACACGTATTTACACATAGTTACATGCACTTACAAATACTTACACAAACGTACACGCACATACATGCACATACACACTCTTACACGCACTTCTACACAAAAGCACGTACTTACAAGTACTTTCACGTACTTACAATCACTTACACAAACGAATACACACTTACACGCACTAACTCAAACTTAAACGCACATACACGTACGTACACGCACTTACACGCACTTACACGAACTTACACGCACTTACACGCACTTACACGAACTTACACGCACTTACACGTATTTACACATAGTTACATGCACTTACAAATACTTACACAAACGTACACGCACATACATGCACATACACACTCTTACACGCACTTCTACACAAAAGCACGTACTTACAAGTACTTTCACGTACTTACAATCACTTACACAAACGAATACACACTTACACGCACTAACACAAACTTAAACGCACATACACGTACGTACACGCACTTACACGTACTTACACGAACTTACACGCACTTACACGCACGTCCACGCACTTACACGCACTTACAAACACTTACACGAACTTATACACACTTACACACACTTACACGCACTAACACAAACTTAAACGCACATACACGTACGTACACGCACTTACACGTACTTACACGAACTTACACGCACTTACACGCACGTCCACGCACTTACACGCACTTACAAACACTTACACGAACTTATACACACTTACACGTACTTACATGCACTTACACATGCTTACACGTACTTACACGTACTTACACATACTTACATGTACTTACACGCACTTATACAAACTTACACGGTCTTACACACACTTACACACACTTACACACAATTCCACAAGCTTACACACGCTTACACATACTTACACAAACGTACACACACTTACATACACTTCCACATATTTACACATACTTACATGCATTTATTCACACTTACACAAACTTACACGTACATACACGCACATACACGCATTTACAAGCACTTTCACGCACTTACACGCACTTACACAATATGTACTTACACGCACTTACACAAACATACACGCACTTACACGCACTTACACGCACTTACACGTACATACACACACAAACATGTACTTACACACACTTACACTCAGTTACACACACTTATACACACTTACATGAGCTTACACAAAGTTACATGTGCTTACATGCACTTACATGTACTTACACGCACTTACACGCACTTACACACACTAACACACACTTACACATACTTACACGTACTTCCACAAACTTACACGCACATACACGCACTTACACGCATTTACACGTACTTATACGCACTTACACACACTAACACGCACTTAGACGCACTTACACACACACGCACTTACACCCTCGTACACATACTTACACGCACTTACACATACTTACACACACCTACACGTACTTGCATACTGTTACACGCACTTACACGCACTTCCACGCACTTACATGCACTTACACATACTTACATGCACTAACACGCAATTACACACACTTACACTCACTTACACGCACTCTCACACACTTACACGCACTTACACAAACGTACATACACTTGCACTCACTTGCACGTACTTACATGCACTTACACGCGCTTGCACGCGCTTACACGGATTTACACGCACTTACACACACTTACACGCACTAACACAAACTTACAGGAACTTACACGCACATTCACGTACTTACACAAACGTATACGAACTTACACCCACGTGCATGCACGTACACACACTTACATGAATATATACACACTTACACGTGCTTACATGAACCGACACACACGTTTACACACTTAGACGCATTGATATGAACTTACACGCACTTATACGCACTTAGACGAACTTACTCGACCAACACACCCTTACACGTACTTACACGCACTTACACACACTTACACGTATTTACACTAGCTTACACACACTTACATGCACTTACACGCACTTACACATACTTACGTGCACATACACACACTTATACACACTTACACACACTTACACGTACTTACACACACTTACACGCACTTACACATTCTTCTCACACTTACACGCACTTGCATGCACTTAGACAGACTTACATACACTTACACATATTACAAGCACTTACATACACTTGTACGCACTTACACACACTTACACGCACTTACACGCACTTGCACGCACTTCCACGCACGTACACATACTTGCATGCACTCACAAGTACTTACACACACTTAGACGCACGTACATGCACTTACACAAACATATGCGCACTTACACACACTTACACGCACTTAAATGAACTTACACATACTTATACGCACTGACACGCATTTACACTAACTTACACCCAATTGCACACACTTACACGCAATTACACACACTCATGCACACTTACACGTACTTACATTCACACATACTTACATGCACTTATACGCACTTACACACACTTACACCTACTTACACAAACATACACAAACTTACACGTACTTAAACACACTTAAACAAACTGACACGCACTTACACCCACATACATGCACCTACACGCACTTCTCGCACTTTCACACACTTGCGCACTTACATGCACTTACACGTACTTACACACACTATACGCACTTACACGTACTTACATGCACTTACACACACTTACACGTACTTATACGCACTTACACGTACTTACACGCACGTACACGAACATATATGCACTTAAACGCACTTACACGTACGTACATGCACTTACACAAACTTACAAGCACTTACAAGCAGTTACACGCAGTAACAGGAACTTACACACACTTACACGTACTAACACGGACTTATTCGTACTCACACAAACTTACATGCACTTACACGCACTTACAGACACTTACACATACTTACACACACTTACACAAACTTACACGTACTTGAACGCACTTACACACACTTACAGGTACCTACACGCACATACATACATTTAACGCAATTAAACAAATTAACAGGTACTAATACAAACTTACACGGACTTACACACACTTACATGCACATATACACACTTACACAAACTTACACGTACTTACATGTACTTGCACGAACTTACACAAACTTACACACACTTACACACACTTACAAGTGTTAACACATACTTACACGCACTTACACGTACTTACACAAACTTACACACACATACACGCACATACACGCACTTACATGCACTTACACACACTTACGCGCACTTACAAGCACTTTCACGCACATACACGCACTTACACGAACGTATACACACTTACACAAACTTACACAAACTTACACGCACTTACACGTACTTACACATACTTATACGCACTTACACGCACCCCCACACACTTTCATGCATGTACATTGACTTACACGAACATACACACACTTACACGTGATTACACACACTAACGCGAACGTACACAAACTTACACGTACTTATACACACTTACACGTGCTTACACAAACTTACACGTACTTACACGCACTTACATGCGCTTATACGCACTTACATATACTTACATAATTGTATACGCACTTACACGCACTTACATGCACTTACACGCGCTTACACACACTTACACACACTTACACGTACTTACATGAACTTACACAAACTTACACAAACTTACACCGACTTACACACACTTACACGTATTTACACGCACTTACATGCACTTACACATACTTACACGGACTTACACCCACATACACGCACATACACATCCTTACACGCACTTAAAAGTACTTGCACGTACTTACACGCACTTACAAGCACTTTCACGCATTTATATGCACTTACACAAGCTTATACACACTTACACGCACTTGCACAAACGTACACGCACTTACACGTACTTATGCGCACTTACACACACTAACACTCACTCGCACGCACTTACACACATTTACACACACTAACATACACTTGCACATACTTACACGCATTTCCACGAACTTATACGCACTTACAGTCACTTACACAAATTTACACGCACTTACATGCACTTGCACGCACTTGCACGCACTTACACGCACTTACACACACATGCACTTACACGTACTTATACACACTTACACTCACTTACACGAACTTACACGCACCTACACGCATGAACACACAGTTACACGCAGTTACATGCACTTCCATACACTTACATGCACTTACACACACATGCACGCACTAACATGTACTTACACGCACTTATACTCACTTACACGCACTTACACACACTTACATGTACTTACACATACTAAGGCACACTTACACATACTTGCACAAGCTTACATGCACTTGCACACACTAACACGGACTTCCATGAAATTACATGCCCTTACACGCTCTTCCATGCACTTTCATGCACTTACATGCACTTACACACACTTACACACACTTACACACACTTATGTGCAATTCCACGTACTTACATGCACTTACACGTACTAGCACAAACTTGCACACACTTACACACACTTACACGCACTTATACGTGCTTACATGGACTTACATGCACATACACGCACTTACACGCAATAACACGAACTTACAAGAACCTGCACGTACTTTCACACACTTACTCGTACTTACACATACTTACAGACACTAACACGCATTGACATGCACTTAGACGCACATACACAAACTTACATGCACTTACAGACACTTACACGCATTTGCACTAGCTTACATATACTTACACGCACTTACACGCACTTACACACTCTTATGCGCACTTACACGCACTTACACGTCCTTACACACAATTATACGCACTTACATGTACTTACATGCACTTAGACAGACTAAGATGCACTTACACATACTTACACGTACTTAAACAAACGGGTACACACTTGCACGTACTTACACGCACATACACGTTCTTCTTGCACTTACACACACGTGCACAATATTACACGCACTTACAAACACTTACACATACTTACACACACTTACACACACTTATACGTACTTACATGCACTTACACATACTTATACACTGTTGCATGCACTTACACGCACGTACACAAACGTACACGTAATCACACATACTTACACGCACTTACACAAACGTACATGTACTTACACAAACGTATGCGCACTTACACACACTTACACGCACTTAAATGCACTTACACATACTTACACACACTTACACGCACTTTCACGGACTTACACGCACTTACACGCACTTACACGCACTTACACATACTTACACGCATTTACACAAATTTAAACGTACCTTCACGCACTTACACGCACCTACATGCACTTGAACGCACTTACACATGCTTACACACACTTTTACACACTTACATAAACTTACACACACTTTCACGCACTTACGCATAATGACATACAGTTACACACACTTACACGTACTTACACGCACTAACACGCACTTATACGCACTTACATGCACTTACACACATTTACACACACCTGCATGTACTTAAATGTACCTACATGCACTTACGCGTACTTATACGGCCTTACATGCACTTACACGAACTTACATGCACTTACACGCACTTACATGCACTTACACACACTTACACGCACTAACACCCACTTACACGCACCAACACGCACTTACACGCACTAACACGGATGTATTTGTATGCACTTATATCCAATTACACAAACATACACACACTTACAAGCACTTTCACGCGCGAACATCCACTTACACGCACATACACGAGCTTATATGCACTTACACGTACTTACACGCACTTACTCACAGTTTCACAAACGTACATGCACTTACATACAATTACACAAACTTACACACGCTTACACGCATTAACATGCACTTACACAAGCATACACACACTTACACCCAAGTACACGTACTTATACACACTTACACGCACTTGCACGTACTTACACACATGTACACAAACTTACATGCACGTATTAGTACTTACACACACTTGCACGTACTTACACGCACTTACACGCACACGCACACTCCTATAAGCACTTAAACACACTTATAAATACTTCAACATACTTCTACGCACTTACACGCACCTACACACACTTACACGCACTTACACGCACTTATATTAACTTATACAAACCTACTTGCACATACACGTACTTACACGCACTTACACCCACTTACACAAACTCACAAGTACTTACACGCACTTACACGCAATGAAATGAGCTGATACGCCCTTACACGTACTAACATGCACTTATACGTTGTTCTCGCTTTTACACGCACGTGCACATACTTACACGCACTTACAAGAACTAACACATACTTGCACGCATTTACACACACGTACAAGCACTCACACACACTAACACGCACTTGCACGCACTTGCAAGTACTTACATGCAATTATACCAACTTACACGCACTCTCACATACTTACACATACTTACACACACGTACATGCACTTACACAAACGTATGCACACTTACGCACTTACATGCACATAACTGCACATACACATACCTATACACACTTACATGCACTTACACCCACTAACATGCACTTACACGCGCTTACACATACTTATACGCACGTACACAAACTTACACGCACTTACACGCACTTACACACACTAACATGTATTTACACACACCTACACACACTTACACGCACTTACAGGACTTACACGCACTTACACGTACTTACACACGCTTACATGCACGTATACGCACTTACATGCACGTACACGTACTGACATGCACTTACACGCACTTACACGCACTTACAGGACTTACACGCACTTACACGTACTTACACGCGCTTACACGTACTTACACGCATTTACACGAATCTAAACACACCTTCATGCACTTTCATGCACCTATATGTACTTACACGCACTTACACATACTTACACGTACTCATACACACTTACACAAACTTACACGCACTTACACGTACTTACACGCGCTTACACGTACTAACACACACTCACACATACTTACACGTACTTACATGCACTTACGCGCACTTACATGGCCTTACATGCACTTACACGCACTTACATGCACCTACACGCACTTACACGCACTTACACGCACTTACACGCACTTACACACACTTACACGCACTAACACGCACTTACACGCACTAACATAAACACACTTATATGCATGTACACCCACTTACACAAACTGACACGCACTTACACACACTTTCACTCGCATACATGTACTTAAAAGTACTTATACAAACTTATAATACTTACACGCACTTACACACACTTACACATACTAACACAAACGTACACGCACTTACCCACACGTACACAAACTTATACATGCTTACACGCACTTACACGCACTTATACGCACTAACACGCAGTTACACACATGTACACGTACTTACACGCACTTACACGCACTTACACACACTTACATGTACTTAGGCGTACTTACACAAACTTACTCGCACTTACACGCACTTATACGCACTTACACGTACTTACGCGCACTTACACGAACTTACACGCACTTATACGCACCTAAACATACTTGCACGTACTTACATGCACTTTCAAGCACCGACACGCTCCTACACGCACTTACACGCACTTACACGCACTTACACGCACTTACACGCACTTACACGCACTTACAAGTACTTACATACACTTACACGCACTTACACACACTTACATGAACTTACACGAACGTACAAGCGCTTACATGCACTTACACGCACTTACACCCACATACACGCACTTACACACATTTACACTACATATACACTCTTACACACACTTACACGTACTTACACACACTTATACGTAATTACACAAACTTACACGTACTTACGCGCATTGGCACGTACTTACACGCACTTACACAAACTTACACGTACTTACACGCACGTACACACCCTTATACACACGTATACACACTTACACACACTTACACGTACTTACACGAACTTACAAGCACTCTCACGTACTTACAGGTACTTACACACAGTGTCTTGCACTTGTAAGCCTTATACCCACTCACACACACTTACACGCACTTACATGTACTTACATGTACTTACATGTACAAACACACACTTACACGCACTCATACGTACTTGCACGTTTTTACACGCACTTACACGCACTAACACGTACTCACGCGCACTTACACGTACTTACAAACACCTACACACACATACACACACTTACACGTACTTACATGCACTTACACACACTTACACATACTAAGACGCACTAACTCGCACTAACAACAATTTACACACACTTCAACGCATTTAAACACACTTACACGCACTTACACAAACGTACATGAACTTACATGCACTTAAACTGAATTTACACGTAATTACACACACCTACACGCAATTACAAGTACTTACCCACACTTAGACGAGCGCACACAGACTTCCACATACTTATGCAAACCTACACATACTTACACACACTTACACACACTTACACATACTTGTATTCACTTACACGCACTTACAAGCACTTACACGTACTTAAATGTACTTATATGTACTTACATGCACTTACACGTACTTACACACACTTATATGCACTTAAACAAACTTATACGCACTTATACGCACTTATACATACATACACGCACTTACACTTACACGCACTTACACACACTTATACGCACTTACATGCACGTATACACACTTACATGCACTTACACTCACTTACCCGCACTTACACAAACTTATACGTACTTACACGTACTGACACCCACTTACATGCTCTTACACGCACTTACACGCACTTGCACCAATTTACATGTACTTACACGTACATATACGCACCTACACATACTTGCACGCACTTACACCCACTTACACACCCTTACACATACTTAACGCACTTACACACACTTACACGAACGTACAAGTACTTACACACATTTATACATACTTACACGCACTTACACACACTTACACATACTTCCACAATTATACACACACTTACACGCACTTACATGCACTTACACACACTTACACGCACTTACACACACATACACACACTTACACGTACTTACACGTACTTACACACACTTACACGCACTTACACGTACTAACTTGCACTTAAACGTACTTACACGCACTTACACGCACTTACATGCACTTACACATACTTACACGCACTTACACGCGCTTATCCAAACGTACACATACTTACACACACATACACACACTTACACACACGTATACGCACTTACACATACTTACACGTACTCACATGCACTTACACGCACTTACACGCAGTTACACACACTTATATACACTTACACACACTTACACGCACTTACACATTCTTACACAAGCTTACACACACTTACAAGTACTAGCATGCACTAACACACACTTATATGCACTTATACGCACTTATAGGCACTTGCCTGCACTTACACGCACTTACACGTACCTACACACACTTACACGCACTTACACGTAGTTACACGCACTTCCATGCAATAACACGAACGTACACGCACTTATACGCACTTAAACTGAACTTACACGTATTTACACGCAGCTCCACACACTTGTATGCGCTTATATGGACCTGCACATACATACATGCATTTACACACATTTACACAAACTTAAACCACACTTACACGCACTTACATGCACTTACACGGAGTTATACGCACTTACATGAAATTACATTCACTTACACGCATTGACACGCACTTACAAGCACTGACATGCAATTGCACTTACTTATATGCACTGACACACACTTACACACACTTACACGCATGTACACGCACTTACACACGATAACATGCACTTATACATACTTACACGCCCTTACACGATCGTACACGATAGTACACGAACTTACGTATGATTACACACACTTACACATACTTACACGCACTTATACACACTTACACACACGTACATGTACTTACACACACTTACACACACTTACACACATTTACACGTACTTACATGCACTTACACGCACTTATTCACACTTACACGCACTTACATGAACTTACACGCACTTACACGCACTTACACAACCTTACACGTACTTACACGCACTTACACGCACTTGCACGTGCTTGTACACACTTACACGCACCTACACGCTCCTACACATACTTCCACGCACTTGCAGACACTTACACACACTTAGACACACTTACACACCCTTACACGTACCTATAGACACTTACACATGCTTACTCGTACTTACAAGCACTGACACGCACTTACACATACTTACACGCACGTTCTTGTACATGCAAGCACATACACCCACTTACACACACTTACACGCACTTACACGTACTTACACGTACTTACATGTACTTACACATACTGACACGTACTTACTTGTACTTACACCTACTTATACATACTTATAGGTGCTTACACACACTTACAGGTACTTACACGCACTTACACGTACTTACATGCACTTACACGCACTTTCATGCACTTACACACACTTACACGGTCTAACGCAAACTAATACGCACTAACAAGCACTTAAACACACTTACACGCACTTGCACAAACTTAGACCAACTTACACGTACTTAAACTGAACTTACACGCACTTACACGTACCTACATGCAATTACACGCGCTTACACACACTACGACATACGTACACACACTTCTACACACTTACGGGAACTTATAGCACTTACACGCACTTACACGTACATACACGTACTTATGCACCCTTTCATGCAATTACATGCACTTACACACACTTACACGTACTTACATGCACTTAGACAAATTTACACGCACTTACACGTACTTACACGTACATACACGCACTTACACTTACACGTACATAATGCACTTACATGCACTTAAACGCACTTACACGTACTTACACGTACGTACACACACTAACTCGTACTTACACAACCTTACACACGCTTACACGCACAGACACGCACTTACACGTACTTACACGCACTCACACGCACTTACACGTACTTACACGCACTTGTATGAACTTCTATGTACTTACACGCACTTACACACACCTACATGCAGTTATACGTGCTTATACATACTTACACGCACTTACACATACTTACACGCACTTACACATACTTACACACACTTACACGCACTAACATGTACTAAGACGCACATACACGCAGGTACACGCATTTACACACACTTACACGCACTTACATGCACTTACACACACCTTCACGCACGTATCTGTACTTACACGCAATTACACGCACTTACACGTACTTACATGTACTTACACATGCTTACACGCACTTACTTGCACTTACCTGTGCTTACACACACTTACACGCACTAACACGTACTAACTCGAACTTACATGCACTTAAAAGCACTTACACGTACTTACACAAACTTAGACGAACTTACACACACTTCCGCGCACTGAAACTGAACCTAAACGCACGTACACGCTCTTACATGCACTTACACGCACTTATACAAACTTACACAAACTTATACACTCTTAAACTGGACTTACACGCACTAACATGCACTTTAACTGGACTTACACACACTTACACGCACTTACATGCACTTACACACACTTACACACACTTACATACACCTACATGCACTTACACACACTTACACGCACTTGCACATACTTACACACACTTAGACATACCTACACACACATACTCACACTTACACACACTTACACATACTTACATGCACTTCCACGCAATTACACACACTTCCATACACTTAGACAAAGATACACTTACTTACAGACACTTACACAAACGTACATGCACTTACATGTACTTACACACACTTACATGCACATATACGCACTTACACACACTTACACGTATCTACACGCACTTACATGCACTTACATGTACTTACACACACTTACACTCACTTCCACGCACTTATACAGACTTACACGCACTTACACGTAATTACATGTACATACATGCACTTACACTAACACGTACTTACACAAACTTACACGCACTTACAAGCACTTTCACACACTTACACGCACTTACCCGCACTTACACAAACTTACACGCACGTACACCCACTGACACGTACTTACATGCACTCACATGCACTTACATGCACTTTCAAGCACTTACACAAACGTCCACGCACTTACATGTACTTACACACATCTACACGAACATACACGCACTTACACGCACTTACACGCACTACCACACACTTACACACACTTATACAAACTTACACGCACTTACACATACTTACACGCACGTATACGTACTTAGACGTACTTACACACACTTACACGTATTTACACACACTTACACAAACGTACACACACTTACATGCACTTATACGTACTTCCATGCACTAACACGCATTTACGCACCCTCACACGCACTTACACACACTTACACGCACTTACACATACTTACACGCACATACACACACATAACCAAACTTACACAAACTTACACGCGCTTACACGCATTGGCACACACTTACACACACTTACACGCACTAACACGCACTAACACGTACTAACACGAACTTACATGCACTTAAACGCACTTACACGTACTTACACAAACGTAGACAAACTTACACGCACTTACGCACACTTAAACTGAACTAAAACGCACTTATACGCTCTTACATGCAATTGCATGTACTTACACGGACTTACACGAACTTACACACTCTTAAACTAAACTTACACGCACTTTCCTGCCCTTTAACTGAACGTACACACACTTACACGCACGTACATGCACTTACATGCACTGACACACACTTACACGCACCTACACGCACTTACACGCACTTACACGCACTTGAATACACTTATACATACTTACATATACCTACACACACTTACACACACTTACACGCACTTACACGTACTTACATGCACTTACACGCAATAACACGCACTTCCATACACTTAGAGAAACATACACCCACTTACACACA
Organism: Penium margaritaceum; assembly: GCA_023375785.1. Taxonomy (NCBI): domain Eukaryota; kingdom Viridiplantae; phylum Streptophyta; class Zygnematophyceae; order Desmidiales; family Peniaceae; genus Penium; species Penium margaritaceum. Next base: position 118,978 of record SZWC01000165.1, on the reverse strand, counting down.
CTTACGCAAACTTACATGTACTTACACGCACGTACACACAGTTACACGCACTTATATGCACTCACACGCACTTACATGCACTTACACACACTTACATGCACTTACACACACTTACACTCACTTCCACCAAATTACACAAACTTATACGCACTTATACCCACTTACATTTACATACATGCACTTACACTTACACGTACTTACACGCACTTACACGCACTTACACGCACTTACACACACTTACACGCACTTACCCGCACTTACACAAACGTACACGCACTTACACCCATTGACACGTACTTACACGCACTTACATGCACTTTCACGCACTTACACGCACTTGCACTAACTTACACGTACTTACATGTACTTACACGCGTCTACACAGACGTACGCGTACTTACATGTACTTACACACACTACCACATACTTACACACACTTGCACGAACATATACACACTTATACGCACTTACATGCACTTACATGCACTCAGACGCACTTACACACACTTACACGTACTTATACGCACTTACACAAACTTACACGCACTTACATGCACTTATACGTACTTACACGCACTTCCATGTACAAACACGCATTTACACGCCCTCACATATACTTACACGTATTTACACGCACTTACACGTACTTACACGCACCTACATACACTTAACCAAACTTACATGAGTGTACACGTAATTATACGCATTGGCATGCACTGGCACACACATACACGCACTTACATGCACTTCCATACACTTGCACAAACTTACATGCACTTACACGTACTTATACGCAGCTACACGCACTTACACACACTTATACGCATTTACATGCACTAACACGCACATACACGCACTTACACCCACTTAGACGCACTTACACGTGCTTACATGTACTTGTACGTACTTACACACACTAACTTGCACTTGCATGTACTTACACATACTTACACACATTTACATGCATTTATACGCACTTCCACGCACTTACACGTACTTACACGTGCTTACACAAACTTACACATACTTACACGCACTTACACGTACGTACACGCACTTACACGTGCTTACAAATACTTACACATACTTACACGCACTTATAAGCATATACACACACTTACATGCACTTACACGCACTTACGCACACATACACATACGTATACGCACTAACACGTACTAATATGCACTTACACGCATTCACACACACTTAAATGCACTTCCACACAATTACACAAACTAACATGAATGTATACGCACTTAAACTGAACTTAAAATCACTTATACACACTTGAACTGATCTTACACGCACTTACACGCACTGACACGCACATACATGCACTTATATACACTTACAAGCACATACACGTACTAACACACACTTACACGAACTAACACAAACTTACACGCACTTAAACTGAACTTTCATACACTTACACGTACTTCCACGCACTTACACGCACTTACATGCACTCACACACAATTCCACATACTTACACGCACTTATACAAACTTACAAGTACTTACTTGCACTTGCAAGCATTTACACACACTTACACAAACTTACACGCACTTATACGCACTTTCACGAACTTACATGTACTTAAACGTACTTACATGCAATAACGTGTACTTACAAGTACTTACACGTACTTACACGTACTTACATGCACTTACATGCACTTACATGCACTTACACACAATTACACGTACTTACACGCACTTATACAAACTTACACAAACTTACACTTATACAAACTTACACACAATAAAACGCAATTGCTGACACTTACACGAGCTTACATCAACTTAAACTGAACTTACACGCACTTACACGTACTTACACATACTTACATGACTTGCACGTACTTACACACACTTACACACACCTACACGCACTTACACACACTTACATGCACTTACACGTACTTATACGCACTTACGCGCACTTACACAAGCTTACACGAACTTACACGCACTTAAACTGAACTTACACACACCTACACGCACTTCCACGTACTTACACACACTTACACATACTTATACGTACTTGCATACACTTCCACGCACATACATGAACTTAAACTGCACTTCTACGTACTTCCACGCACTTATACGCACTTACACATACTTACACGCACTTACACGTACTTACACTCACTTACACGTACTTACACGCACTTACACATGCTTACATGCACTTAAACGTACTTACACGCACTTACTTGCACTTACACGTACTTGCACGTACTTATACATACTTACACATACGTACAGGCACTTACACGCACTTACACGAACGTACACGCACTTACACGCACTCACACGCACTTAAACGTACTTACTCACACTAACACGCACTTACATGCACTTATACGTACTTACACAAACTTGCACACACTTACACACACTTACGCATGCTTACACGCACATACACATACTTTCGAGTTTTTGCATGCACTCATACGCACGTACACCACTTAAACACACTTACACAAACATACCTGTACCTACCCGCACTTACACGCACTCACACGCACTTACACCACTTATACGCATGTACGCATACTCACAAGCACTTACACACACTTACACGCACTTACACATACTTACACGATGTTACACACACTTACCTACACTAACACACACTTTCTCATACTTACACGCACTTACAATAACTTAGACACACTTACACACACTTACATGCACTTACACAAACTGACACTCACTTACACACACTTACAGGCATGTACACATACTTACATGCCCTTACACGCACTAACACAAACTTACACGTACTTACACGCACTTACAAGAACTGACGCACACTTACACGCACTTACATGAATTAACAGGCACTAACACACACTTATACGCACGTTTACATGCTTCCACATACTTACACACACCTACACGCTAATACACGCACTTACACGTACTAACACACACTTACACACACTTGCGCGTACTTACATGCACATACTTATACTTGTAAGCACTTACATCCACTTACACACACTTACACTCAGTTACACGCACTTACACGTGCTTACATGTACTTACACGTACTTATACGCACTTACTTATGCTTATACATACTTACACGTACATATACGTACTTACACGTACTTACACACACTTACACGCACTTACATGCACTTACACGTACTTACACGCACTTATACGCACTTACACGCACTTACACAAACTTACACACACTTACACGCACTTACATGTACATAAACGCACTTACTGTTACACGTACTTACACGCACTTACACGCACTTACACTCACTTACACACACTTACACGCCCTTACCTACACTTACACAAACTTACACGCACTTGCATCCACTGACACATACTTACACGTACTTACATGCACTTTCACGCACTTACACACACTTCCACAAACTTACACGCACTTACATGCACTTACACGCACCTACACGGACTTACACGTACTTATGCACACTTACACACACTACCACACACTTACGCACACTTACACAAACTTACACGTACTCTCACGCACTTACACGCACTTATACGCACTTAGAAGCACTTACACACACTTACGCATACTTACACACACTTACACAAACTTACACACACTTAAACGCACTTATACATACTTACACGTACTTACATGCACTAACATGCGTTTACACGCCCGCACATGCATGTACATGTACTTACACGCACTTACACGTACTTACACGCACCTACATACACTAAACCAAACTTACACAAACTTACACGTACTTACACGCATTGGCATGCACTTACACACACTTACACACACTTACACACACTTGCACAAACTTACACGCACTTACATGCACTTATACGCACCTACACGCACTTACATACACTTATATGCACTTACATACACTTACACGCACTTACACGTGCTTACACATACTTACACGCACTTACACGTGCTAACATGTACTTACACGTACTTACACGCACTAACTTGCACTTACACGTACTTACACGTACTTACACATACTTACATGCACTTACACGCACTTACACGTACCTACACGCACTTACACACACTTACACAAACTTACTCGTACCTACACGCACTTACGCGTACTTACACGCACTTACACATACATACACACACTTACACGCACTTACACGCACTTACATGCACTTACACACACTTATACACACTTACACGCACTTACACACACATACACACTTACACGTACTAACACATACTAATACGCACTTACACGTTCTTACTCACACTTAAACGCACTTACACGCACTTACACAAACTTACAGGAACTTAGACGTACTTCACCTGATTTTACACTCACTTACACACACTTAAACTGATCTTATGCGCATTTACAGGCACTTACACGCACTTACAGGCACTTATATACACTTACACGGACTTACATGTACTTACACGCACTTACACGTACTTACACGCACTTACACGTACTGACATGCACTTACACGAACTAACACAAACTTACCCATACATAAACTGAACTTACACACAATTACACGCACTTCCACGTACTTAGACATACTTACATGCACTCACATACAATTACACGTACGTACGCGCACTTATACAAACTTACACGTACTTAGTTGCACTTGCAAGCACTTACACCCATTGACACACACTTACACGTACTTACACACACTTACATGTACTTACATGTCCTTACACGGACTTACACGTACTAACTTGCACTTACACGTACGTACACATAGATACACGCACTTACATGCACTTACACACAATTACACGTACCTATCCGTACTTATACGAACTTACACTCACTTACATACACTTACACAAACTTACACGCATTTACACGCACTTCAACGCAATTGCACACACCTACATGAGCTTACACAAACTTAAACTGAACTTACATGCACTCACACGTACTTACACGTACTTATACACACTTGCACGCACTTACACACACTTACACATACCTACACGCACTTACACGCACTTACATGCACTTATACGCACTTACACGCACTTACACTCACTTACACGAGCTTATGCTAACTTACACATACTTAAACTGAACATACACGCACCTACATGCACTTCCACGTACTCACACACACTTACACACACTTACACATACGCATACGTACTAACATGCACTTCCATGCACTTACACGAACTTAAACCGCACTTACACGCACTTCCACGCACTTACATGCACTTTCACATGCTTACACACACTTACACGTACTTACACGCACTTACACGTACTTACACGCAGTTACACGTGCTTACATGCACTTACATGTAATTACACGCACTTACTTACACTTACACGTACTTACACGTACTTATACATACTTACACATACGTACACGTACTTACACGCACTTACACAAACTTACACGCACTTACATGCACTTACACGCACTTACACGCACCTACATGCACTTACACGCACTAACACACACTTATACGCACTTACACGCACTTACACAAACTTGCACATACTTATACACTCTTACGCGTACTTACACGTACTTACACGTCTTTCAAGTACTTACATGCTCTCACACGCACGTACACGTACTTACACACACTTACACACACTTACACAAGCTTACCCGCCCTTACCCGCACATACACGCACTTAAACGCACTTACATCCCTTATACGCTCTTACACAAACTTACAAGCACTTACACACACTTACACACACTTACACACACTTACACCATGTTGTATACACTTACACACACTTACACACACTTACATGTACTAACACATACTTACACATACTTACACGCACTTACAATAACTTACACGCACGTACACGCACTTGCATGTACTGACACACACTGACACTGACTTACACACACTTACACACACTTACACGCACTTACATGCACTTACACGCACTTACACAAACTTACACGTACTTACACGCACTTACACGAACTGACACACACTTGCATGCACTTACATGAACTTACACGCACTGACACACACACGCACTTGTACATACTTCCACGTACTTACACGCACCTACACGATCCTAATGCTCCTACACGCTTTTACACACACTTACACGCACTTACATGCACTTACACGTACTTACACGTACTTACACACACTTACACGCACTTGCACGTACTAACATGCACATACTTCCACTTGCAAGCACTTATACCCACATACACACACATACACATACTTACACGCACTTACACATACTTACATGTACTTACACGTACTTATACACACTTACTTGTACTTACACGTACTTACACATACTTACACGTACTTACACGCACTTACACACGCTTACACACACTTACACACACTTACACATACTTACATGCACTTACACGTACTTGCATGCACTTACACACACTTACATGCACTTACATGCACTTACACGCACTTACACACACTTACACAAACTTACCCAAACTTACACGAACTTACACGTACTTATACACACTTCCACGCACTTACACATACTTACACACACTTCCACGCACTTACACGCACTTACATGCACTTACACACATTAACATGCACTTACACATACTTACACACACGTACACGCACTTACACGTACACACACACACTGACACGTACCTACACGTGCTTACCCACACTTACACAAACTTACACACACTTACACGTATTGACACGTACTTATATGCACTTGCACGCACTTACACATACGCACACACACTTAGACGCATTACACATACTCATACACACTTACACGCACCTACACATACTTACACGAACTTGCACACACTTATACGTGGTTACACGAACTTACATGAACTTCCACACACTTAAACTGAACTTACGGGCACTTACACCCACTTAAACTGAACTCACACACATGTACACACACTTACATGCACTTGCACGTATTTACACATACTCACACGCACCTACACGTACTTACAGTACTTACACGCTTTTACATGCACTTATACGTAATTACACAAACGTACACTAACATACACGCACTTAAACTGAACTTACACACACTTACACATACTTCCACGCACTTACACGCACTTACATGCACTTGCACGTACTCACATGCCTTTACACGCACTAACACAAACTTAAACCGCACTTACACACACTTACACGCACTTACACACACTTACACGCACTTACACGCACTTACAAGGCACTTACACAAACTTAAATTTCCTTACACGCACTTACATGCACTTACACGTACTGACACGCACTTACGTGTACTTACACGCACAGACACGCACTTACACCCACTTACATGCACTTACACACACTTATACGCACTTACACGTACTTACACGTAGTTACACAAACGTACAGACACTTACACGTACTTACACGTACTTACATGCACCTACACACACTTACACATACTTACATGCACTTACTTGCACGTGCAAGCACTTACACCCAGTTATACACACTTACACGTACTTACACACACCTACATGTACTAACACACGCTTACACATGCTTACATGTACTTACACGTACTTACACGTACTTACACAGACTTACACGCACTTACACATACTTACATGTACTTACACACACTTCCACGCACTTACACGCACTTATACCCACGTATATGCAGTTACATGCACTTACATGCAATTACACACACTGACACACACTTACACACACTTACCCGCACTTATACGAACGTACACGTACGTACACGTACTTACACACACTTACATGTACTTACACACACTTACACGTACTTGCGCAAACTTACACGTACTTACACATACTTACGTGTACCTACAAGGACTTACATGCACTTACACGTACTTACACACAATTACACGCACCTACAGAAACTTATACACACATACACAAACTTACATACACTTACACGCACTTATATTCACTTACACGTACCTACACGTACTTACCCACACCTATACGAGCTTACACGTACTTACACACATTGAACGCACTTACACCCCCTGACAGATAATTACATGCACTTACACACACTTACACGTACTTACACATAATTAGACGCACTTACACGTACTTACACAAACTTACATGCACTTTCACACATTTACATGCACGTTCACACACTTACATGCACTTACACGTACTTACACGCACTTACACATACTTACATGCACTTACTTGCACTTGCAAACACTTACACCCACTTACACACACTTACATGTACTTACACTCACTTACATGTCCTTACATGTAGTTACATGTACGTACACGTACTAACTTGCCCTTCAACGTACTTACATGTACTTATATGCACTTACACGCACCTACACAAACTTATACGCACATACATGCACTTCCACACACTTACACGTACTTACACATACTTACATGCAGTTACACGCACTTACATGCACTTACACACACTTACATGCACTTACACATGCTTACACGTACTTACACACACTTACACGCACTAACATGTACTAACACGCACTTACACGTACCTAAACATACTTACACACACTTAAACGCACTTACACGTAACTACACGAACTTACACGAACTTACACGCACTTAAACTGAACTTACTCGCACGTACACGGACTTAAACTCGACTTACACGCACTTATACGTACTTACACGTACTTGCACACACTTACACACACTTACACACACTTACACAAACTCACATACAATTACACGGACTTACATGAATTTACACGTACTAAAACTGAACTTACACGCACTTATACGTACTTCCAGGCACTTACACACAATTACACACACTTACACGTACTTACATGTACTTACAAGCACTACCATGAACGTAAACCACACTTACACACACTTACACGTACTTACAGGCTCTTACACGCACTTACATGCACCTACATTTACGTACATGTGTTTACACACACTTATACGTATTGACACGAACTTACATCCACTTACACACACTGAGACACACTTACATGCACTTACACTTACTTAGACATACTTACACGTACTTACACGCACTTACACAAACTTTAACACACTTACTCGTACTTACACGCACTTACACGCACTTACACGTACTTCTACGCACTTACTTGCACTTGCAAGCACTTACACCGACTTACTCACACTTACGCGCACTTACACACACTTACACGTGCTTACATATACTTACATGTACTTACATGTCCGAAGTTAAACTTACACATACTTACAAGTACTTACACGTGCTAACATGGACTTACACATGCTTACACGTACTTACTGCACTTACACACTCTTGCACAAAATTACACATAATTATACGCACTTACACACACTTATCCACAATTACATGCACTTACATGCATTAACAAGCACTTACACGCACTTACACGCACTTACATACACTTATACACACTTACACACACTTACACGCACTTACACGTACATGCACATACTTACACGCACTAATACGCACAAACACGTACTTACACGTACTTACACACAGTTAAACGCACTTACACGCACTGACACGAACGTACATGAACTTACACGCACTTAAACTGAACTTACACGCACGTATACATGCTTAAACTGATCTTACATGACCTTACATGCACTTACACGCACTTGCACGCACCTACATAAACTTACAAACACCTACACACACTTACTCGCACTTACACGCACTTACACGCACTTACACGTACTTACACGTACTTACACAAACGTACACACACTTACACGCACTTAAACTGAAATTACATGCACTTACACACACTTCCATGCACTTACGCGTTCTTACACCCACTAACACGTACTTACATGCAAATACATGCACTTACACGAACTTAAAATACACTTACACGCACCTCCATATACTTATACGTACTTAGACGCACTTACACAAACTTACATTTACTTACACGCACTTACACGTACTTACACGTACTTACACGTACTGACACGCACTTACGCGTACTTACACGCACTTAGACTGAACTTACACACACTTACACTCACTTCCATGCACTTACACGCACTTACACATACTTAGAGACGTTTACATGCACTTACAAGCACTTACATGCACTTACACGTACTTATATGCACTTACTTGCACTTACACGTACTTACACGTACGTATACGTACTTACACGTACTTAGACATACTTACACACACGTACACCCACGTACACGTACTAACACGCAATTACACACACTTACACGCACATGCACACACTTACACAAACTTACACACAATTTCACCCACTTATATGCACTTACACGCACTTACGCACACTTACACGCACTTATACAAACTTAAACGTACTTAAACAAACGTACACGCACTTACATTTACTCACACATACTTATACACACTAACCCACACTTTCACAATTACACGCACTTACACACACTTACATGCTCTTACACGCACATACCCGCACTTACACGAACTTACAGGCACTTATACACATTGACACACACTTATATGCACCAACATGCAGTTACACACATTTACACGCACTTACACGCATTACACACACATACATGCACTTACACGTACTTACACAGAGTTACATGAACTTGCATGCACTTACACACACTTATACACACTTACACGTATTTAAATGCACTTACATAGACTTACATGCACTTACACAAACTTAAGTGCACTTACACACACTTGCACACACTTACACGTACTTACGTGTACTTCCACGTACTTACTTGCACTTGCAAGCACTTACACCCACTTACACACACTTATACGCACTTACATGTGCTTACACATGCTTACATGTACTTACACATACTTACACACACTAACTTACACTTACACATACTTACACATACTTGCATGTACTTACACACACTTACACACACTTATATACCTTTGCACACACTTAGACGCACTTATACACACTTACACGCACTTCTACGCACTTTCATGCCCTTACACACACTTGCATGCACTTACACGTACTTACACGTACTTACACACTCCTACACGCACAAACATGCACTAACACGCACTTACACACACTTACATGCACTTACCCATACCTACACGAACTTACACAAACTTACACGCACTTAAGCTGAACTTACACGCACTTACATGGACTTAAACTGAACGTATACGTACTTACACGCACTTACATGCACTTGCACGCACGTACACAAACTTACACACACCTACACGCACTTACACGCACTTACATGCACTTCTACGCACTTACACGCACTTACACGCAATTACACAAACCGACACGAACTTACATGTACTTAAACTGAACTTACACGTACTTACACACACTTCCACGCACTTCTACATACTTATACGTACTTGTACCTACTTACATGCAGTTACATGCACGTACACGCACCTTATCCACACTTACATGCACTTGTACGCATTTACACACACTTACATGCACTTACACGCACTTACACAAACTTCCATTTACTTACACGCACTTACAGGTACTTACACGTACTGACAGGTACTTACAAGTACTTACACGCACTTACACACACTTACACGAACGTACGCGTACTTACACACACTTATACGTACTTACATACACTTACACGCACTTATACAACCTTACACAAACGTACACACACTTACACAAACTTACACGTACTTACACAAACTTACACACACTTACACGCACTTGCGCGAACTTACATGCACTTATGTCAGGCAGAGATCCACCGCATCTCCGCTGGGAAGGAGATGGATTCACGGAAGGAAGTCGCCGCGACTCACAAGTCCACGGAAAATGGCAGCCGCAACCACAGATCCGCGGAGAAGGATGAAGGGGAGGCCGCGGAGCACCGGAGAACGCGCAAGGCATGCTGGCTCCTGCAACAAGATTGCGATAGAGCGTGGGTTGGCGCAAAATCCAGCAGCGGTGAAGGAAAAGAGGCGGGGAATGTTGCCGCCAGGAAGCAAACATCAACGGTGACCTTTCTACGGCTATTGAAAGCGATGGCCGCGGAGGAGGCAAGAAGGGGCAGGATAGGCAGGGTGAGAATCCGCGGTGAAAAGAGAACATGTACCGAGACACGTAGAGGTGGGAGTGAAGCACGAGCGTAGGACGTGCAAGACACACGCCGGCAGAACTGGATGTCAGGAAGAGGGCGGCAAGAACTCGGCCAATGAGAGCCCAGGGTGGGCAGCGGCAATGAAGGAGGAGGACCGCAATGACGCACCGTGCGAAGACGAAGATTCAAGGAAAACCACAAGACCGCGCGCACCCAAGCCGCGGAGTAGAGGAAGAAGTGGTAACAGGGCAGAGAAATGTAGAAGTAGTCTGGTGTGTGTGGGATCAAGGACGAGATCCACGGTGCACGTAACGCACCGCGCGCAGTCCGAGGTAGAGGAAAGAGTATGGTAGTAGGAGACTTAGAGAGCTAGGTTTGGTGAATATAAAGCAGTGGTGTAGCGGAGCAGCTAGGATGACGAAGTGATCTGACCTTGTTCTAGTCTTGTGCAATATGACTTAATACAAGCCTGAGTCCCAGTTATGAGACTCATGTCCTGAATAGTTAAGAACCAGATTGCTACCACATGTCTCAATAATCCGCGCAGTTGTCAATGAGGTTCACACTTTCACTCATGCTTCCCTTCTGAGATCCGCAGACTGCTCTCTGCGGATGTGATCCGTGGAAGACGAGTTCTTCTCCTCCGAGTGTGTGCACGTCTTATTACTCGCTCCACTTCCAATCTTGGGTCTAACAAGGATTCCTCTAGGTGCCGTTACCACCAGGGAACACAAGTAGGGTGAGGGTGCTGACGGCGACGCCGCGTCCTTGCGCACGGCCGCGAAACGGGATTCCAGGGACAGAGGAGTCAGAGGCCACGAAGTGGCAGACTCTCGTGCCGGCAAGGAGTGAGCCGCGAAGCACTACCCACACGCGGGGTCCTTATGGTGTGAAACATCCGCAGAAGGCCAGGAGAGGCAGCGGAGGAGCAGCAAATAAGTGCCGCACGGAACCGCGGAACGGCAGAGTCGCGGAACACACCAGGCGCGGAATCAGAGAACGCGGGAGGAGAGCAGTGCGCAGTAAAATTGGGGGTATCAGTGTCATGGTGCGGTGAGCGTGGACAGTTCTTTGCTATTCATCAACAGAACTGCACGTGCCTTCAGATCTAGTCATACATGTTGGCGGCCAGCTTTGTGCATCAGGACACGCGGAGGCAACACCAGTAGCATCCAGAGCAGACTTCCGTTCGCCACTTCTTGCCACGGCGTGCGGCCACACACGCGGACAGTAGAGACACCTCGCCCACGCCCTCTCGCACGCCCGTCAGTTTGTTGCCGGGCGCAGATCCACTGGTACAGCACCGCAGAGTCACCGAGTGGGTGGAACAGCTACACTAGCGGCATATCATGGACGCGCTGCAAGACTGCGTGGACGTGGAAAGCGTACACAGTCAAGATATGCACGGAACCCACCAGCTCCAGGCCAACGACTCTATGGAGCAAAGGTGGTTTTCCAGTATGCCACCGCCAGTAGACGAACTCTCCGAGATCGGGAGGTCCCTGGCGTACCAGGGACCTGTCTACCAGCGGCGCGGCGGAAGACATCCACCACGGGCAGAAGAGGAGGAGTACCTGCCCTCCGCGCCCCTAGCAGGGTTGGAAACCCCCCCAGCCCCATGTGTCTTTAGGGTGCCAACCATGGAGGTTCTTCACCGCCACCAACCGCACCTGGGATACGTGTCGGCGGAACACTCACCTTCAGCAAAGGGACAAAGAGGGGTGAGAGAGCCACTGTAGGGAGTATCTACCGACCAGTTAGGCATGCCGCCTGCCATGCCAGAGATGGAGCAGCGGCCCTATCCACCTACAGCAGAACAGGCAGCGGTGGGACAGGCACCTGGCGCTGGGTTGCCCATCGCGACGGAAGAAGTATCCCTCAAGGTGAATCCGCAGTCGACTGCTGTGGACACCCCAGTGAAACCAAGCGTGAGGGCAATGGTGAGTCACAACCCACAATTCACGGGATGGCAGGGGACACCACAGTGGGAACAGAGAGGGGGGATGGTGCATCAACCCCTTCTGGCTCCGAAGCATGCAACCCAGCTGCCACTCACAGGGCCCCAGCCTCAGCCCAACCCAGGATTGTATGGGACTCTGCCGCACGCGGGGCCTATAACAACCTCCTCCACCACAGTCCCACCAGGTTGGATGATGATAGGCACACGGGCCACGTCCTCCGCGGCGGGAGTAGCAACGCAGGCCCCTATGCAGCAGACACCGTCACAGCAACCGCCAGTTCCCATGGCGGCGCAACTGATGCCCGTGACGGTTGGACACCCGGTCTATCATCAGCAGCTGATGGGTACCGCGCCAACTAAAATTACGGCCCGTGCACCACCGACTACCAGCCAGGTACAGACAACTGTGCCCCACTCTGCCTATCCTGCACTCCCGCCGAATCCAAGGACCACTGTAGCCCCGGCAATAGCTACTACCACCACGCTCTACCACTCTGTACTATCACACCCTCTACCGCATGGCTATTGCCTGCCAGGACCTACGACTCCCGCCGCACCGAGCACACAGACCCCGCCCCTTGGGACTACCTTTTACTCTGCACCCTACGCGACACTGGCTACCTCTGCGACTCACTACTATACCCTTCCGGCTGCTCCAATGAGCGGCCCCACACCAGCACCCCAAGGGCAGCCACAAACTAGCCACGTGGGGTATTCGACAGGCGCGACCTCGTATCCACTTCCCGCGGTGTCATCCATGGCTAACCGGAACACTGTGCCCCTGCTGCAGTACGTACGCGGGCAACCAGCTAACATTCCGCGGCTAGACATCTTCAAGGGAGCCCCTGAGGAGGACCCGTGGACATGGTTGAAGCCGATCACTATACATACAAGCATAGGGCGGATCCCACGAGATCTTTGTCTGGCCACCGCGGAGCTCCAACTGTAGGGCGCTGCGGAGGACTAGTACAATGCGCGAGCGCCGTTCAACTCCTTCAAGGACTGTGGCAATGCACTAAGAAAGCGTTTCAAGTGGCTGACCAAGGAAGAAGCACTCCGCAAGATTGAAAAGGAAGTCATGCGGAAGGATACTGACATCCGCAGGTTTTTGGATCAGTTTCTCACTTGGACATTAGTCGCAAAGAGCCCCTCAAGGGGAAGGACTGCTGCTGTGGGTCCTACTGCAAAATCTCATCCCAATGAGATCAGCAACCTGACGATCCCAATGAGATCAGCAACCTGATCATCCCCTTCACACGCAGGCCAGCCCCGGCCCGAGCGCCTGGCCCGCCGCCACCACCAAGCGTGCCAAACATTCCGCCACTTCCCCCCACCCCTCCTGCCCCGGCTAACGCCCCCCCGCTCGTTGGGAGGTGGAGCATCTGATCCCAATGAGATCAGCAACCTGATGATCCCCGAGTGCTACCTGTCCCTGCAGGATGCGGTGCAGGACGCCACGGCCATTTCTACGCGGCAGCGGTCTACGCAACAGCATCAAGGTGGAGATTTGCATGCTCTAGCAACGGCAACACAGGCCTCTCAACCTAAGCCAAAGGTATGTTACACCTGCTAGAGCCTGGAGCACATCGCTCGGGACTGCCCGTGCAAGCGACGGGATACTCCGCGCACCGACCCCATGCAGCAGGACCCCATGGTGCAACAGTGGTAGCGGTATTATACTCAACCATGGCAGGACCAGCAGCATGAGCAGCAGACGCAAGTTGGGCGGCAGGCGCCGGAGCATCAATCCCAGGCTGCCTCGAACGGGCAAGGTGTTCTGCCCAACCCACAAGCATCCGCAAACCCTGCAAGCGGAGCCCGCAACGTCAAGCTGGGGCTACCGATGGCGGAGGACAAGACCACAGAATTCTCTCCCACTACAACAGATACGACTCTCATCGCACGAGCACAAAAATTAGGCTTGCGCGGATGGGATCTACAAGTAGCAGCCAGAGTGTAGGAGGACTTGAGGCACAAGGCAGAGGCTGCGAAGGAGCGATTCCAGGAGGCAGTTGTCAATCGCACCGTCCTGCCGGAGAAACAATGACAAACGAAACCAATACTCCCAATGGAGAAGCAACATGCCCCATCTTTGCAGACACCCACCATAGCTCAAGCAGTCGCGGAGAGAAACATTAACATAGTCCAACGCCTGTTTACCAACCCCATTGCAGAAGTCAACTTCTTTTAGTTCCTCCGCATTCATCCTGAGACTGCACCGCGAGTGAAGGAGGAGTTCGCCAGGGCCAATCAACGCCTCCAAGTTGTGGGTATCTCCCTCAACTGTACCACGCCTACATCCGGTACAGAGAACACCCGCCGAGCGGTGCCCGAGACCTCATTGGCATTGAACCTCGGGGAAGGAGAGTGTGGATGGGCACCACAGCCCTTGGAACCACCGCGACGAGATGACAACCACTACGAGGTCGCCTGCTCTATGGTCATGATCTGTGGAAGGAAGTTCCTGGCCATCATCGACATAGGAGCCACTCACACCACTGTGCCGTTCCCCGTCCTTCTAGTGGTCGGATGGGCAGACCGCATCCTCCCCACGCGCCACCTTCTCACCAACTCCGTGCGCGAAATGGACTATGGAGATGGGGAAGTTCATGGCCTCCCCATGCAAGTGGGATCCCTTCATGAACCATTGAACATCCAAGTCACGCAAGCCAGAACGTTTGACGTGCTCTGGGGAATGGATTACTTGGTGCCGCGACAGGCCAACCTTCTCTTCTCCCTTGGAATTGTGCAACTCAGCGCTGCATATGGGGAGGAAGCGCTTTGCCCCATCACCATCGGCAACAGGGTAGCAATAACTGTAACCGGCGGCGAATCCCTCTCCCTCCTGGATGCTGCTGCAGAGGACTCTCAGGCCCATGCAAGCAGGTTGCAACTCTCATAGCAGATTTACCTGAGGCGAAACAGGTCACAGCAGGTGAATGGCAGGAACTCGCGGAGGAGTCAACCGAGCCCGGAGTACAAACCAGCCTACTGGGACTGTGGCATAGGGGACAAGGCGTCCTATGAGATAAACATCCACTCAAGAAGGAGGAGGAGTTCTACCCACTCCGCGAAATAGCACCATCACCACCATCGCGATGGTATCACATGCTCCACTCATGACTTTCTCCGACACAGAAGCAGGATTTTAGCGACCTGCTGGATGCATTTGCGGCCATCTTTGCTGGGTCCGCGCTTGATTTGGGGGCCGTGGAAACCTTCCACGTCATCTCCACGGGGGACTTCGAGCCCACAAAACAGAAAGTGCGGCGCATCCTCCCAGAGCAGGAGAAGATCATCACAGAGGGGCTCACAGAGCTCGAGGTGCAAGGGATGATCATCCCAATCATCAGCCCCTGGCGTGCCAACTTGGTCACCGTGGGGAAACCGGACGGGTCCAAGCAATTTTGCATGGACTTCCGCGACCTCAACTGTGTAACCGAGGAGGATGCGTACCCCATGCCACTGATCGTCGATATACAGGAGCAACAACAGGGTCGTGGATGGTTTGCAAAACTCGACGTCAAGGCTGCCTTCCATGCCGTCCCCATGCACCCAGACTCTATTGCCAAGACCGCGTTTGTGATGCCAGAAGGACTGTACGCATTCACGCGCATGCCCTTTGGACTCCGCAATGCCAGCGCGACATTTCAGCGGGTCATGGACTCCACCCTCCGCGGTATCCACACTATCAGTTGCTACATTGACGACATCATGGTTGCGGCCCACACCTTCGAGGAACTGTTCTCCTCCCTGGCTGCTGTCTTTGCTGCCCTCCGCAGAGCTAACGTCAAGCTCAATGCTGCAAAGTGCTCTATTGGAGCTGCAAAAACGGAGTTCCTTGGCTTCGTGACGAATGTGGATGGCATCAAGACCGAACCGGCGAAGATCGCGGCAGGGCACGAGTGGCGTCAGCCCACTTCCGCGGGGCAAGTCAAGACCTTCCTGGGCTTTGTCTCCTTCCACAGGAAGTTTGTCCGTGACCAAGCACGTATCATCAAGCCACTCTAGGAGTTGACGCACTTGGATCTACCGTTTGACTGGACATCAAAATGCGCGGATGCCTGGGCATGAATCAAACACCGCCTGGTTACCGCGCCCATGCTCAATTTCCCAGACTTCAACCTCCCATTCTCCATCACCACTGATTGGTCACGGGATGGGCTAGGTGCTATCCTATCCCAGACAGTGCAGGAACCCACCCTGAAGGTGATTTCCTACGCCAGTCATGCTCTCACTATAGGAGAGCGGAAGTATCCTCCGGCGAAGGGCGAGTGCTTGGCTGTCCTTTGGACACTCCAACACTTCCGCGACTACATAAAGAATGGCAAGCCATTCACAGTTTTCAGAGACCATCAGGCTCTCCAATGGCTGCTCACCACTCATAACCATGAGGGCATCCTAGCCAAGTGGGCACTTCTCGTGCAGGGCTATAACATGAAGATCAAGTACCAGCCTGCGGTTGCCAAGCGCAACGCGGATGCCCTGAGCCGATTTCCGCGCCCTGACTGGCCATAACCTGACCAGGCACCTCCGGATGCTGTGGAGCATATCCCTAATGTCGGGACACCGCCTCCAGACAGTGAGGCGCAATGGGAGGGAATGGCATGGGAGTTTTATCAGGAAGAACAAGAGGTGGCCTTGCAACTCCTGAATGAACTCCACCCCTCCGCGGAGATGGCAATCGCGGAGACACTACCAGCCCTCTCCATGCCTGGATTGCAGCTTGCTCGCAGGTGAAAACCCCCTATCTGCGGTTGGGCGTTGGAGGATATCGCACCCCATCTTCCCCCACGACATGCGCCCCCGCAAACCTCGCGACCGTCCGCTGCTCCACCACAGACCTGTCCCACAAGCAATCCGCACTCTCATGTTCCCGCCACACCACTCCTTGACAACTGCCATCCCCTCACCCTGGTAGACTTCGTTCTGCATTCCCCTGAGTCCGCAAAAAATCTCCGCGCCCTCTTCACCACTCACAATCCCTCCCTTTCCCCTCTTGGCGTCCGCCTCTCATGCACGCGAGACTGCATGACCGGCATCCGCTTGCAATCCCAATGCATCCTCCGCACTCACTCCAGTGCGCGTCATGCCGCCGTACGTGCCTCACGCACCTGGTCACCCGCGGCCCTCATCCCCGGACTACCCGTAACCTCCGAGGTCCACCTGGCGTCGTGCTACGTGTGGATATGCGGACATAAGTTTGTGGCCATCGTGGACACCGGTGCCATACACACCATGATCGTGCTCCGGATGGTCCGCTCGCTCCACATGCAGCACCTCATCCAGCCCTCTCGACTTTGCTTCTCTATCTCCACCGGGGACATCGACGCGCCGCTCGGATAGATCGCGGGCCTCCCCATGCAGGTAGTAAATGTACACGCAACGCACACTATTCAGGTTTACGACGTCCGTACGTATGACATCCTGCTCGCGGCGGACTGGCTCGCGCCGCGCCAAGCAGGTATATTGATCGCCGCAGGCATCCTCAGTCTCCTTTCGAGTTCCGGCATTCGGTCGCTCACTCCACTTTTCACTTTGCATCGACCATCTCCCTGCCCATTCCTCTCCACCTTCCACTCAGCTCTCACCGACACTTGACACACTCGACGCATAACGCGTAGCTGGGCTCTCGCCCGCAGGACACTCAACATGGCACGCAACCAAGGCACGGGGTCCGCGCCTTCGTCGCGGGGGGGGTGGATCCTCCCGACGACAGCTACGTCACCCTGCTCTTAACACAGGCATGGGACACCGCCCGGCACGGACGCCAACACCACCAACGGGGGCAGCGGCCCTACCGCGGCCGAGTCCCACGACAAGAACTCCACCGGCAAGGACACCAGCACCGCACACGGCTACAACAGGCGTGTCCTGGCCTGGCTCTGTGACAAGAACACCTCCAACACCACAAACGGCCACGCGAGCAGCGGCCGCGGCCTCATCGCGGCCCAGCCCTGCCGCAGGGATGACCCTGACACAAACCACAACACCGATAGCACCAATCCCACCTCGGTCCAACCCCATGGAATGGACACCAACACACGCGACGCCGTCTGCGGCAAAGTTGCCAGGCTCATCGCAACAGAGCCCTGCCACAAGTACACCACCAACGCGGATCCTCAGGCGCATGGAGCCCACGGAAGGAGGAATGCAAGCAGCAGCAAGAACAACCGCTACACCGACACCAAGCCCGCGAGATGGGGCCCGGGCACTGATTGCCACGGTCCCCTCCCCGGCTACGACGGCGCTCTCTCACTCGCCGCCGACCTCGCGTGGTAGCCAAACTCGACAACCCGCACGCCCCCTGCTGGGCATAGGAACGGTGATGGAAGGGACAAGAACGCACCTCAAAGAAAGCTCGGGGGACAGCGGGGAACAGTCCAAGGAAGCCTTGCTGTTTCAAGTAGTGAGCAGTGTCATGCTCCAACTGTGACGGAGATTCCACAAGTGATCCACGCGGAGTTCGCGGATTCATTGTTTGGCAAAATATGGCGGGTGGTGCTAAAGCGAGCAACAACGGGGGTGCTAGCCCTCGGATTGCACGAAAGGCATGTGCTACTACTGGAAACAACAGGCGCAGAGCGCCTCGTTTTGGTGTTGCAGGACAACCTCAGCATCAAACCAGGGATGGCCAGTGACATGACAGGCGTCGCGGAACTATTGGAGACCGAGCGGGCGGATCTATCACAGGAGGCCACTCGAGTATGGTGGAACAGGGTGCGGAGGGACCAACGGAGCAGTCCAGAGAGATGTTCCGTACATCTGCTCCAAGAGAGTGCCAGAGCCCTCATTCTATATCACCTGAACCACCAGGCACCCGGATCGGCGGAGGCACCACGACGAAGATCCACGGCGGATGAGTGGAGGTGGGGATACTTGCTCAGCCTCGCCTACGCCAAGTGGAGTGTTCAGTACCCGCAAGATGAGAGATCGCTGCTTACTGACACTCGGGTGCCTTAGGGACGCTGGATAGAGGCCATAGAAAAGTGTTGGACGCTGACGCTCCAGAATGTGATACGCACCGAGGTGGCGACAGCGGTTGCGGAAGGACAGTGGACCGTGGTGCGAGAAAAGGGACTGCGTCTCAAGCAAGAGGAGGTGCAACACTGGGCCAAACAGGCGGCAAAGACATGCCGAGAAGACAAGAGCAGGAGGGACGCGGAGGTGGAAGAGGCTCATGAATACACTTAATCCACCCTCCAGTTGCTGCAGATGCAAGAACGCCTGCCAAATGTATGGGAAGCAGAGGCAGTCGAAGCAGGTCGGGCGGCTGCAGAGTCCGTACCGACAGAGGCCCGCTTGGCCAAGGAGCGGGAAGCGGTGGGTAAGGCAAATACAGAAGCTGCGGAGTAGCTTATAAGGGAAATCATGGGGGAAGCAAAAGCAACGGCAAGAGCGCTGATATCAGAGGTGGCAATAGCAATGGCAGCACAGGCAACGGGAACAGTAAAAGAGGTAGCAGCAGTGGGAGTAGAGGCAACAGCAACAGCGACAGAAGAGGCAGCAGCAGCAGTGACAGAGGCGAAGGTAGCAACAGCAGTAGCGGCAGCGGTGGCAACAGAAGCACCAACAAAAGAGGCAGCAGCAGTAGTGACGGAGGTGAAGGTAGCAGCAGCAGCAACCACGGAGGCACAGGTAGCAACAAGAACGCAGGCAGCTGCGGAGGCGGCTAGAGTAGGAGCAGGTAGCACATCGGCGGAGACAATAAGGGAAATGACAATAGCCAGAGTAGTAGCGAGGCAGGTAGCAGCATAAGGAGAAGAACAGATGAGGAAGAGGTACAAGGTTTGTGCGAAGCACCACTGCCTAGAGACATCTGCTGGCTCCCTCCGGCGGAAGGCACAACTCCAGGCCCGAGCGGCGGCAGTGGTGTGAAAGGCAGCAGCAACGCTAAGCTAGACCATAGCAACAGCGCCGGCAGCAGATACCGGCCGAAGCAAGGAGCTAGAGCAGACCTTCCCAGAGGAGACCACTCATGCCCCAAAAGGAAAGTGGAAGGCGGAAGAGGCAGCGGCCGTGGAGCCACGGAGGGAGAAACAGCCTCATACACATGAGGGCTCTAGCCCCAGCGCTACTCCGGAGCACTAAGCGCAAGCCCAGCGGGAGGTCGCACAAGCAGTAGAGCTGCTGATGGTAGTCTTCCGCAAAGTCCGGATATTAGCAGAAATGGTGGTGGCCTCACTGCGGCCTGTCTTGGGAGAAATTGCTACAGCAGTCGTCAGTAAAGGGGTAGAAAAGAGGGGACGCACGGAGAAAGAGGCAGCGGTGATGGTGGTCTCCAAGATTAGTGAATCAGCGAGAGGTTCAAAAGAGGAGTAGCCCATCACACGCAGCCAGGGACTACTACGGCCTCCGGGAGCAGCCCTGCAGAGACGAGAGGAAGTGATTGAGCTGCACCGCGTTGGTGGACGCGGCAGACGACCAAGCGGCCCCACTGAGACAAGGCTGCAAGATCAGTGGGATGAAGGGGAACTTTGAGCGGTTGGAATCCTGCGGCTGTACCTTGCACCTGATTCCTGGGACACAGAGCCGCCGGTCTACGATGAGGACAACCGCAAACAGTTCGAGGTGATGAAAGTAGAGCAGGATGGAAGGCGAGCGCTCGAACTGCCGGCGAGAGTGCCGGAAACAGAGCAAAAGCTAGGGGAAGCGGGGGCAGAAAAAACGTGGATGAAGGGGCCCATGGAGACGTAGGACTCGCAAATCTGGCAGACCGTCCACATCCTTCTCCGTGCCAGCAGCAAGGAGCAGCAGAAAGCGGAGGCGCAGAAGGTGTACGTGGATCTGGAGACACAGCTGGGTGTGGAGTCCGACCATAGAAAAAAGGATGACCTGGCACGTCTGTGCAAGCAGTATGCATGGGAGGATGGCCATCTCTGGAGATTAACTCTGCGCGTATTGTGGGTACCCTCACCCACATCGTAAAGGTCAGTTGTGGAAGCCTACCACCGCCATCACCATACTGGTACGCAGGCGCTAAAGGATCGCCTGACCCCCATCATCCACGTGCCGAACCTGGCGGCTCTCGTCAAAGAGGTAGTGCAGCACTACGCCCCCTGCAAGCGAGTGCGGAAAACCACACCACGGGACCAACTGCTGTTCCAACCCTCCCCTATCGGCGAGCCGCTGGAGAAGATCATCATCGACTTCCACGGCCCCCACGCGCATCGCGAACAAGGGAACTGGTACTGCACAAGGTTCCTCTGGGTCCGCGCTGTGCCCAACAAGAGCTCAGCTAGCGCTGCAAAGTTCATCCACGAGGAGATCTTTTACCACTTTGGTGGATGTAGTGTGGTGCACAGTGACAACGGTACAAAATTCATGGGGGCCTTCAGAGAGGAGCTGGAGGAATGGGGGGTCCGCCATGTACGCTCCGGGCGGTACAGGCCAAAATTCCAGCGACAAGTGGAGCAGGTGCATGAAATACTGGAGTGAGTAGTGGCCACCGCAGAGGGCAGCAGCTGGGCAGAGAAGCTGAAGAAGACAGCACACTTCATCAACACAACGTCCAACCATGCAACCTCCTTCTCACCGCACATGCTGCTCTTCGGTCAACCACCGCGGGCGGCGATGGGCATGTCCCAGAAGTCGCTGAGGCTACCACTTGCTCCGGAGGAGAAAGAGAAGCTCTCAAAGGAGGAGAAGGACAAGGAGGTCGCGGAATGGTTCCACGAGAGCTGTGCAAGGACAAAGGCTATGCGGGCACAGGCGCGGTTGAGGGGTTTTGTCGGTGCCTGGCACGGATGCGATGCAACCAGCCAACGGCTGAACCATGGGCCAATCAAAGAGGGTCACCTGGTGTACCTCTGCCCCTTCCCCAATGCAAGGCGAGAGGCAGGGGAGCCGCAGGAGGTCTATCGCGCGGCCAGCGTCAACGCAGGACAAGTGTGGCAAGAGGGAATGGAAGGGTTCAGTGACCACTGCTATCCAGCCACAGAGTTTGTGCTGCTACCACCAGCATGGAAAACGCACATACCTAGGACGGGAGGTTGCCTGTCGCCTCTGGGACAGCGGAAGGGCTCGTGTGGATAGAGAGCGGAGGAAGTGCTGGACATCTGTGAAGGGCAGGTGTCACGGCAAGAGCAAGAGTAGAGTCAAGAACCAGAGGAGGTTGAGGAGGAAGAGTTTGATGTCCGCGAATGAGCCACGAAGGAGGTGAGTAAGGAACAACGGCGAGAGCAGCCACGGCAGGGGCAACAACAGGAGGAGCAGGAGGGAAGGCGACAGGAACAAAGGGGACAGCAGGAGCGGACGAAGAGGGGTGAGCTTGAAGGAAGGCTCGAGCAACAACCCAAGCAAACCTCAGCAGGGGTGGCCGAGCAGAAATTCCAGAAAGCACCATCGCAGATTAGGGTGCCAATGAGCCCTAACTCCCTAGCAGACTGCACGGGTTCGTGTGTATGGTGCAGAGAAAATCTCCCTGCTGAGTCACTCCTAAAGGTGGTGTGCCGGGTGTGCGGAAATCCTACACACCAGTATGCCGGCGGAACCTCCAAAACATGCATCAAACAAAACGGCACCTATTTGCGGTGCCTGAAGGAGGCCGCTGAGGAGGAGGCCATGAAGAAATAGGATGAGGAAGAAGGAGCGGGACCCGACGCTGGGGGAGCACCACCCCGCGGAAGGTGGGACCTAGAAGAGGAAGAGGGTGAGGAGGAAGAAGAAGAGGAAGAAGAGGGGCCCCCCGAGCAAAAGAAAGGTCCGCGCACTATTTTCGGAGCCACGATGAGGCAGTGGCAGGCTGAGGGGCGAGTCGCGGCAGAGGAGAAAAGGACAAAAGAGCTAGAAGACAAGAAGTGTACCCAATGCGGCCAATGGTGGGGAGTGGCGGTGCAGAATTGTGGCAGATGCCTCCACAAAATCTGCACCGGCTGCCTGAGACCACCTCGCGACGGGCGCGGAGGGCGAAGCGGGGCTGCGGTGTGCAAAAGGTGCAGGGAGGAGATTGAGAAGCAACGAGGGGTGCGCAAAGCACCTCAATTGAATAAGGAGGAAGAAGAGGAAGAATCAGAGGAAGAGGAGGTGCCGGGAGGGAAGGGCATCAATCCGCGGCATGTCCCACATGCCTAAATACAGTGTAGGATGGGGAAAGGTGTGTTGTTTGCACGAGGTCTGCACACCGTGAATGCCTGGTAGTGGGCAGCTCTGCGTGGAGGGGCCAATGTCACCAATGTGTGGGCAATGAACTCCTTGAGACGGACTGCTACCTCAGTTTCATCACGGAGACCCGAGAACCTACATGCGCTGCCTGCCGGGAAGGGATGGTGGAGTTGGGCAAGGGATGTGGCAAGTGCCTGAAGATGTGCCACCAGCAATGCGGCAAGAGGGGCAAAGAAGGAGTGTGGACCTGCCACCGATGCCTTGCTCGGCCCAGAAAAGAAGATTGGGGTGCGGAAAACTCCGGGCTGCGTTGCTGCGGAAAAAGATGCATGGGGATCGTCACAGGGACGACATGCCACTGTGAGCACTACGAAGGATGGGCCCATGCGCAGTGTACCATAGAGGTGGGAAGGAATGAGGAAGGGCAGATGGTGTACCGCTGTACCAGTTGCAGGACATATGAACGGATCCCGCACTGCTCAACTTGCAAAAGAAGACTGGGTGCGGAGGACATCAGTGCAGGAGCCCCGTGCGAGGGGTGCCAGCTGAATGTACATCGGGAGTGCTCCGCGAGATATCAACGTGAGGGCGGAGAGGTGGAGACGTACTGTCAGTGGCCGGGTCCCCAAGGGAAGCTCACACGCCTGTTGCGCTAAGGAGACTCTAGGACGGAGTCTTGAAAAGGGAGGGTTGGGGGCATGAGTGTCAGGCGGAGATGCACCGCATCTGTGCTGGGAAGGAGATGGATCCGCGGAAGGAATACGTCGCGACTCACAAATCCACGGAAAACGGCGGCCGCAACCACAGATCTGCGAAGAAGGATGAAGGGGAGGCCGCGAAGCAATCAATGCCTGTGAGCTGTGGGCATCTCCCTCAACTGTACCACGCGTACATCCGGTACACAGAACACCCGCCGAGCGGTGCCGGAGACCTCATTGGCATTGAGCCTCGCGGAAGGAGAGTGGAGATGGGCACCATAGCCCTTGGAACAACCGCGACAGGATGATAACCACTACGAGGTTGCCTGTTGTATGGTCAAGATCTGTGGAAGGAAGTTCCTGGCCATCATCGACACAGGGGCCACTCACACCACTCTGGCATTCCGCGTCCTTTTGGTGGTCGGATGGGCAGACCGCATCCTCCCCACCCCCTGTCTTTTCACCAACTCGGCGGGCGGAATGGACTATGGAGATGGGGAAGTTCATGGCCTCCCCATGCAAGTGGGATCCCTTCATGAGCCATTGAACGTCCAAGTCACACAAGCCAGAATGTATGACGTGCTCCTGGGCATGGATTACTTGGTCCCGCGGCAGGCCAACCTTCTCTTCTTTCTTGGAATCATGCAACTCAGCTCTGAATCTGGGAAGGAAGTGTTTTGCCCCATCACCATCGGCGACAGGGTAGCAATAACTGTAACGAGCGGCGAATCCTTCTCCCTCCTGGATGCTGCGGCAGAGGACTCTCAGGCCCATGCAAGCAGATTGCAACCTCTCACAGCAGATTTGCCTGACGCGGAACAGATCACAGTAGGTGAATGGCAGGAACTTGCGGATGAGTGAACCGAGCCCGGAGTACAAACCAACCTAATGGGACTATGGCATAGGGGACAAGGAGTCCTATAAGCTAAATATCCACTCGAGGAGGAGGAGGAGTTCTACCCACTCCGCAAAACAGTACCATCACCACCACCGCGATGGGATCACATGCTCCACTCACGACTTTCTCCCACAGAGAAACAGGATTTTGGCGACCTGCTCGACGCATTTGCGGACATCTTTCCTGGGTATGCGGTTGTTTTGGGGGCCGTGGAAGCCTTCCACGTCATCTCCACAGGAGACTCTGCGCCCAAAAAACAGAAAGTGTGGCGCATTTTCCCAGAGCACGAGAATATCATCACAGAGGAGCTCGCGGAGCTCAAGGCGCAAGGGGTGATCGTCTTAATCATCAGCCCCTGGCGTGCCAACTTGGTCATCGTGGGGAAACCGGACGGGTCCAAGCGATTTTCCATGGACTTTGGCGACCTCGACCGTGTAACCGAGGAGGATGCGTACCCCATGCCACTGATCATCAACATACAGGAGTGACAACAGGGTCACGGATGGTTCGCAAAACTCAACGTCAAGGCTGCCTTCCATGCCGTCCCCATGCATCCCGACTCTATTGCCAAGACCGCATTTGTGACGCCAGAAGGATTGTACGCGTTCACGCGCATGCCCTTTGGACTGCGCAATGCCATCGCGACATTTCTGCGGGTCATGGACTCCACCCTCCGCGGCATCCTTAGTGTCAGTTACTACATTGACGACATCATGGTTGCGGCGCACACCTTCAAGGAACTGTTCTCCTCCCTGGCCGTTGTCTTCCCTGGCCTCCACAGAGCTAGCCCCAAGCACAAGGAAGCCAAGTGCTCTATTGGAGCTGCGAAAATGGAGTTCCTTGGCTTCGCGATGAATGCGGATGACATCAAGACCGATCCAGTGAAGATCGCGGCAGTGGAGGAGTGGCGTCAGCCCACTTCTGCGGGGCAAGTCAGGATCTTCTTGTGCTTTTTCTCCTTCTACAGGAAGTTTGTCCGTGACCACGCACGCATCAACAACGTCATTGTCGTCGAGAGAAAACGTTCCCATCCCATCAAGGCCTGCGTCTCCTCCATCTTCGCAACCATCTTTGTCTTTATCTTCGTCATCGTCGTCTTCTTCTTCATCATCCACTGCGTCTTCCTCACTGATGCTCCCCTCCGTGGCTGCTGCTGGGTTCTTCAGGTTCCTTGTGGCCCTGCGCCTTGCCGCCCTCCTCCTTACCTTCTCCAGGTTCTCAACTTCCTACAACTCAACTGTAACAGAACCATCTGGAGCAACAGGAAATTCAGTCAGCAGAGGATCATTGATCCAAGTCTTCAGTGTCACCACATCCTGCACAGTCATGTTTGAAAGGGAGTGCCTGAAATCTGTGACAGCCCGGCCACCAAGGCTAAACATGCGTTTGCATGGTGTGCTTGTGGCTGGCACTGCAAGGATATCCTGCACAACCAGAGAGAAAGTGGGAAACTTCACAGCATTGTCTCTGAAGTAGTGGAGGATGTTTGTCCTCCCGCCGAGCCTTGGTTCCTTCTTCGACTCCTCCACCTCCAGCTCCAAAGACTCTGGCTCCTTCTGGACTGGAGTGGGATCCTCCTCCTCTAACAACTCATCCATGGGATCCTCGAGAGAGGCCTCAATCATGGACTTCCTTGAACGGTTGAGCCGACCCTTCTTTGCAGCTGCAGTTGGTCCATCATGGGGTAGTTTGGAGCTCGGCTGCACGGTAGCTACTGCACTGGACTCAGCGATCTCCTCCTCTCCATTATCTGCTTCAGCTGCTGCTGCTGCTGCTGCAGCAATTCCTACCTGTGCTGCTGTAGCTTTTGCCTGTGCTGTTGCCACCTCTTCACGGTGTTGAAGAACACGGTCTTATTACGGCTTCAGCTGCTCGGTCACCTTCACCTCTAGGTCCACTGCTGATCTGATGCCCAAGAGTCTGTGCACCCGCTCAAAGAACCGGAAGCAGAATCTTAGGTCTACTGCCGTGGCCATGACGTGCCGCACAGTGAGCTTCTTCACATGTTTTTCTACCTGCTCAAGCATGTGCATGGGCTAACAAAAGCCTGATCCATCATAGGCAACAGAAGCATGGCAGAACAGAAACATGGCAGAACAGAAGCATGGCAGAACAGAAGCATTGCACAAGAGAAACATGGCAGAATAGAAACATGGTAGAACAGAAGCATGGCAGAACAGAGGCATGGCAGACGAGAAACATGGCAGAAGAGAAGCAATGCAGAACAGAAACATGGCAGAACAGAAGCATGGAAGAAGATAAACATGGCAGAAGAGAAACATGGCAGAACAGAAACATGGTAGCACAGAAGCATGGCACAACAGAAGCATGGCAGAACAGAAACATGTCTAAACTGGAAAATAGCAGAACAAACACATGGCATAACAGAAGAATTGCAGAACACAAACATGGCAGAACAGAAGCATGGCAGAAGAGAAACATGGCAAAACAGAATCATGGCAGAACAGAAGCATGGCAGAACATAATCATGGCAGAACAACAACATGTGTAAATTGGAAAATGGCAGAACTGAAACATGGCAGAACAGAAACATGGCAGAACATAAACATGGCAGAACAGAAACATGGTAGAACAGAAGCATTGTAGAAGAGAAACATGGCAGGACAGAAACATGGGAGAACAGACGCATGGTAGAACACGAGTATGGTAGAAGAGAAACATGGCAGAAGAGAAGCACGGCAGAATAGAAACATGGCAGAACAGAAGCATGGCAGAAGAGAAACATGGCAGAAGAGAAACATGGCAGACCAGAAACATGGCAGAACAGAAGCATGGCAGAAAATAAGCATGGCAAAACAGAAACATGTGTAAACTGGAAAAAAGTAGCATCGGATCACCTTGGCCTCCACGGCCTGAAAACCAGGTTTGAGCTCAAGGATGAGCTTCTCTGTTGCATTGAGCACCCGCCTCCTGTCTGTCGCCTTCATCTCAGCATTTGCAGCTCTCACCTGCCACAGGGACATCTTGGCCATGATGACAGTGAAAAAGGGGATGACCAGGGAGAGAGTGGGATACTCTTGACCTGAGATGTCCTCCGTGAAACCCTTGAAGGGTTTCAGGATGGTCGTCGCAAGGCCGAGCAGCTCCCACCCAGGTCCACTTGGCTACAAGTGAGGAGCCTTCTTGGTCAGCCACGTGTCTAGCACCGACTTGATGTGCACGACCCTCGTGTGCATGTCCAACATGCTGTTCCAGCGCGTGGGAGTGTCAGCGTGCAGCTGGAGGTACTGCACACCCGCGGCCTCGCAAGCGGTAGAGAGAGACTCCTCTCGCTTGGCGCTCCTTGTCACCCATGTGCAGATATCCCGGGCGGTCTTGAGGTGTTCCTGCAAGGAACTTTTGTCAAGGAGGTCCTGAACAGCCAGGTTCATGGAGGGCCCCATGCAGCGGATGTGTCCCTACTTTGTGAATTGCTCGTTCTGCACGGTGAGGTAAGAGTCAACCATGCTGTTGTTGAATGTGTCATTGTCTACCGTCAGACAGTAGATCTTGTTCCATATGCCCCACTACCGCAAAGACTCAGAGAAAAGACCATAGACGTTCTCTGCTGTTGCAATGTCACTGACATGACGGAAGGAGAAGCAAATGGTTTGCATCTCCCACTCTGCAATCCAGTGGGCATTCACGCCAAGGTATTTCACGTTGGCATCTGACTGCCACCCATCTGTGGTGAAGGAGATGCCGGACTTCACATCAACAAGCATCTTGGTGAGCCGCTTGCGGAACGCTACTGCGCCATTGCAATGTGACGTGCGATGGTCATGCGGCCGGGCAGGTGTGCAAGTTGATTGCAGTGCAAAAAAGCCTTGCGCAGCCAGAGGGCTTCCATGGACAAGAAGGAAAAGTTTTTATCCACCACATGCTTCCACAAGAAACATAAAAAATACTTCTTGTTGAAGCAGATGCTCACACAGGCGACAACCCGTGCCATGGCGGAGTTCGAGCCATCCACCAAGTTCGCCGTTGTCATGGAGAGCTTGTGCCACCGCCATCTGCTTCAGCTCTTTCCACTTGGCATGGTGGGCGACACAGAGGTGCTTCCACATGCAACTCGTGGCGCTTTGGTTCATCGCAAACGTACGCTTGAGCCCCTTCTTGTTAGGGCACATGTTGCAGGATGCCCGTGGCTCTCCATTGATGATCACGTATGAAAAGACAGTCCACGTGACGCTCGGCTTCCGTTTGCGTGCATCCGGCGGTAAACGAGGTGTGGACGTCTCGGCAGGAGGTGCTGAGGAGAGAGCATTGACCTGTGGGGTCTCGGCAATGAGCTGCGAGCACAGACCGGTGTTGCTAGGAGAAGGCACGAGCGGAGGAGTGCCGGACGACTGCCCGACACTTGGACTCTGAAACGACATGGCGGGTGAACGACCCGAGGGGTCATCGACAAATGATCGAAAGGGCCACTGTTACCCCCGCGGATGGGTCACTGTGGGACCACCGCGGCAGTTACACCACTTGTGTGGATGGGGAGGGGGGCTAAGGTCCGGTTATCGGACCCTAGCCCCCCTTCTGGACTCCGATAGGCCTGTTGATGACCGGCGGAGGTGAACCGGCGCTCGACCTGCATCCCCCCCCCCTCCCCCCCCCCCGTGCCGAGGCACCGTCTCGAGGTTCTCAGACGGTTCCGCACCCAGGAACTGGGACCGCGGTTCTTTCATGGGAACCGGAACTGCACTTTCGGACCGCGGTTGCCAGTTTTTTGTGTGCAAGCTTAATGTACCATTTGACTGGACATCAAAATGCGCGGACGCCTGGGCAAAAATCAAAAACCGCCTAGTCACCGCGCCCATGCTCGAGTTCCCCAACTTCCACCTCCCATTTTCCATCACCACTGATTGGTCACGGGACGGGCTAGGCACTATTCTATCCCAAACTGTACATAAACCCACCTAGAAGGTGATTGCCTACGCCAGTTGTGCTCTCACTGAAGGAAAGCGGAAGTATCCCCATGTGAAGGGCGAGTGCTTGGCTGTCCTTTGGGCACTCCAACACTTCCGCGACTACATAAAGAATGGCAAGCCATTTGCGGTTTTCACAGACCATCAGGCTCTCCAATGGCTCCTCACCACTCAGAACCATGAGGGCATCCTAGCCAAGTGGACACTTATCCTGCAGGGCTATAACATGAAGATCAAGTACCAGCCTGCGGTTGCCAACCGCAACACGGATGCCCTGAGCCGACTTCCGCGCCCTGACTGGCCAGAACCTGACCAGGCACCTCCGGATGCTTTGGAGCATATCCTTGATGTCGGGACACCGCCTCCAGACACTGAGGCGCAATGGGAGGGAGTGACACGATAGTTTGATGAGGAAGAACAGGAGGTGGCCTTGCAACTCCTGAATGAACTCGACCCCTCCGCGGAGCTGGCAATCGCGGAGACCCTACCAGCCATCTCCACGCCTGGTCTGCAGCTTGCTCGCAGGTACAACCCCACTATCCGCGGTTGGATGTTGGAAGAGATCTAACCCCATCTTCCCTCACAACATGTGCCCCCGCAAACCTCGCGACCGTCCGTTGCTCCACCACAGACCTGCCCCACAAGCAACCTGCACTCACATGTTCCCGCCACATCACTCCTCGACATCCGCCATGCCCTCGCCCTAGTAGACTTCCTTCTGCACTCCCCTGAGTCCGCATAAAATGTCCGCGTCCTCTTCACCACTCACAATCCCTCCCTTTCCCCTCTTGGCGTCCGCCTCTCATGAACGCGAGACAGCATGACCGGCATCCGCTTGCTATCCCGATGCATCCTCCTCACTCACTCCAGTGCGCGTAATGCCACCTCGCGTGCCTCACGCACCTGGTCACCCGCAACCCTCACCCCCGGACCGCCCGCAACCTCCGAGGTCCACGTGGCGTGGTGTTACGTGTGGATATGCGCACGCAAGTTCGTGGCCATCGTGGACACCGGTGCCACACACACAACGATCGCGCTCCGGATGGTCCGCTTGCTCCACATGCAGCACCTCATCCAGCCCACCCGACTCCGCTTCTCTATCTCCACCAGGGACATCGATGCGCCGCTCGGACAGATCGCGGGCCTCCCCATGCAGGTGGCAAATGTACATACGGCGCACACTGTTCAGGTTTGCGACGTCCGCACGTATGACATCCTGCTCGCGGCGGACTGGCTCGCGCCGCGACAAGCGGATATATTGATCGGGGCAGGCATCATGTGTCTCGTTTTTAGTTCCGGCATTCGATCATTCACTCCACTCTTCACTTCGCATTGACCATCTCCCCACCCATTCCTCTCCACCTTTGACTCAGCTCTCACCGGCACTCGACACACTTGACGGATAACGCGTAGCTGGGCTCTCACCCGCGGGACACTCAACATGGCACACAACCAAGGCACGGGGTCCGCGCCTTCATCGTGGGGGGGTGGATCCTCCGGAGGACAGCTACGTCGCCCTGCTCTTAACACAGGCGCGGGACACCGCCCGGCACAGAGACCAACACCACCAACGGGGGCAACGGCCCTATCGTGGCCGGGTCCCACGAGAAGAACTCCACCGGCAAGGACACCACCACCGCACACGGTTGAAACAGGCGTGTCCCGGCCTGGCTCTGTGACAAGAACACCTCCAACACCAGTGACGGCCACGCCACCTCCAACTTACATTCACTTACATGTACTTACATGTACTTATACACACTTACACGCACTTATACGCACTTACACGTACTCACAAGCACTTACACGCACTCACAAATATTTATACGCACTTACACGCACTTACAGGCACTTCCACACACTTACATACACTTACATACACTTACACGTACTTACACGTACTTACAAGCACTTATACGAACTTACACGTGCTTATACACACTTACACGCACTTACACATACTTCCACACACTTACACGCACTTACACGCACTTATACACACTTACACGTACTTATACAACCTTACACGTACTTACTCGCAATTACACACACTTACACGCACTTATACGCATTTACAAACACTTACATGTACTTACACGCACTTACACGTACTTATACACACTTACACGTACTTATAGGCACTTAAACGCACTTACACGCACTTAACACGTACTTACTTGCACTTACACGTACATACATGTACTTACATGAACGTACATGCACTTACACATACTTATATGCACTTACACGCACTCACACGCACTTACACGCACTTACACGCACTTGTATGCACTTGCACACAATTACACCCACTTACACGCACTTAAGCGTACTTACACGCGAGCCTGCGCCTATGGTGCCTGCAAATGCGCGTACAGTGCCTGCGCCTACACCCAACGTTCCCTGGCCTACGCCTACGGTGCCTGTACCTGCGCCTACGTGCCTGCGCCTGCACCTACGGTAACTGTGCCTACGATGCATGTGTCTTCGCTCTTAACACAAGCGCGGAACACCGCCCGGCACGGACACCAACACCAGCAACGGGGGCACAGCCCTACCGCGGCCGGGTCCCACGACAAGAATTCCATCAACAAGGACACCAGCACCGCACACGGCTACAACAGGCGTGTCCCGGCCTGGTTCTGTGCCAAGAACACCTCCAATACCAGCGACGGCCACGCCACCTCCAACATACATTCACTTATATGAACTTACACATACTTACATGTACTTACACGTACTTACACGCACTTACACGTACTTACACGCACTTACACGCACTCACACAAATTTACACGCACTTACACGCACTTACATGCACTTACACACACCTACATATACTTACACACACTTACACACACTTACACGCACTTACAAGCACTTACACGAACTTCCACATACTTACACACACTTACACACACTTTTCCACACTTCTATACACTTACACGCACTTACACGCACTTATACACGCTTACACGTACTTATACATGCTTACATGTACTTACACGCAATTACACACACTTACACGCACTTATACGCATTTACACACACTTACATGTACTTACACGCACGTACACATACTTATACATACACACACGTACTTATACACACTTACACGCACTGACATGCACTTAACACGCACTTGTTTGCACTTACACGTACTTACACGTACTTACACAAATGCACATGCACTTACACGTACTTACATGCACTTGCACGCACTCACACGCACTTGCACGCACTTACACGCACTTATACACACTTGCACACACTTATACCCACTTACACGCACTTAAGCGTACTTACACTTGAGCCTGCGCCAATGGTGCCTGCAAATGCGCCTACAGTGCCTGCGCCTGCACCCAAGGTTCCCAGGCCTGCGCCTACGGTGCATGTACATGCGCCTACGTGCCTGTGCGTTCGCCTGCGGTAATTGTGCCTACGATGCCTGTGCCTACGCCTATGGTACCCGCACTTGCGCCTACGGTGCTCCTGCCTGCAGCTAGGGTGCCAACGCCTACGCCTATGGTGCCTGCGCCTATGCTTGCGGTGCCTGCGCCTGTGCCTACAGTGCCTGCACATTTGCCTACGGTGCCTGTACCTTCGCCTACGGTGCCTACGCTTGTGCCCATGGCGCCTGCGCCTTCGGCTCCAGTGCCTGCGCCTGCGCTTATGGTGCATGCGCCTGCGCCTACGTTGCCTAGAGCTGCATCTACAGTGCCTGCGTCTGTGCCTTCAGTGGCTGTGCATGCGCCTACGGTGCCTAGGCTTGCACGTATGGTGCCTGCGCCTGTGCCTACCATGCCTGCGCCTGCGCCTACACTGCCTACGCCTGCACCTACAGTGCCTACGCCAGTATCTATGGTGCTTGCGCATGCGCCTAAGGTGCCTACGCCTACGCCTGCGCCTACGGTACCTAAACCTGTGTCTGTGCTTGCGGTGTTTGCGCCTCTGCCTACGTTGCCTGCACCTGCGCCTATAGTGCATGCGCCTGTGTATATGGAGCCTGCGCCTGCGCCTGCGGTGCCTGCGCCTGTGGCTACGGTGCCTGAACCTGCACCTACGATGCCCTCACCGGCGCCTATGGTGCCTTCACCTGCGCCTAGAGTGCATGTGCATGCGACTACGGTACCTGCGCCTGCTCCTACGGTGCCTGCGCCTATGCGTACAGTGCCTGCATCTGCGCCTACCATGCCTGCGCCTTTGCCTATGGTAACTGCGACCACAGTGCTTGCGCTAGTGTCTACAGTACCTGCTCTTGCAACTACGAAGCTTCTGCCTGCGCCTAAGGTGCCTGCGCCTGCGGTGCCTGCGCCTAATGTGCCTGCGCGTGCGGTGCCTGCGCCTTTGCCTAGGTGCCTGGGCCTGCTCCTACAATTCCTGCGCCTGTGCTTACGGTGCCTGCGCTTGCGCCAATGGTGACCGTGCCGGCGCCTAAGGTGCCTGCGCCTGAGCCTACGGTGCCTGCGACTGCGCCTACTGTGCCTGCAACTATGCCTACGGTGCCTACGCCTACGCATAAGGTGCCTGCGTCTACGCGTACAGTGCTTGCACCCTTCTGCAGCTACGGTTCTTGCGCCTGTGCCTACAGTGCATGCGCCTCCGCCTACAGTGCCTACGGTCACGCCTATGGTGCATGTGCCTGCCCCTACGGTGCGTGCGCATATGCTTACGGTGCCTGTCCCTGCGTCCACTGTGCCTGCGTTTGCGCCTACAGTGTTTGCGATTGCGACTACGGTGCCTGCGCCAGGGCCTATGGTGTCTACGCCTCATCCTACCGTACCTACACCTACGCACTTACACGCATTTACACCAACTTACACGCACTTACATGCACTTACACGTACTGACACGCACTTACATGCACTTACACGCACTTATACGCACTTATATGCACTTATACGGACATACACGCACTTACACGCACTTACACGCACTTACACAAACTTAGACGCATTTACACGCACTAACACGCACTTGCAAGCATTTACACACACTTGCATGTACTTACATGCACTTACACGCACTTACACGTACTTACTTGCGCTTACACGTACTCATACATATTCACAGGAACTTTCACGTACTTACACACACTTACATGCACTTACACATACTTACACGCACTTACATGAACTTACACAAACTTATAGAAACTTACACGTACTTACACGTACTTACACATACTTACACACACTTACACGTGCAAACACATGCTTGCACGCACTTCCACGTACTTTCATGCACTTACACATACTTACATGCACTTACACGTAATTACACACACTTACACGAATTTACACGTACTTACACACACTTAAATGTACTTACACATAATTGCAAGCACGTACACGCACTTATATGCACTTACGCGTACTTACACACACGTACACGCATGTACACGTACGTACACATGCTTTCACAAACTTACACGTACTTACACATACTTACACGTGCTTATACAAACTTCCACGCACTTACACACACTTACACAAACGTACACGCACTTACATGCACTTATACATACTGACACACACTTACACACACTTACACACACTTACACATACTTACACGCACTTACGCACACTTACATGCACTTACACGCACTTACACGCACTTATATAGACTTACACAAATAGACACACATTTACACGCACTTACACGCACTAACACACAATAACATGCACTTACACATACTTACATGCACTTACACGCACTCACATGCACTCACAAGAACTCACATGCACTCACACGTACTTACATGCACCTACACGCACTTACATGCACTTACACGCACTTACACGCACTTACACGCACTTATGCGCAGGTACATGCACTTACACGCACTTACACACACTTCCACACACTTTCACACAAACACACTCTTACACGCACTTACACACACTCACATGTGCTTACATGCACTTACATGCACTAACACGCACTTACACGTACTTACACATACGTACACGTACTTACACGCACTTACACGCACTTTCACGCACTTACACGTACTTACACGTACTTACATGTACCTACACACACTTACTTGTACTTACACACACTTACATGCACTTACACGCACAACACACACTTACATGCACTTACACGCACTTACATGTGCTTACATGCCCTTGAACGCACTTACATTTACTAACTTACACGTACATGTACTTACACGTACTTTACGCACTTGCACACACGTTCACGTACTTCCACCCGCTTATACGCACTTACAAGCACTCACACCAACTTCGGTGTACTTACACACTCTGACACGCACTTACATGAACTTAAACGCACTTACATGGACTTACACACAATTACACACACTTACACGTACTCACACACACTTACATGCACTTACACGCATTTACATGTACTTACATGCACTAACACAGACTTACACATGCTTACACGCACTGACATGCACTTACACGCACTTACTTGAACTTACATGCACTTACACGCACTTACACATACTTCCACACACTTACACGCACTTACATGCACTTGCACGTACTCATACATCCTTACACATACTTACTTGCACTTACTCCCATTTACACGTACTTGCACACACTTACATATACTTACACACAGTTATACGTACTTACACACACTTGCACACACTTACACAAACTTACACACACTTACACGCACTTACACATACTTACACACACTTGCATGCTGTTGCACACACACACACACGCTCTTAAACGCACTTACATGCATGTACACGCACTTACATGAATGTATACGCACTTACACACACTTAACACACGTATACACACTTACACGCACTTACATGCACTAACACGTACTTACACAAACTTATACGTACTTGCACAAACTTACACGTACTTACACGCACGTACACACACATAAATACGCTTACACGCACTTGCACACACTTACACGCACTTACACGCACTTATACTAACTTACACACACTAACACACACGTGCACTTATTCACACGCACTTACATGCATTTACACACACTTACACGCACTTACACACACTTACACAAACCTACACACACTTGTACGTACTTACACGCACTTACACAAACTTACACAACCTTATACAAACCTACACGCACTTACACGTACTAACACGCTCTTACGCGTACTTACACATACTTTCACGTGCTTTCACACACTTACACGTACTTACACGTGCTTACACACACTTACACGCACTTACACGTACTTACGTGCTGTAACACAAACTTGCACAAACTTACATGCACTTACACACACTTACATGCACTAACAGGAACCTACGCACACTTTCATGCACGTACACACACTTACACATGCATACCCAAACTTACACGAACCTATACACACTTACACGCACTTACACGCACTTACATGCACTTAAACACACTTGCACACACTTGCACGCACTTGCACGCACTTGCACATACTTGCACACACATACGTGCACTTACATGCATGCACACACACTTAAACACACTTACATGCACGTACACACACTTACACAAATTTACACGCACTTACACGCACTTACAAGCACTTACACACACTTACACGCCCTTATACATACTTACACATACATACACACACTAACATGCATTAACACCCACTAACATGCACTTACACGTACTTACACATACTTACACATACTTACACGCACTTACACGCACTTGCACACACTTACACGTACTTACACGCACTTACACGTACTTACACACACTGACACAAACTTACAAACACTTACACGTACTTACAAACACTTACACGTACTTACAAACACTTACACGTACGTATCTCGCACTTGCACGTTCTTGCACACACTTACACACACTTACACGCACTTCCACAAACGAAGAGGAACCTACACGCACTTACACGCACTGACACACACTTACACGCAGTGACATGAACTTACAAACACTTACACCTACATACACACACTTACACACACTTACACCAACTTACACGCACCTACACGCACTTACACGCACTTACACACACTTACACCCACGTACACGCACTTACACAAACTTACACGTACTTACACGCACTGAAACGTACTTACACGTACTAAGACATACTAACATGCACTTACACCAACTTACACGCACGTACATGCACTTACACGTACTTGCAAGTGCTTACACGCACGTTTAGCACTTCAACCGACTTACACGTAATGACACAAACGTAAAAATACTTCCACGCACTTACAAACACTTACACGTACATACACGCACTTACACACACTTGCACAAACGTACATACTTGTACACGCACTAAACGCACTTATACGCACTTACATGCACTTACACACACTTAAACGCACTTACACAAACTAACACAAACCTACACCCACTTACACGCAATTACACGAACTTACACACACTTACACACACTTACACGCACTTACAAGAACTTATACGCATTTACACGCACTTACACGCACTTACACGCATTTACATATACTTTCACGCACTTACACGCACTTACTTGAACTTACACGCACTTACACAAACTTACACGTACCTACACGCACTTACACGTACTTACATGCACTTGTACATACTTGCATGCACTTACACACACTGACATGCACTTACACAAACTAACACAAACCTACACGCACCTACACGCACTTACACGCAATTACATACACGTACACGCACTTACACATACTTACACATACTTTCAAGCACTTACACGCACTTCCACGTACTTACACGCACTGACATGCACTTGCATGCACTTACACAAACTTACACGCACTTACACCCATTGACACGTACTTACACGCACTTGCACGCACGTATACGCACTTACACATACTTACACACATTCACACGCACTTACACGCCCTTACATGCACTCACACGCACTTACACGCACTTACATGCACTAACACGCACTTACACGAGCTTATACGCACATGCACGCACTTACACGCACTTACACACACTTACACCAGCTTACACGCATTTACATGCACTTACACGTACATACACGCACTTACACACACTTATGCGCACGTACACGCACTTACACCTATGCTGACCAACCTACTAAGAGATAGACGATCAAGGTTGACCATCGGTTTCTATCTCTTGGGGCAAGTGATCGATATTTTACAATCGGCGAGGACACACAGTGCTCAGAATGGGCTCAAACTCGGTACTCCCCTTCTCTCATCCATGGCCCATCCATTCCCACCATCAATACTCACCTTAATCCACCTTATTATTGTCAACCCCCTCATCCATGCATGTGGACCCGGGTTCACTTGCACGTCCCTCAACAGGTTTTCCTCTTTTTTCCCCCCAGCGGCTAGTCGTCGACCTAGTCGTCAACCAGGTCGACGACTGCCAATGGTCGATCACCTCCAGGTGATTGACAACCGAGAACAATATAGAATTACATGCACTTACACATACTAACACGCACTTACACGCACTTACACGCACTTACATGCACTCACACGCACTTTTACACACTTACACCAACTTACACGCATTTACACATACTTACACGTACGTACACACACTTTCACGCAGTTACACGCACTTACATGACTTACACACACTTACACGCACTTACAGGAACCTACACGCACTTACGCGTACTTACACACTTACACACACTTACACAAACTAACACAAGCCGACACGCATTTACACGCACTTGTACGCAATTGCATGCACTTACACGCACTTGCATGCACTTACATATACTTTCATGCACTTACACGTACTTACACGTACTTACACGTACTTACACGTACTTACATGTACTTACACGCACTTACACGTACTTACACGAACGTATACGCACTGACACACACTTACACGCACGCACACGTACTTGCACACACTTACAAGCACTTACACGCACTTACACGCACTTACACACACTTACATGCACTTGCACAAACTTACATGCACTTACACACACTAACACACACTTATATGACTTACACGCACTTACACGCACTTACACGAACCTACGCCCACTTACACGTGCTTACACACACTTACATGCACTTACATGAACAAACTCAAACCTACGCGCATTTAAACATACTTGCACGCAATTACACGTACTTATACACACTTACATGCACTTACATATACTTTCACACAATTACACGTACTTACAAGTACTTACACACACTTACACGCACTTACATACACTTACATGGACTTACACGCACTTACATGCACTTACATACACTTATACACACCAACACAAACTTACATGCACTTACACGTACTTACACGCACTTACACGTACTTACACGCACTTACACGCACTTCCACGCACTTACACGTACTTACACGAACTTACACGCACTTACACACACTCACACGCACTAACACGCACTTGCACGCACTTACACTCACTTATACGCACTTACACACACTTACACGCACTTGCACAAACCTACATGCACTTACACGCACTAACACGCACTTACATGACTTACACACACTTACATAAGGGTACACACCGGGTAAGATTCCCGGATCCAAGATTGGATTCGGATTCACAAATCCGAATCCAAGTCTGGCTTCAATTCACCAATCCGAATCTGGATTCGCGAATCCTAAGGATTCACAAATCTTTTCCAAATCCTACAGGGTATGGCAAGTAAAACTCCTCTTGTTTGCCACAGAAAATCATGTTTTCCAAGTTGAAACTTGTGCAAAAAAGATCCCCGAATCCTGAATCGAACCCTAATGAGGGATTTGGATCCCCGAATCCGGATCCAGATCCAAATTGACGAATCTTATTCACAAATCCTAGGATTTGGTGTGCAGCCTTACACTTACACACACTTACACGAACCTACACGCACTTACACGCACTTACATACTTACACACACTTACACAAACTAACACAAATGACACGCATTTACACAGACTTGCATGTAATTACACGCACTGACACGCACTGACATGCACTTACATATGCTTTCTCACACTTGCACGCACCGACAAGTACTTACACGTCCTTACACATACTTACACGCATTAACACGTACTTACACACACTTACACGTACTTACACGCACTTACACGCACTTACACGCACTTACATGCACTTACATGCACTTACACGTACTAACACAAACTTACACGTATTTACATGCACTGACACGAACTTAGAAACACTTACACGTACTTACACGTACTTACACGCACTTGCATGCACTTACACACACTAAAACACACTAAGATGCACTTACAAGTACTTACACGCACTTACATGCACTTACACTAACTTAAACCGTACTTACACGTACTTACATGTACTTACACGCACTTACACACACTCACACGCACTTACATGCACTAACACACACTTACACAAACTTACACACCCTTACATGCACTTACACGTGCTTACATACACTCACACACACTAACACACACGTACAAGAACCTACATGCACTTACACGCACTTACAAGCACTTACATGCACTTACATGCACTTACACCCACTTACACACACTTACACGCACTTACACGTACTTACACGTGTTTACATACACTTATACATCTTACACGCACTTACACATAGTTACACGCACTTACTTGCACTTATACGTACTTACACGTACTTACACACACTTACACATACTTACACGTACTTACACACACTTAGACGCACTTGCACATACTTACACACACTTTTACACACACTTACACACACTTACACGTACTTACATGCAATTACGCGTACTTACACGTACTTACACGAACTTACGTTCACTTAGACAAACTAACACATACTTACATGCACGTATATGAACTTACACTCACTTACACGCATTTACACGCACTTGCACACACTGACAGGCACGTACACGCACTTACACACACTTACACACACTTACACGCACTTGTATACACTTACACGTACTTACACGTACTTACACGCATCTACACGCACTTACACACACTTACACAAATGTACACGCAATTACACGCACTTACACGCATTGACAGGCACTTACACACACTTCTACACACTTCCACACACTTACACGCATTTACACATACTTACACCCACTTACATGCACTTACACGCACTTACAAGAACTTACACAAAATTGCACGCACCTACAAGCACTTCCACACACTTACACGCACTTGCACAAACTTACATGTACTTACACACACTTACACGCACTTACCCGCACTTACACCAACTTACACGTACTAACACGCACCGAAATGCACTTACACGCACTTACACACACTTACACGTACTTACACACACTTACACGCATTTACAAATGCTTACACGCACTTACACGCACTTGATTTGTGACAAGGTGCTGATTTGAACGGGATGTTGATTTGCGACATGGTATTCATTTGCGACAAGGTGTTGATTTGGAACAAGGTGTTGATTTTCAACAAACTGCTCATTTGCTACTGGGCGTCGATTTGCGCCAGGGTGTTGAATTGCACAGGGTATTGATTTGTTGCAGGGTGTGAATTTGCAACAAGGTGTTGATTTGCGACAGGGTGAGGATTTGCGACAGGGTGTTGATTTGCAAGAGGGTGTTGATTTGCAACAGGGTGCTGATTTGCAACACGGTGTTGATTTATACTAGGGTGTTTATTTGCAACAGAGTGTTCATTTGCGACCGGATGTTCATTTGCGACAGGGTGTTGATTTGCGACAGGGGGCTGATTTGCGACATTGTGTTGATTTGCAACAGGGTGCTGATTTGTGACATGGCGTTCATTTGTGACAGGGTGTTGATTTTCAACAAGGTGTTGATTTGTGACAGG
Organism: Penium margaritaceum; assembly: GCA_023375785.1. Lineage (NCBI taxonomy): Eukaryota > Viridiplantae > Streptophyta > Zygnematophyceae > Desmidiales > Peniaceae > Penium > Penium margaritaceum. Next base: position 74,578 of record SZWC01000165.1, on the reverse strand, counting down.
GTGTTGATTTGCGACAGGGTGTTGATTTGCAACAGGGTAGTGATTTGTGACAGGGTGTTGATTTGCGACATGGTGTTTATTTGCGATAGGTTCCGATTTGCGACAGCATGTTGATTTGCAACAGGATGTTGATTTGTGACAGGGCCTTGATTTGCGACAGGGTGTTGATTTGCAACAGGGTGTTGATTTGCGACATGATGTTCAGTTGCGACACGGTGTTCATTTGCGATAGGGTCTAGATTTGCGACGGGGTATTGATTCGCGACGGGGTGATGATTTGCAATAGATTGCTGATTTGCGACAGGGTGTTGAATTGCAATGGGTCTTAAATCGTGACAGGGTGTTGATTTGTGACAAGGTGCTGATTTGCAAAATGTATTTATTTGGGACAGGGTGCTGATTTACGACAGGATGTTGATTTGCGACAGGGTGTTGATTTGCAACAGGGTGTGGATTTACGACACGGTGTTGATTTGCAACAATGTATTGATTTGCGACAGGGTGTTGATTTACGACACGGTGTTGATTTGGTAGAGGCTGTTGATTTGCGACGGGTTGTTGATTTGCAACAGGGTGTTTATTTGTGACAGGGTGTTGATTTGCGACAAGGTGTTTTTTTGCAACAAGGTGTTGATTTGCAACAAGGTGTTGATTCGTGACAGGGTGTTGATTTGTGACAGGGTGCTAATTTGCGACATGGTATTGATTTGCGACAAGGTATTGATCTGCAACAAGGTGTTGATTTGCGACAGGGTGTTGATTTGGGACAAGGTGTTGATTTGCGCCAGGGTGTTGAATTGCACAGGGTATTGATTTGCGGCAGGGTATTGATTTGCGGCAAGGTGTTGATTTGTGACAGGGTGTTGATTCGCGACAGGGTGTTGATTTGCAAGAGGGTGTTTATTTGCGACAGGATGCTGATTTGCAACAGGGTGTTGATTTGTGATATGGTGTTTATTTGCAACAGAGTGTTGATTTGCAACATGGTGTTCATTTGTGACAGGGTGTTGATTTGCGACAGGGTGTTGATTTGCTACAGGGTGTTGATTTGCGACAGGGTGTTGATTTGCGACAGGGTGTTGATTTGTAACAAGGTGTTGACTTGCGATATGGTGTTAATTTGTGTAAACGTGTTGATTTGCAACAAGGTGTTGATTTGGGACAGGGTTTTTGCGACAGGGTGTTGATTTGCGACAAGGTGTTGATTTGCAACAAGGTGTCAATTCCGATGTCTTACTCCTTCTTGCCCGCAAAGTCGGGAAGTCCGGCAGTCGGAGAGTGGAGTCGGAGACTACCTACTCCAAGTCGGTGAAGTCGCTACACGGAAAAGTGTGGAAGCCAGGGCCGGCCCCAGGGAATCAGCTTGCTTTCCTTGAATGTTAGAACAAAACCTGGTTGCTGACACAAAACATGTCCAACCGTTGTACATGCAAGGATGCATGTTTTTTAGGGGTTTTGGAAGACAAGTTATTTTGTTGTGGCACAGTGGCGTGCAGAGGAAGTTGTCCCCTATCTACTCTGGTTGAAAGGTCGACTTGGCCGACTTGGAGTCGGATAGATGAAGTCGGAGTCAGAACAAAACCTAGGTTGATTTGCAACAATGTGCTGATTTGCGAGAGGGTGTTGATTTGGAACAGAGTGTTCATTTGTGATAAGGTGTTTATTTGCGAATGGGTGTTGATTTGCGACAGGGTGTTGATTTGTAACAGGGTATTTATTTGCAAAAGAGTGTTGATTTGCGACCGGGTGTTGATTTGCGACAGGCTATTGATTTGCGACAGATTGTTGATTTGCGACAGGATGTTGATTTCCGACAGGATGTTGATTTGCAACTGGTTCTTTGATTTGCAACTGGGTGTTGATTTGTGACCAGGTATTGATTTGCGACAAGGTGTTGATTTGCCGCACAATGTTGATTTGGAATAAGGTGTTGAGTTGCAACAAGGTCTTGATTTGCAACAAGCTCATGATTTGGGACAAGGTCATGATCTGGGACAAGCAATTGATATGCAACAAGGTGTTGTTATGTGAGAAGTCTTTGAACTATAGCGAGGTTTTGATTTCCGACAAGGTGTTGATTTGCACCCTACTTGCGCCCTAGTTACGCCCTACTTGCACCCTAGTTGCGCCTTAGGTGGGCCCTAGTTATGTCCTAGTTGCGTCCTTCTTGCTTCCTTATTGCACCCTACTTACACCCTACAAGCGCCCTATTTGCATCCTACTTGTGCCCTACTTACGCCCTTCTGGCGCCCTACTTGCGCCCTACTGGCGCCCTACTTGCGCCCTAGTTGCGCCTTAGTTGAGCCCTTGTTGCGCCTTAGTTGTGCCCTACTTGCGCCCTACTTGCGCCCTACTTGCACCCTACTTGCGCCCTACTTGCACCCTAGTTGGGTCTTAGTTACGTCCTAGTTGTGCCCTAGTTGCGCCCTTCTTGCGCCCTTCTTGCACCCTACACACACCCTACTGGCACCCTACTTGCGCCTTAGTTGCGCCTCAATTGGGCACTATCTACGCCCTAATTGTGCCTTAGTTGTGCCCTAGTTGCGTCCTAGTTGCGCCCAACTTGCACTCTAGTTGCACCCTAGTTGCACCGTACTTGTACCCTAGTTGCACCCTAGTTGCACCCTAGTTGCGCCCTAGTTGCGCCCTAGTTGCGCCCTGGTTGCGCACAAGTTACAATCTACTTGCGCCCTACTTGCACCGTACTTACACCGTACTTGCGCCTCAGTTAGGCATTTGCTACGCCCTAGTTGTACCCTAGTTGCGCCCTAGTTGCGTCCTACTTGTGCCCTATTTGTGCCCTAGCTGTGCCTTAGTTGCGCCCTAGTTGCACCCTAGTTGAGCCCTAGCTGCGCCCTAGTTGCGCCCTAGTTGCGCCCTAGTTGCGCCCTAGTTGCGCACTAGTTGCGCCCTAGTTGCACCCTAGTTGCGCCCTATTTCCGCCCTAGTAGCCTCTGGTTGCGCCCTCCTTGTGCCCTAGTTGCGCCCTAGTTGCGCCCTAGTTGCACCGAAGTCGCGCCCTAGTCGTGCCCTAGTCGCGCCCTAGTTGCGCCCTAGTTGCGCACTAGTTGCACCCTAGTTGCGCCCTAGTTGCGCCCTAGTTGCGCCCTAGTTGTACCCTAGTTGCACCCTAGTTGCGCCCTAGTTGTCATACTTGCCCCCAGTTGCGTCCTAATTGCACCCTAGTTGCGCCCTAGTTGTGCCCTGGTTGCGCCCTAGTTGCGCCCAAGTCGCGCCCTAGTCGCGCCCAAGTCGCGTCCTAGTTGCGCCCTAGTTGCGCACTAGTTGCACCCAAGTTGCGCCCTAGTTGCGCCCTAGCTGCACCCTAGTCGTGTCCTAGTTGCATCCTAGTTTTGCCCTAGTTGCGTCCTAGTTGCCCCCTATTTGCGCCCTAGTTGCGCCCGGGCGCCCTAGTTGCGCCCTAGGTACGCAGTACTTGCACCCTAGTTGCACCCTAGTTACGTACTAGTTGCGCCCCAGTTGTGTCCTAGTTGCGCCCTAGTTGCACCCTAGTTGCGCCCTACTTGCGCCCTACTGGCGCCTACTTGCGCCCTAGTTGCACCTCGGTTGGGCACTAGCTAGGCCCTAGTTGTCCCCTAGTTGTGCCCTTAGTTGCGTCCTACTTGCGCCCTAGTTGCGCCTTAGTTGCGCCCTAGTTGCGCCCAACTTGCACACTAGTTGCACCCTAGTTGTACCCTAGTTGCGCCCTAGTTGTGCCCTAGTTGCACCCTAGTTGCGCCCTAGTTGCGCCCTAGTTGCACCCTCGTTGCGCCCTCGTTGCACCCTAGTTGCGCCCCAGTTACGCCCTAGTTGTGCCCTAGTTGAGCCCTAGTTGCCCCCAGTTGCGCTCTAATTGCGCACTATTTGCACCCTAGTTGCGCCCTAGTTGCGCTCTAGTTGCGCCCCAGTTCCGCCCTAGTTGCGCCCTAGTTGCACCCTAGTTGCACTCTAGTTGTGCCCTAGTTGCGCCCTAGTTGCGCCTAGTTGCGTCCTAGTTGTGCCCTTGTTGCGCCGAGGTTGTGCCGTAGTTGCGCAATAATTGGGTCCTACTTGCGCCCTAGTTGTGCCCTACTTGCACCCTAGTTGCAACTACGTTGCACCCTAGTTGCGCCATAGTTGCGCTCTTCTTCTGCCCTTATTGCACCCTACTTATACCCTACTGGCGCCCTACTTGCGCCCTAGTTGCGCCTCAGTTGGGCACTAGCTATGCCCTAATTGTGCCCTAGTTCTGCCCTAGTTGCATCTTACTTGCGCCCTACTTGTGTCCTAGTTGCACCCTAGTTGTGCCGTATGTGTACCCTAGTTGCGTCCTAGTTGCGCACTAGTTGCATTCTGGTTGCGCCCTAGGTGTGTCCTGGTTGCGCACAAGTTGCAACATACTTGCGCCCTACTTGCACCATACTTGCGCCCTAGTTGTGCCTCAGTTGGGCAGTAGCTACGCCCTAGTTGTACCCTAGTTGCGCCCTAGTTGCATCATACTTGTGCCCTATTTGCGTCCTATATGCGTCTTAGTTGCGCCCTAGTTGCATCATACTTGTGCCCTATTTGCGTCCTATATGCGTCTTAGTTGCGCCCTAGCTGCGCCCTAGTTGATCCCTAGTTGCGCCCTAGTTGCTCCCTAGTTGCGCCCTAGTTGCGCCCTAGTTGCGTCCTAGTTGCGCCCTAGTTGCGCCCTAGTTGCGCCCTAGTTGCACCCTAGTAGCCCCCGGTTGCGCCCTACTTGCGCCCTAGTTGCGTCCTAGTTGCGCCCAAGTCACGCCCTAGTCACACCCTAGTCGCGCCCTAGTTGCGCCCTAGTTGCGCAGTAGTTGCACCCTAGTTGCGCCCTAGTTGCGCCCTAGTTGCGTCCTAGTTGTGCCATAGTTGCACCCTAGTTCCGGCCTAGTTGCGCCCTAGTTGCCCCCAGTTGCGCTCTAATTGCGCCCTAGTTGCGCCCTAGTTGCGCCCTAGTGGCGCCCTAGTTGCGTCCAAGTCGCGCCCTAGTTGGGCCCTAGTCCAGCCCTAGTTGCGCCCTAGTTGCGCACTAGTTGCACCCTAGTTGCACCATAGTTGTGCCCTAGTTGCACCCTAGTCGTGTCCTAGTTGCGTTCTAGTTGCGCCCTAGTTGCACCCTAGTTGCCCCCTAGTTGCGCCCTACTTGTGCCCAGGCGCCCTAGTTGCGCCCTATGTGCGCCGTACTTGCACCCTAGTTGCACCCCAGTTACGCACTAGTTGCACCCTAGTTGTGTCCTTGTTGCGTCCTTGTTGCATCCTAGTTGCGCCCTATTTGCGCCCTACTGGCGCCTACTTGTGTCCTGGTTGCACCTCAATTGGGCACTAGCTACGCCCTAGCTGTCCCCTAGTTGCGCCCTTAGTTGCGTCCTACTTGCGCCCTAGTTGCGCCTTAGTTGCGCCCTAGAGGCGCCCAACTTGCACACTAGTTGCACCCTAGTTTCGCCCTATTTGCGCCCTGGTTGCGCCCTAATTGTACCCTAGTTGCGCCCTAGTTGCGCTCTAGTTGTGCCGTAGTTGTGCCTTTCTTGTGCCCTAGTTGCTCCCCAGTTGCGCCCTAGTTGCGCCCTAGTTGCGCCCTAGTTGCGCCTTAATTGTGCCCTAGTTGCGCCCTACCTACGCCCTACTTGCGCCCTAGTCGTGCCCTAGTTGCGCCCTACTTGCGCCCTCATTGCATCCTACTTACGCCCTATTGGCGCCCTACTTGCGCCCTAGTTGCGCCTCAGTTGGGCACTAGCTACGCCCTAGTTGTACCCTAGTTGCGCCCTAGTTGCATCCTACTTGTGCCCTACTTGCGCCCTAGTTGAGCCTTTGTTGAGCCTTTGTTGCGCCCTAGTTGCGCCTTAGTTGCGCCCTAGTTGCGCCCTAGTTGCGCCCTAGATGCACCATAGTTACGCCCTAGTTGAGCACTAGTTGTATCCTAGTTGTGCCCTAGTTGCGCCCTAGTTGTGCCCTTGTTGCGCCGTTGTTGTACCCTCGTTGCGCCCTCATTGCGCCCTATTTGCACCCTAGTAGCGCCCTACTTGTGCCCCACATGCGCTGTAATTGCGCCCTATTTGTGCCCTACTTGCGCCCTACTTGCGCCCTAGTTGCACCCTAGTTGCACCCTAGTTGCGCCCTAGTTGCGCCCTAATTGCGCCCAAGTTGCGCCCTAGTTGCGCCCTAGTTGCACCCTAGTTGTGCCCTAGTTGCGCCCGAGGGCGCAACGAGGGCGCAACAAGGGCGCAACAAGGGCACAACTAGGACGCAACTAGGGCGCAACTAGGGCGCAACTAGGGCGCAACTAGGGCGCAACTAGGGCGCAACTAGGGCGCAAGTAGGGCGCAACTAGGGCTCAAGTAGGCCGCCAGAAGGGCGCAATTAGGGCACAAGTAGGGCATAAGTAGGGCGCCAGTAGGGTGTAAGTAGGGTGCAATAAGGAGGCAAGTAGGGCGCAACTAGGGCGCAACCAGGGTGCTCCTAAGACGCAACTAGGGTGCAAGTAGGGCACAACTAGGGCGCAAGTAGGGCGCAAATCAACACCTTGTCACAAATCAAAGCCTTGCTATACGTCAAAGACTTGTCACATAACAACACCTTGTTGCATATCAATTGCTTGTCCCAAATCGTGACCTTGTCCCCAATCATGAGCTTGTTGCAAATCAAGACCTAGTCGCAACTCAAAACCTTATTGCAAATCAACATCGCGTGGCAAATCAACGCCTTGTCGCAATTCAACACCTTGTCACAAATCAACACCCTGTCGCAAATCAAAGAACCAGTCGTAAATCAACATTCTGTCGCAAATCAATGTCCTGTCGCAAATCAACAATCTGTCGCAAATCAACAGCGTGTTGCAAATCAACACACGGTCACAATCAACACTCTTTCGCAAATAAATACCATGTTACAAATGAACACCCTGTCGCAAATCAACACCCAGTCGCAACTCAACACCTTATCGCAAATCAACACCCTGTTCCAAATGAACACCCTGTCGCAAATCAACACATTGTTGCAAATCAACCTATGTTTTATTCCGACTCCGACTTGATCTATCTGACTCCAAGTCGGCCAAGTCGACCTTTCGACTAGAGTAGATAGCGGGCGACTCCGTCTGCACGCAACTGTGCCACATGGAAACAACTTGTCTTCCAAACCCACTCAAAACATGCATCCTTGCATGTACAACGCTTGGACATGTTTTGTGTCAGCGACCAGGTTTTGTACTAACATTCAAGGAAAGCAAGCAAGTTCCCGGAGGCCCGCCCTGGCTTCCACACTTTTCCGTGTAGCGACTTCACCGACTTGGAGTAGGTAGTCTCCGACTCTACTCTCCAACTGCCGGACTTCCCGACTTAGCGGGCAAGTAGGATTAAAACATAGAAATCAACACCGTGTCGCAAATCAACACCTTGTCACAAATCAATACCCTGTCGCAAACATCCTGTCCCAAATCAACACCTCGTTGCAAATCAACACCTTTACGTAAATCAACACCATATCGCAAGTCAACACCTTGTTACAAATCAACAGCCTGTTGCAAATGAACACCCTGTCACAAATCAACACCCTGTCGCAAATCAACACCCTCTCGCAAATGAACACCATAATGCAAATCAGCACTCTGTCGCAAATAAACACCCTATTCCAAATCAATACCCTGTCGCAAATCAGCATCCTGTCGCAAATCAACACCCTCTTGCAAATGAGCACCCTGTCGCGAATCGACACCCTGTCACAAATCAACACCTTGCCGCAAATCAATACCCTGCCGCGGATCAATACCCTGTGCAATTCAACACCCTGGCGCAAATCAACTTTGTCACAAATCAACACCTTGTAGCAAATGAACACCTTGTCGCAAACCAATACCTTGTCGGAAATCAATACCCTGTCGCAAATTAACACCCTGTCACAAATCAACACCCTGTCACAAGTCAATACCTTCTTGCAAATCATCACCTTGTTGCAAATCACCATCTTGTTGCAAATCAACACCCTCTCGCAAATCAACGCCCTGTCGCAAATCAACACCCTGTCGCAAATCAATACCTTGTTACAAATCAGCACCCTGTCGCAAATCCACACCCTGTTGCAAATCAACATCCTGTCGCAAATAAATACCCTGTCGCAAATCAACACCTTGTCGCAAATCAATACCTTTTACAAATCAACACCTTGTCGCAAATCAACACCCTGTCGCAATTTGACACCCTTCGCAATTCAAAACCCTGTCGCAAATCAACACTCTGTTGCAAATCATCACCATGTTGCGAATCAATACCCCATCGCAANCCCTCTCGCAAATCAACGCCCTGTCGCAAATCAACACCCTGTCGCAAATCAATACCTTGTTACAAATCAGCACCCTGTCGCAAATCCACACCCTGTTGCAAATCAACATCCTGTCGCAAATAAATACCCTGTCGCAAATCAACACCTTGTCGCAAATCAATACCTTTTACAAATCAACACCTTGTCGCAAATCAACACCCTGTCGCAATTTGACACCCTTCGCAATTCAAAACCCTGTCGCAAATCAACACTCTGTTGCAAATCATCACCATGTTGCGAATCAATACCCCGTCGCAAATCCAGACCCTATCGCAAATCAACACCGAGTCGCAACTGAACACCATGTCGCAAATCAACATCATGTCGCAAATCAACACCATGTCGCAAATCAATATCCTGTCACAAATCAACATTCGGTCGGAAATCAACATTCTGTCGCAAATCAGCACCATGTCGCAAATAAACACCATGTCGCAAATCAAAACCCTGTCGCAAATCAACACCCTGTTGCTAATCAACACCCTGTCGCAAATGAACACCCTGTTGCAAATCAACACCTTGTCACAAATCAACACCCTGTCACAAATCAACACCCTGTCACAAATCAACACCCTGTCGCAAATCAACACCATGCCGCAAATCAGCACCCTGTCGCAAATCAACACCCTGTCGCAAAACAACACCCCGTCGCAAATCAACACCCTGTCGCAAATCAACATTCTGTCGCAAATAAACAACCTATTACAAATCAACACCCTGTCGCAAATCAGCACCCTGTCGCAAATCAACACCCTCTTGCAAATCAACACCCTGTTGCGAATCAACACCCTGTCGCAAATCAACACCTTGATGCAAATGAACACCCTACCACAGATCAATACCGTGTGCAATTCAACACCCTGGCGCAAATCGACACCCTGTCACAAATCAATACTTTGTCGCAAATCAACACATTATCGCAACTCAACACCTTGTCGCAAATCAATACCATGTTGCAAATTAACACCCTGTTGCAACTCAGCACCCTGTCACAAATCAACACCCTGTCACAAATCAACACCCTGTCACAAATCAACAGCCTCTCGCAAATCAACACCCTGCCGCAAATCAACACACTGTCGCAAATCAATACCTTGGTGCAAATCAACACCCTGTCGCAAATCCACACCCTGCTGCAAATAAACACCCTGTCGCAAATCAATACATTTTGCAAAGCAACACATTGTCACAAATCAGCATCCCGTCAAAAATTGACACCCTTTCGCTATTCAACACCCTGTCGCAAATCAACACCCTGTTGCAAATGAACACCCCGTCGCGAATCAATACCCCGTCGCAAATCCAGACCCTATCGCAAATCAGCAATGTGGCGCAACTCAACACCATGTCGCAAATCAACATCCTGTCGCAAATCAACACCATGTCGCTAGTCAACACCCTGTCGCAAATCAACACCTTGTCGCAAATCAGCACCCTGTCGCAAATCAGCACCCTGTTGCAAATCAACACCATGTCACAAATCAACATCCTCTCGCAAATCAACACCCTGTCGCAATTTAACACCCAGTTGCAAATGAATATCCTGTCGCAAATCAACACCCTATCGCTAATGCACACCCTGTCGCAAATCAACACCATGTAGCAAGTCAACACCTTGTTGCAAATCAGCACCTTGTCGCAATTCAACACCTTGTTGCAACTCAACACCCCGTCACAAATCAACACCCAGTCGCAAATCAACACCCTATCGCAAATAAACTGTCTGTTATCAATCAACACCCTGTCGCAAATGAACACCTTGTCGCAAACAAACACCCTGTCGCAAATCAACACCCTGTCGCAAATCAGTACCATGTCACAAATTTACACCTGTCGCAAATCAACACCCTGTTGCAAATCAAGACATTGTCGTAAATCAACACCTTGTTGCAAATCAACACCCTATCGCAAATCAATACTCTGACACAAAGTAACACTCGATCGCAAATCAACACCCTGTCGCAAATCAACACCCTGTCGCAAATCAACACCCTGTCGCAAATCAGCACCCTGTCGCAAGTTAACACACTGTTGCAAATCAACACCCTGTCGCAAATCAACACCCTACCGCAAATCAACACCTTGTCACAAATCAACACCCTGTCGCAAATCAACATCCTGTCGCAAATTAACACCCTGTTGCAAGTTAACACAATGTCACAAATCAACACCCTGTCACAAATCAACACCCTGTCGCAAACCAACACCCGATCGCAAATCAACACCCTATCGCAAATCAACACCCTATCGTAAATCAACGACCTGTTGCAGATCAACACCCTGTTGCAAATCAACACCTTGTTGCAAATCAACACGTCGCAAATGAACACCCAATCGTAAATCAACACCCTGTCGCAAGTGAACATGTTGTTGTAAATCAACACCCTGTCGCAGATGAACACCCCGTTGCAAATCAACACCCTGTCGCAAATCAACACCCTGTCACAAGTCAACACCTTGTCGTAAATCTACACCCTGTCACAAATTTACACACTGTCAGAAATCTACACCCTGTCGTTCATCAACACCCTGTCGCAAATCAACACCCTGTTGCAAATCAAGACCCCGTCGCAAATCAACACCCTGTCACAAATCAACACCCTGTTGCAAATCAACACCCTGTCGCAAATCAACACCGTGCTGCAGATCAACACCCCTCTCCAAATCAACACCCTCTCGGAAATCAACACCCTCTTGCAAATCAAGACCTTGTCGCAAATCAACACCTTGTGGCAAATCAAGTCCTTGTATGGACGTGTTTAGTGACCATGGTCGATGCAGCAGGACTCCGGGGCTTGCAGATCCAACCGCAAAAGTGTCTTCTAATTCAGACGTCGAAGGAGAGGGTCCCGTGAACACTAGTCAAGCTCCCATGTAGTCCTGACGGGGTTTTGGTGCTGGGCTGCCCAGTCGGCTCTGAGTCCTTTCAGGTGTTGTGGGCATACCGGTGGCTTCAGGAGCAAGTGTGTGGCCTGGCACAAATGGGCATGATGGAGGAGGTGCAGGGAGCGATGACACTCCTCCGCTTCTGTGTGGTGCCGCGAGTAGATTTCTAGGTGCGTGCACTACAACCCGAGGCACATTGGCTTGTGGTGCTGCACCGATTTGACATGGAGGTGTGGGAGGTAGTGCTCCAGCTCCTCCAGGTCGTCAGGCACCTGCGGAGGGATCGACGAGCTTCGACCTACATATGCCAGCGCGTCAACGGGTCCAGCTCCCACTCACATCTGGAGGGGTGGGGCTGCTTGGTGCCATGGACTTGGCCCCTCTGGCCTCCGCTTGCGCGACGGGATCTATGCTTCAGGCCCTTTCTATGGAGTTTGGCCCTTTCCTCCCTACGGACCACGAACTTCACTTCCTTGCTCCAATGTGGGCTGCGGTGGTGTCAGCACTGCCCAGGCTGGTGCGCAAGGCATTGTCTTTAGTCAAGAGGACTTCCGCCTTCATACTCAGATGTGGCTCGAGTTGTCGGTGCCCCACCTTGTTCTCGCCAAGATGCATAGTTTGGACCCAGCTGCTGTCACCCGACGGCAGCGTTAGGGTGACGCGACACAGCACGTCCTGTCAGAAGAATGCAATGAGTGAGGATGGCAAGAGCAGAAGCAAGCAGAAGCACATAACCAGGCAGAAGTGACGTAAGGAAGTGGCGGAACGAGAGCGGTGAGATCCGGCCCAAGAAGTTAGTTCCAGGGTCGCAAGAGGACGCAAGGAGCTGAAGCTCCAAGGTAGACAGAGCGCAGATGAGAGAACATGAGAGAGGAACGAGGAGGGCGTTGGAAGTGAAAGGTTGAGGGTGGCAAAGCGAAGAGTCGTGAGGAGACAGTGACAGGAGAAGCCAATGGGAGCGAGACGTGAGCAGAGCGAGAACACGGTGGCTAAGCCGCGGAACCAAAGGGAACAGGACGAATAGAACTGTTCTGGTTAACTATATGGAATAAACATCCTCCATATATATACAAACCAGAGCAAGGCAAAATAAGCAACGGCTTCTTGTGCGCTAGCCAGACGCGCGAGCGGGTGACCGTTTATTAGGGGATCACTTGGTCCGATAGCTGTTTTACTGGCTAAGGCGCTGACAACGGTCAGTGCATTGACAACGACTAGTATGTTGACTGAGGTAGTTCAGGCCAGAGCTGAACCTAATTAGCTGAATTAACTTAATTCTGACCAGAGCTGAAATTAATTAGAATTCTTTTCCAGCTGGTGGGAGACCTGTCGGTTTTACGGAAACGTTTCTGACACCCTCCCCTAAACTGACATGACTCAAGAGTGCAGTCTGGCTGGAAGAAAGTGGAGAGAGCTGAGAGGAGGACTGGGTAGGGAAGACATCCAGTCGATGGAGAAGCGTCCTAGAGGAAAGTCATCGTCTTGTTCTTGAGTGTCCGAGTCAAGAGGACCCGTTGATTCACATGGAGGGCTTCCTGAAAGTTCTTGTAAAGGATATTGTACGAAGCCTTGAGCTGGTCGCGCGTTCCTGTAGACTGATGGACTGCAGGGTGAGGGATCTTTCCTTGTAGGTGTGACAGAGTCGCATGCGTCACATCGTCATTCTGTTCTCTCAGCTGGTTGGAGAGGTCCTGGTACTGGCAAAATACCAGATGGTGTGTGAGTGCAGAAATTAGTTTCCATTGGAATATTCCGATGACAAATGGCTGTTCGTGACATGCAAGGAGCAGAGGCGACAGAGGTTTCACTAGAGGAATGCTTATGCAATGCCGTAAAAGGCAGTAGGGATGACGGAAAAACGATGATGGTCGTTAGGCCAGAGAGAGGAGTCTGTAGATGAAAATGGTGTTAGTGGAGGATGCTGCCACACCGTCGCTCTGTAGGAGGCACTGCCACTTGCTGGTTCCTGCACTCTGGATGCAAGAGCGAAATGTGTTTGGTTGGGGTCTGTGGGCCGCAAGCTTTGGAAGGAGATTGACCAGGAGCGTCACGAGGAAGACCAGCATGGAGGCGGGTGGATGGTGTGCTGCGAGCTGTTGTTGTTGGTGTTGCTGAGGAAACAATAACGCAGAAGCCGGAGGCTGTGAGGTTTCTGATAGAAGGCGACAAAGGAGGAGCATGAGGGGCGGTGAAAGTTTTGAGTGAGACAAATTTGGTGTGGGCGCGGGTCTCTGTGAGATGTGACTAAGGAAGCGATGTTTGGCGGAGTGGGAGCAGAGGTGAAAGCACGTGCGCTTTAGAAGATTTCGGCGTGGGCGCAGGTCGACGCGAGGCGGGCGATGCGACTGGGCAGATCCTTGTGCCGAGCGAAGCGTAAGCGGATGATGACTGAAGAATGATGGATGATGGAGTGGGCGTAGGGGCTAAACCATGCGTGCTGCAAAGTAGAGGAGTAGAATGCGACAAGGGGAAGGCAGGAGCCAACGCGCCGCGAGAAGTCTGCTTTTGGTGTGGGTCCAGGCTGCTGCGAGGGGGGCAGGTAGCTCGTGCAGGTCCTTGTGCTGGTCGCAAATACTGATAACTGCTAATGAAAAGAAGCGGAGGCTGCTGATGATGACCGAGTGGGCGCAAGGGCGAAACCACGTCCGCCGAAGGAAGATTCGGCGTGGGCGCAGGTTGTCGCGGAACAGGTGATGCAACCGGGCGGATCCTTGTGCCGAGCGGAAAGCGATGCAGAAGCGGAGGAGGTAGTTGATGAATGAGTGGGCGCAGGGGCGGCACCTCGTGCGCTGCGGAACGATGCTGATGAGGAGGAGGCCATGCAAAGGTGGCGCAGATGATGATGATGCGGAGATAAGGAGCGGACGAAGATGAGTCAGGCGGCTGATGAGATTCAGGAGGCAGAGGACAAGAGATCGAGGAAGACGAGTCACAAATGGTCAGTGGGGGAAACCATGGACTGAAAGCACTAGTTATCAACTAGAAAGTATAAATATTTTCAACAAGTAGTGGCACGGTGTGGCTAGCGTGCACAGTGACCAACCAAAGAATGCACACGTCGCTGACTATGACCAAAGAAGTCCACTATGTATGATCAACATTGACAACTGATAACACGAGTCACAAATGGTCAGAGGGAGAGACGATGGTTTGAAAACCCAATGTATCGACTAAAAAGGACAAATAACTTCAATACGTAGTGGAAAAGTGTGGCCACTATGCACATAAAACAACCAAACTAGGCATATGTCTCCGATCATGATGAAAGAATTTCAATATGGGTGGTCAACATTCACCAACCATAACACGAGTCACAGACGGTCAGAGGGCGAGACAATGGTCTGTGAATATCAGTTATAAATGAGCAAGTACGGCGACCTTCAACCAGTATAAGCACGGTGTGGCTACCATGCACAATGACCTACCAAAGTAGGCATATGTACTGCCATTGACCAAAGAAATCCGCTGTGTGTGGTCAGCGTTGACAGCGCGTAATAGGAGTCACAAATGGTCAGAGGGGGAGAAAACGGTTTGGGAACACCAGGAATCAACTAGCAACCACAAGGACGTTCAATAAGTTGTGGCACGGTGTGGATACCATGCATTATGACCAACCAAAGTAGGCATATGTCACTGACCATGACCACATAATGTCACTCAGTGTGGTAAAGTTTGAAAACTCATAACACGAGGCACAAATGATCAGGGTGGAAGTTAATGGTTTGTGAATACTAGTTATTGACTAGAAAGTACAAGTACCTTCAGTATATACTGGCACAGCGTGGCTACCATGCACGGTGACCAACCAAAGTATGCACATGTCACTGACCATGACCAACAAATTTCACTTCCTGTGGTCAGCGTTGACAACTCACAACACCTGTCATTGACAGTCAGAGGGGGGTAACAATGGTTTGGGAACACTAGCTATCAACAAGAAAGCACAAAGACCTTCAATACGTAGTGACACGGCGTGGTAACCACGTACAGTGACAAACCAAACTAGGCATATGTCACTTACCATGACCAAAGAATTTCAATATGGGTGGTCAACCTTAACAACCCGTAACATGAGTCACAAATGGTCAGAGGGGGTAAACATGGTTTCAAAACACCATGTATCTTCTAGCAAGTACAAAGATGTTTCGTATGTGTTGGCATGGTGTGGCTACCATGCACAAAGACCTACCCAAGTAGGCATATATCACTGCTCGTGACCAAAGAAGTTTAGTGTGTGTGGTCAACGTTCACTACTCATAATGCAAGTCAAAAATGGGAAGAGGGAGAAACAATGGTTTGGGAAAACGCGGTATCGACTAGCAAGTACAAAGACCTTTGATAAGTGGTAGCACGGTGTGGCTACCATGCACAATGACCAGCCAAAGTATGCTTGTGTCACTTAATATCATAACTACCGTCTAATCTTACACCCCCTAATTTTATCCCCTTTATCCATAGGAACCCTTACAATGTCATATGGACATCATGTGAACACCGTGTGAGTTGGATTAGTGCTTATAGAGTTAGATTCTGGAGCGGTAGGTCTTGGGTTTGAATCCTCGTATGCGATCTAGAATAGGCTCGCGACCTGGGGGGGGCGGGGGGGGGGGGGGTAGGGGGTTTCATAATGCGGTCGCACATCTGTCCTCCAGGTCGTCCATGGAACATCCGTCTAGGGGGGTGGGAGGGAGTATTCCAGTGAAGGCACCTACGCGTAACAAATCAGCAAAAACCGACCTGGTGTCAAAGGGAGGAACCTATTGCTATTTATTGACTAGCAAGTACAAAGACTTTCAACAAGTAGTAGAACGGTGTGGCTACCATGCACAATGACCAACCAGATTAGGCATGTGCCACTTACCATGACCAAATAATTTTACTATGTGTGGTCAGCGCTAACAACCCATAACATGGGTCACGGATTGTCAGAGGGGGAAACAATGGTTTGGGAATACTAAATACCAACTTGCAAGTACAACGACCTTCAGTCAATAGTAGCACGGTGTGGCTACCATGCACAATGACCGACCAAAGTAAGCATATGTACTGCCTTTGACCAAACAAATCCGCTGTGTGTGGTCAACGATGACAACTCATAATACAAGTCACAAATTTTCAGAGGGGGAAACAATCATTTGGGAACACCAAGTATCAAATAGCAAGCACAAGGAGCTTCAATACGTTGTGGCACGGTGTGGATACCATTCACGATGACCAACCAAAGTAGGCATGTGTAACTGACCATGACCAAATAATGTCACTAAGTGTGGTAAACGTTGACAACTCATAACACGAGTCACAAATGGTCACGGTGGAAAATAATTGTTTGTGAATACTAGTTATCAACTAGCAAGTACAAGTACCTTCAATATGTAGTGGCACAGTGTGGCTACAATGCCCAGTGACCAACCAGGGTATGCATATGTCACTGACCATGAACAAAGAATTTCAGTTCATGTGGTCAATATTTTCAACTCACAACACGAGTCACATATAGTCAGAGGGGGCTAACAATGGGTTGGGAACACTAGTTGTCAACAAGGAAGCACAAAGACCTTCGATGCGTAATGACACGGCGTGGTGACCATGTACAGGGACAAACCAAAGTAGGCATATGTCACAAAACATGACCAAACGGATTTCGCAGTGTGTAGTCAACGTTGTAAACTCATAACGCGAGTCATAAATGGTCAGTGGGGGAAACCATGGGTTGTGAACACTAGGTATCAACTAGCGGGTAGAAATATTTTCAACAAGTAGTGGCACGGTGTGGTTGGCGTGCACAGTGACCAACCAAAGGATGCACACGTCACTGACTATGTCCGAAGAAGTACACTATGTATGGTCAACATTGACAACGCATAACACAAGTCAAAAATGGTCACAGGGAGAGACAGTGGTTTGGGAACCCTATGTATTGACTAGAAAGGACAAAGAACTTCAATACGTAGTGGCACGGTGTGGCGACTATGCACACCAAACAACCAAACTAGGCATATGTCACCGACCATGGTGAAAGAATTTCAATATGGGTGGTCAACATTCACCAACCATAACAGGAGTCACAAACGGTCAGAGGGGGAAACAATGGTCTGCGATTATCAGGTCTCAACTAGCAAGTACAGTGACCCTCAATCAGTATAAGCACTGTGTGGCTACCATACACAATGACCGACCGAAGTAGGCATATATACTACCCTTGACCAAAGAAATCCGTTGACAACTCATAACAGGAGTCAAAAATGTTCAGAGGGGGAGACAATGGTTTGGGAACACCAGGTATCACCTAGCAAGTACAATGATCTTCAATACGTTGTGGCATGGTGTGGATACCATGCACAATGACCAACCAAAGCAGGCATATGTCACTGACCATGACCAAATAGTGTCACTAAGTGTGGTAAACTTTGACAACTCATAACACGAGTCACAAATGGTCAGAGTGGAAGACAATGGTTTGTGAATTATACTCATCAAGTAGCAAGTACAAATACCTTCAATATGTAGTGGCACAGCGTGGTTACCATGCACAGTGACCAACCAAAGTATGTAAATGTCACTAACCACGACCAACGAATTTCACTTTATTTGGTCAGCGTGGAAAACTCACAACACGAGTCACAGATAGTCAAAGGGGGGTAACATTGGTTTGGGAATACTAGCTTTTGAGTAGAAAGCACAAATACCTTCAACACGTAGTGACACGATGTGGTAACCATGTACAGTGACAAACCAAAGTAGGCATATGTCACTAACCATGACCAAACGAATTTCACACTGTGTGGTCAACGTTGAAAACTCATCACGAGACTCACAAATCGTCAGAGGGGGAAACAATGGATTAGGAATACTAGTTTTCAACTAGCAAGTACGAAGAACTTCAACAAGTACTGGCACGGCGTGGCTAGCATGCACAGTGACCAACCAAAGGATGAATACGTCACTGACTATGACCAAAGAAGTCCACTATGTGTGGTCAACATTGATAACGCATAACACAAGTCACGAATGGTCAGAGGGAGAGACACTGGTTTGGGAACCCTATGCATGGACTAGAAAGGACAAATAACCTCAATACGTAGTGGCACGGTGTGGCCAATATGCACACCAAACATCCAAACTAAGCATATGTCACTGACCATGACAAGAGAATTTCAATATGGGTGGTCAACATTGACCAACCATAACATGAGTCAAAGACAACCAGGGGAGGAAACAATGGTTTGGGAATATCAGTTCTCAACTAGCAAGTACAGCGACCTTCAAGCGGTAGTAGCACGGTGTGGCTATCATGCACAATGACCGACCACCGCCTTGAGGGATTGCGGGGGGCTGTCAGGAAAACAGCACCATCCTCACAAGGCTACAACCAGGTTCTGCAATATGAGTCTCGGGATCAAAAGAGCCCTTCCTGGTCCACACCAACAATTCCAACAATGTTCTCAAGCAGCTTGGTTCAACTCACTGTAGCATCCGGCCCGGCTAACGCACTTGCCGCACAGTCAACTAAGGCGGCCACTGAACAACTGCCATCTTATCAACGGCATGCGTGCAGTTCCCGCCAACAGCCGTGGCTCTTCAATCCTCCCGGCTGGCAGGCTTCCACATCCATCGACCGACCACTTGTCGCTCCATCCCTGCTGCTGTCCAACGGTCGGGCCTCATCTCTCCGCACCCACGATCGACCACCCTCAGAGCCCCAATCTGTGTGACGGGCTACCCGCGCTGAGTTTCCCCGCCACTACACATGCGGCTGGAACTCTAACGCGCCTCAGGCGCCACCTCTAGTTTTGCCCTCCGCAGGAAGAAGCATAGAGTAGGCTCATAGAACCAAGAGCTATATGTATCTGTGATGTTCCTTTCTAAAGATTACCACTTGTTGGTCTTTCATCGCTTCATTGTCCTCTCGGCCCAGGCTTCGGCCCTGCCCCCACTCGGCCTGTGACCATGGCCCGCTGCCATGGCACAGTGCCATCCTTCCTTATCATCGCAGCTGTTCTGTTCAATGTCTTCTTGCAAGGCCCGGGCTTCGCCCTACCTCCACGCTCTCTTATCGTTCCTGTGCTTGATCCTTTGCGCTGTGGCCTCACTCGTCGCTCGGCTCGCCCGTGGACGCTGCGGCTTTCCATCTTCATGTTTGTGCATAACTCCGAATTGAACTCTTCCCTCGGCCCGCATGTCAACGCTGTAGCCTTCCATTGTTTCTGTCAGCCCGCGCTTTGTCGCTGTGGCTGCTATCATCCGACGGCCCGTGCCTCAACGCTGCGGCCTCATGGCCCTTACCTCGGCACTGTCCCCACCGTCCATTCCTCAGACGGTTATCTTGTTGCTCCACTGCTCAACTACTCTCTCAAGACTCATGCATTCACACTGCACATCTTCACGTCATCTTTATCATCAATTGCGCTGCGCTCGTCTCTCGGACTGCGCCCACGCTTACCAAACTGTCATCTCTTGTGTTCTGCCTCAGATGATCCTCCTCATAAAGCTTGCAGTTTCCTGACATGTTATTAGAGCCGGAAGATTCTACGACCTGTTCCGATCCTCTCCATATCAGCCACAACTCCTCTGATCCTAGAAGCGTCCTCCCGAGGCGCTCAACCCCTCATAGGCATCAATCAACTCCTCAGCATTGATATCCCAGCAACTGTTCCTTGACGAATAGCAATCCTCCTGTTTTGGAAGCACGGCTTTACTCCGCACCCTTCCCCTCTCAAGCAACTGGATCAACAAAAGAACTTGTGTGGAACAAGTACCCAGTCGACATCTCTCTGTCTGCAACGCGACAGCCCTATCTGTCCCCTTGCCCATATCTCCTCCTCCTTTAACATCAAAGAAAGATCTCTGACATACCTTCCAGCGCCATTCCTTGTGCAAGGCTTGCATCAGCATGCATCATCACCAGCATTGTGCCCTGCCTCTCTGTGGCACGACAATCCTTGTTGTCCCCTTGTCCATCCCTCTTCCTCTTGCAGCAAAATCTATAAGCAACATCAAAGCTATCATGACATGCAGCAGCAGACATCTCAGACGCTATTCTTGAAGATAACAATAGATCCTCCCTTGCAGCATGTTGGCATCGTCTGGTCTCTTCCTCGCATCTTTCCTGCTTGTCTTCTCAATGATACAAAACTGCAACAACAACAGCATGCATTTGAGCAATTCACATATAATTCCTCCTTGCGGCGCAACAGTATCACCTGTCCTCTTATCCGCCTCTATACCTTCTTCAACTTCTACACATTAAAGTCTGAACCTCCAATGCCACCCAAACAATCAGCAACCTCCCAGAGACTGCGTAACAACTTACAATACAGCAACTTGTCACCTCCCTCGTGGTGCAACAGTAGCAGCTGTTCCCTTGTGCACTCCCTCTTCTGTTCCACCAGCAACAATGGTGAGCAACACCACCAACATCACATCATAGCATCATCCCTCTCGCGGCGCGGCAGCACTATCTGCCCCCTTGCTCGCATCCTCATCATCATCACCAAGCCCCTCGCACATCAACAGCAACATTATCACCCTCAACACGCTGTAGCGACATCCCTCTCGGAGCGCTGCAGCACTGTCTATCAACTCGTCCGCATCTCCTCCCTCCTTGCCATGAAACACTCAGTGCTATTACACGAAAAGCAGAAATTCCACAAAGTGTGGACTCGCAATACCAGCAGTCTCCAAACTATACAAACTCGCATCTGCTGCTGTAGATGGCTGTTTCCTCTCTGGAGAATCACAACATTCACTCTCGCACGAATAGCCTCTCCACCTTAATGTCACTCCCTCCTAACTTGCAGTTCTCGGCTCTCAATTGCCTCGTTACACTGTCCATTGGACAACATTCCCACATAACTCTACAACCTACCACAATCACTCCTCGACAACAACATCTATCAACACTGCTCCAAACAGCAACACCTACTACTCCTCACTTGTCATCATCTCAGAATCCCTCTCTCAAAATCCCATACTATCCGTCTCTTCCAGATGTGCTCTCTTGGTGCATCAGACACCTCTGATCCCTTGCCAACTCTACTCCTCTCACTGTCTACTCTTCTTTGACCTTCGTCAGAACGCCCAACGTCTCCCCTTCACTGGGTGTGAGCATGCACAGCCTTGAGGGATTGCGGGGGGCTGTCGGGAAAACAGCATCATCCTCACAAGGCTGCAACCAGGTTCTGCAATATGAGTCTCAGGATCAAAAGAGCCCTTCCTGGTCCACACCAACAATTTCAACAATATTCTCAAACAGCTTGGTTTAACTCGCTCTAGTTTCCGACCGACAGCTAACGGACGTGTTGCACAGTCAACTAAGGCGGCCACTGAACAACCGCCATCTTATCGACGGTATTTGTGCAGTTCCCGCCAACAGCCGTGGCTCTCCAATCGTCCCGATTGGCGGGCTGCCACCCCCACCGACCGACCACTTGCTACTCCTTCCGAGCTATAGTCCAACGGTCGGGCCTCATCACTCCGCAACCACGTTTGACCACCCTCAGAGCCCTAATCCGTGTAACGGGCTACCCGCGCTGAGGTTCCCCGCCACTTCACGTGCGGCTGGAACTCTAAGCGCCTCAGGCGCCACCTATCGTTTCGCCCTCCGTAGGAGGAAGCATAGATGAGGCTGATCAAACCAACAGCTATATGTATATGTGACGTTCCTTTCTAAAGACTACCACTTGTTGGTCCTTCATCGCTTCATTGTCCTTTCGGCCCGGGCTTCGGCCCTGCCCCCACTCGGCCTGTGACCATGGCCCGCTGCCATGGCACAGTGCCATCCTTCCTTATCATCGCAGCTGTTCTATTCAACATCTTCTTGCAAGGCCCGGGCTTCGCCCTGCCTCCATGCTCTCTTATGGTTCCTGTGCTTGCTCCTTTGCGCTGTGGCCTCGCTCGTCGCTCGGCGTGCCCATGGACGCTACGGCTCTCAATCTTCATGTTGGCGCATAACATCGAAGTCAACTCTTCCCTTGGCCCGCATGTCAACACTGTGGCCTTCCATCGCTTCTGTCGGCCCGCGCTTTGTTGCTCTGGCTGCTGTCATCCGACGGCCCATGCCTCGGCGCTGCCGCCTCATGGCTCGCGTCTCGGCACTGCCCCCACCGTCCATTCCTCAGACTGTTATCTTGTTGTTCCACTGCTCAACTACTCTCTCAAGACTCATGCATTCACGCTGCACCTCGTCACATCATCTTTATCATCAACCACGCTGCGCTTGTCTCTTGGACAGCGTCCACGCTTACCAAACTGTCATCTCTCGTATTCTACCTCGTATGATCCTCCTCATAAAGCTTGCAGTTTCCTGACAGGCATATGTACTGCCTTTGACAAAAGAAATCCGCTATGTCTGGTCAACGTCAACAACTTATAATACGTGTCACAACTGGGCAAGGAGGGGGAAACAATGGTTTGGGAATACCAAGCATCAAATAGAAAGCACAAGGAGCTACAATACGTCGTGGCAGGGTGTGGATACCATGAATGATGACCAACCAAGATATGCATATGTCACTGACCATAGCCAAAGAATGTCACCATGTGTGGTAAACCTTGACAACTCATAAGACAAGTCACAAATGGTCAGGGTGGATGATAATGGTTTGTGAATACTAGTTACGGACGAGGAAGTACGAATACCTTCAATATGTAGTCTTACTGTGTGGCTATAATGCACAATGACCAACCAAAGTACGCATATGTCACTGACCATGAACAAGGAATTTCACTTCATGTGGTCAATGTTGACAATTCACAACTCGAGTCACATATATTCAGAGGGGATAACAATGGTTTGGGCACACTAGCTATCAAGTACAAAGCATAGAGTCCGTCAATATATATTGACACGGTGTGGTAACCATGTACGTTGACAAACAAAAGTAGGCATATGTCACTAACCATGACCAAACGGATTTCACAGTGTGTGGTCAACGTTGAAAACTCAGAACATGAGTCACAAATGGTCAGGGTGGGAAACCATGGGCTGGGAACACTAGTTGTCAACTAACGGGTTGAAGGATTGTCAACAAATAGTGGCACGGTGTGGCTAGGGTGCACAGTGACCAACCAAAGGATGCATATGTCACTGACTATGACCGAAGACGTCCACTATGTGTGGTCAACATTGACAACTCATAACACGAGTCACGAATGGGCAGAGGGAGGGACAATGGTTTGGGAACCCTGTGTATAGACTAGAAAGGACAAAGAACTTCAATACGTAGTGGTACCGTGTGGCTACTATGCACACCAAACAACCAAAGTAGGCATATGTCACTGACCATGACCAAAGAATTTCAATATGGGTGGTCAACACTCACCAACCATAACACGAGTCACAAACGGTCAGAGGGGGAAACAATGGTTTGGGAATATCAGTTCTCAACTAGCAAGTACAGCGACCTTCAATCAGTATTAGCACGGTGTGGCTACCATGCACAATGACCGAGCAAAGTAGGCATATGTACTGCCTTTTACCAGATACATCCGCTCTGTGTGGACAGTGTTGACAACTCCTAATTCAAATCACAAAAGGTCAGAAGGGGAAACAATGGTCTGGGAACATCGAGTATCAACTAGCAAGCACAAGGACCTTCAATAAGTTGTGGCACGGTATAGATACCATGCACGATGACCAACCAAAGTATGCATATGTCACTGACCATGACCAAATAATGTCACTAAGTGTGGTAAAAATTGACAGCTGATAACATGAGTCACAAATGGTTAGAGTGGAAGACAATGGATCATGAATACTAGTTATCGAGTAGCAAGTGCAAATACCTTCAATATGTAGTGGCACAGCGTGGCTACCATGCATAGTGACCAACCAAAGTAGGCATATGTCACTGACAATGACCAACAAATTTCACTCCATGTGGTCGGCGTTCACAACTCACAACACGACTCGGAGATAGTCAAAGGGGGGTCACAATGGTTTGGGAACACTAGCTGTTAACAAGAAAGCACAAATACCTTTAATATGTAGCGACACGGCGTGGTAACCATGTACAGTGACAAACCAAAGTAGGCATATGTCACTCACCATCACCAAACGAGTTTCACAGTGTGTGGTCAATATTGAAAACTCATAACATAAGTCACAGATGGTCAGAGGGGGAAGCAATGGGTTGGGAACACTAGTTGTCAACTTACAAGTACAAAGACCTTCAACTAGTAGTGGCACAATTTGGCTAGCGTGCACAGTGACCAACCAAAGGATGAATACATGACTGACTATGACCGGAGAAATCCAGTATGTGTGATCAACATTGACAACTCATAACACGAGCCACAAATGGTTAGAGGGTGAGACAATGGTTTGGGAACCCTAAGCATGGACTAGAAAGGACAAATGACATGAATACGTAGTGGCACGGTGTGGCTACTATGAAGAACAAACAACCAAACTAGGCATATGTCACTGTCCATGACCAATGGGTTGTCAACGTTCACCAACCATACCACGAGTCACATACGGTGAGAGGGGGAAACAATGGTCCGTGAATATCAGCTCTCAACTAGCAAGTACAACGCCCTTCAATCAGTAGTAGCACGGTGTGGCTACGATGCACAATGACCGACCAGAGTAGGCATATGTTTTGCCTTTGACCAAAGAAATCGGCTGTGTGTGGTCAACGTTGATAACTCATAATACGAGTCACAAATAGTCACAGGGGGAAACAATTGTTTGGGAACACCAGGTATCAACTAGCAAGCACAATGACCTTCAATACATTGTGGCACGGTGTGGATACCATGCACGATGACCACCCAAGGTATGCATGTCAATGACCATGACCAAAGAATGTGACCATGTGTGGTAAACTTTGACAGCTCATAACACGAGTCACACATGGTCAGAGTGGAAGATAATGGTTTCTAAACACTAGTTATTGACTAGCAAGTACAAACCCTTCAATATGTAGTGACACAGTGTGGCCACCATACACAGTGACCAACCAAAGTACGCATATGTCAGTGACCATGACCAAAGAATTTCACTTCATGTGGTCAATGTTGACGACTCACAAAACAAGTCACATATATTAAGAGGGGCTAACAACGGTTTTGGAACACTAGCTATCAACTAGAAAGCAGAAAGACCTTTGATACATAGTCACATGGCGTGGTAAACATGTACAGGGACCAACCAAAGTAGGCATATGTCACTAACCATGGCCAAACGGATTTCGCAGTGTGTAGTCAACGTTGAAAACTCATAACACGAGTCACAAATGGTCAGTGGGGGAGACCATG
Source organism: Penium margaritaceum (assembly GCA_023375785.1). Taxonomy (NCBI): domain Eukaryota; kingdom Viridiplantae; phylum Streptophyta; class Zygnematophyceae; order Desmidiales; family Peniaceae; genus Penium; species Penium margaritaceum. The sequence goes on along the minus strand of SZWC01000165.1, from coordinate 49,126 downwards.
GGTTGGGAACACTAGTTATCAACTAGCAAGTAGAAACATTCTAAACAAGTAGTGGCACGGTGTGGCTAGCGTGCACAGTGACCAACCACAGGATTCATATGTCACTAACAATGACCCAATAAGTCCACTATGTGTGGTCAACATTGACAACTCATAACACGAGTCACAAATGGTCAGAGGGAGAGACAATGGTTTGGGAACCCTATGTATCGACTAGAAAGGACAAAGAACTTCAATACGTAGTGGCACGGTGTGGCTAACATGCGCACCAAACAACCAAACTAGGCATATGTCGCTGACCATGACCAGAGAATTTCAATATGGGTGGTCAACGTATACCAACCATAACACGAGTCACAAACGGTCAGGGGAGGAAACAATGCTATGGGAATATCAGTTCTCAACTAGTAAGTACAACGACCTTCAATCAGTAGTAGCACGATGTGGCTACCATGCACAATGACCAACCAAAGCAGGCATATGTACTACCTTTGACCAAAGCAATCCACTGTGTGTGGTCAACGTTGACAACTCATAATACGAGTCATAAATCCTCAGAGGTGAAACAATGGTTTGGGAACACCAAGTCTCAAATAGTAAGCACAAGGAGCTTCAAAATGTTGTGGCACGTTGTGGATACCATGCACGATGACCAACCAAAGTATGCATATTTCACTGACCATGACCAAACAATGTCACTAAGTGTGGTACACTTTGACAACTCATAACACGAGCTACAAATGGTCAGGGTGGAAGATAATGGTTTGTGAATACTAGTTATCGACTACTACGTACAAATACCTTCAATATATAGTGGCACTGTGTGGCTACAATGCACAGTGGCCAACCATGAACAAAGAATTTCACTTCATGTTGTCAATGTTGACAACACACAACACGAGTCACAGATAGTCAGAGGGGGCTAACAATGGTTTTAGAACACTAGTTGTCAACAAGAAAGCACAAAGACCTTTGATACGTAACAACACGGCATGGTAACCATGTACAGCGACAAACCAAAGTAGGCATATGTCACAAACCATGAGCAAACGGATTTCAGTGTGTGGTCAATGTTGAAAACTCATAACACGAGTCACAAATGGTCAGTGGGGTAAACAATGGGTTCGGAACACTAGATTTCAACTAGCAAGTAGAAAGATTTTCAACATGCAGTGGCACGGTGTGGCTAGCGTGCACAGTGACCAACCAAAGGATGGACATGTCACTGACTATGACCGAAGAATTCCGCTATGTATGGTCAACATTGACAACTCATAACATGAGTCGCAAATGGTCAGAGGGAAAGGCAATGGTTTGGAAACCCTATGTATTGACTAGAAATGACAAAGGACTTCAATACGTAGTGGCACGGTGTGGCTACCATGCATACCAAACAACCTAACTAGGCATATGTCACCGACCATGATGAAAGAATTTCAATATGGGTGGTCAACATTCACCAACCATAACACGAGTCACACACGGTCCGAGGGGAAATCAATGGTCTGTGAATATCAGTTGTCAACTAGCAAGTACAGCACCCTTCAATTAGTATAAGCACGGTGTCGCTACCATGCACAATGACCGACCAAAGTAGGCATATGTACTACCTTTGACCAAAGAAATCCGCTCTGTGTGGTCAGCATTGACAACTCATAATAGGAGTCACGAATGGTCAGAGGGGGAGACAATGGTTTGGGAACACCAGGTATGAACTAGCAAGCACAAGGACCTTCAATAAGTTGTGGCACGGTGTAGATACCATGCACGATGACCAACCAAAGTAGGCATATGTCACTGACCATGACCAAATAATGTCACTAAGTGTGGTAAACGTTGACAACTAATAACATTATCACAACTGATCAGGGTGGAAGATAATGGTTTGTGAATACTTGTTATCGACTAGCAAGTACAAACACCTTCTATGTGTAGTGGCACAACGTGGCTACCATGCACAGTGACCAACCAGAGTATGCATATGTCACAGAGCATGACCAATGAATTACACTTCATGTGGTCAGCGTTGACAACTCACAACACGAGTCACTGATAGTCAGAGGGGGGTAACAATGGGTTGGGAACACTAGCTATCAACTAGAAAGTACAAAGACCTTTAATACGTAGTGACACAGCGTGGTAACCACGTACAGTGACAAACCAAACTAGGCATATGTCACTAACCATGACCAAAGAATTTAAACATGGGTGGTCAACGTTCACAACCCATAACATGAGTCACAAATGGTCAGAGGGGGAAAACATGGTTTCAAAACACCATGTATCTTCTAGCAAGTACAAAGATTTTTTGTATGTATTGGCACAGTGTGGCTACCGTGCACAATGGCCTATCCAAGAAGGCATACATCATTGCTCATGGCCAGATAAGTTCAGTGTGTGTGGTAAACGTCTGCAACACATAATACAAGTCAAAAATGGGCTGAGGGAGAAAGAATAGTTTGGGAATACTCGGTAATGACTAGCAAGTACAAAGACGTTCAATAAATGGTGGCACAGTGTTGCCACTATGCACAATGACCAACCAAAGTATGCTTGTGTCACTGAATATCATAAAAAGAGTTTCACTGTGTGTAGTCATCTTTCCTTCTTACGGCTGGTCAATCATAGCAATGGTTGATAGGTTATTCAAGCTCGAAGTTGCAAAATTTAAAATTCCATCAGCGTCAAATTTTTATGATTAGACTAACTTTGTTATCATTCATACCTTTGAAAACTACCCTCTAATCTTACACCCCCTTATTCAATGGCCTCTACCCATAGGAACCATGAAAATGTGATTTGGACATCATATGAATACCATGGGAGTTGGTTTAGTGCTTATAGAGTTAGATTTTGGAGTGTTCGTTCATGGGTTTGAATCCTTGTACGCTCAATATAGAATGGGCTCACGACCTGGGGGGGGGGGGGGGGGG
>SZWC01000164.1:506606-531596 GCA_023375785.1 Penium margaritaceum | reverse complement strand
CAACGCAATGCAACGCAACGCAACGCAACGCAACGCAACACAACGCAACGCAACGCAACGCAACGCAACGCAACGCAACGCAGCGCAACGCACCGCAACGCAACGCAACGCAACGCAGCGCAATGCAACGCCACACAACGCAACGCAACGCAACGCAACGCGACACAACGCACCGGACCGCAAGGCAACACGACACAAACACAGCACAACACAGCTAAACAAAGCTCAGCAGGTTCTGGAGGCTCACCTCACCCATTAGGCCAGGGGCCACCACACGGGACGCACCCTCCGCCGCCTCTGCCACCGCAAACACCGCCAGCCGAGCAGCGCAGACGAATGTCAGTGCTGGCAGCACCAGCAGCAGCAGCGGCGACGGCAGCGACCAGCTTGCAGACCTGCACCGCACACTGCTGTATATGCCCCTGCCTGCCCGCCTCTGCCTCCACACCACCTGCCCTATCAGAGACCGCTTCCTCAGTGAAAGGAGATGCTTCCGCTCCTCCTGCTGCAGTTGCTGCTGCTGTTGGTGATGATGGTGGTGCTCCTTCTGCACCTGCTCTTGCTGTTGCCCCCCCTCATCCTCCTCCGCCTCCTGTCGCTGGGGCTGCCATCGCCTTCTCCGGTGCTGCTGCTGCTGCTGCTGCTGATGTTCCCCGTGCCAGTGTGGTGTCCCCTCCATGGCCGGACTCATGACCAACCACGCCATTGCCGGCCAGACCACACAGTCCTACAACTCTCGATAGCATCAGCAACCCCGCATCTACATTGTGTAGCCGCCACCTGCAGAGAGCCTGCCTCCGCACGAAGGATCTTCAAACTCTTTCCTCCTCCCCCCCCCCCCCCCCCCCCCCCCCCGCCCCCGCCCCCCAATCCCTCTTACGTCCTCCTCCTCCCTATTCTCCACATTCCACCCTTTCTCCCAGTTTCCCTTTCTCCCCAGACCTACTCCGTCAGCTGCCAGCGCCCTACTGCAGCTCGCCCTCTTGCTGCTGCTGCTGCGCCTGCCGCTGCTGCTGCAAATGCCGCTACTCTTCCTCTCTGCGCCTCTCTCTCCGTAGCACCCTCGCGAGCGGAGGGTGCGGAGGCCTTGAGGGGGCGGGCGAAGGAAACAGACCAGCGACGTTCGGGAGGCAGGCGTGCTGTTCGCCAGCCAAACGAGCGCGGACGGAGTGGGTGAGTGGCCGTCGATGCGTGGTGCCCCGAAACTTGCCGCTCACCGTGAACCATGCATGCAGCCACGCGTTCGGCCGCGAATGCGAGAGGAGGTTCTCCCCGCCAACCCCAGGGCGTTCATGGCGAGGGGTGCTAGTGACAGCCTGCTGGGACTTGGATCTCCGCATGAGCGAGCCCCCCCACCCTTCCCCCCGCCCCCCCGTCCTCGCTCTCTCACGCCCGTACGCACCCCCGACCCTTCCACCCCATCCCTGACCTGCCCTGGCCGGAGCGTCGCTACCTAGCCCACCGCACAGTGGCCAAGGATCCACTTCAAAAGCGTTTGCTTTTGCGCGGCTTCTTGCAACGCCAACGCCATGAAGGGAAAAGAGAGGGTCATTGTCTCCCACTGTATACGGGATCAATAATTCCTTCAGCGGATCACAGCTCCTTCAAACAAGGACAACAAGATCCTGGGCACGAAACTCGTCGTCAAATTTACCATTTCAGGACCACAGCCTGTAAAAAGAGGACACAGTAGCAGATTTGGAAAAGTAGACCATCTAGATTTCATTTGACATTGGACATCGTAAATCTTTCAATCTTCGCTTCTGATAGCTACGTATCCTTCGTTGCACTTTTGATGGATGTTTACATGGAAAGACAACATATTAAAAAGGTTTTTGCATCCCATTTCATAATGTAAAAGATAAAATGACAGAAATACCTTGTTGCCAGGGTCACAACGATGTCGGTGTTGCATTGGACGGATGTAAATGACTTTGCCAAGAATGTAAGCGAATTATAGGATTGGGCCATTTTCGTGAACGAGATTTTTCCGTGTCGGCTACGGCAGCGCTCAAAAGCCACTGGACACTAAAACGCGGGGATGGACAAGGGATGTACGGCGGCGCGCGATGATGCAGAGATCGGAAGCTGACCGGACCGCGAAGAATACTGGCAAGACACGTAATGGAGTGGTTGAACCGTCGGAGACGATTTCATGTCGGCAGCTGTAAGATCTGGACCGTAGACGACGGAGCGCGGAAGTTCTAAAGATTGCTAACCCAGCAAACAGTGTCAATTGTTGGCCGACTTGCAACAAGTTGTCAGAGCCGCCGCCGATTAGGCCGGTCGTTCCAGTCCCACCCCTCCTGTTGGGTCGATACTTCCGGTGGCGGCGAGGTTGGATGTCCAGTTCCTCTGGAACTTGGGCACCGCGCGACTAATGGTGAGGCTGGAAGCCGTTGGATTCAATGGCTAAGCGCTACCGGACTGTCGATCGTGGCCGTGCCTTGGAACGCTTGAGCGAAGTCGCGTGGTTAATGATATAATGATATTTGCCTGTTCACCCACCCCAGTGTGCCTGGGAACGCTTGGATTGAGAGCTTTGCGAGCCATCGGCCGACTCTCCAAGTTCACCTCAATGCCCAGGACTGAATTTCATTGCCTTCCCATCTGCTTCAACACTACAATCCTCATTAGGGGCTGCTGTCGAATCCTCACCTTTCAACTTTCCTAAAAAGTTATACCGATAAAATTGCGTGTGCATCTGCACTCAAACTTGAATGTGTCAAAGCTTCGAAGCTGATGTTTTGATCTCATTATGGCAAACCACGTTACTTTACTCGAGCGTTTACATGCACGGCCCATGTGGTTGTAAAAGCAGGAGTCCACGAACTCCACTATATCAGTAGCAACCTTCAGCTTCGCTCTCGTTTGGCTTCTACAAAGTGTCATTCAGTGCGCTTTGTTGACCAGTGTGGCAAAACATCTAGTTCCTGATGTCAAGGGTTGTGGAGATAGTTATCATCCTACATGTACATGGATGACATTGACAACTTTCAGTCTTTCGGAACATGTCATCCTTCCAGGCATCCGCAGGTGCCGTCGAGTGTGAACTTTGACATTTCCATTTCCACACCTAATTATATTTTTTTAACAGTTGCCATTGAAATTGTAGTTACATGAACAAATTTAACTTGCGGGTTTCAACACATCGCCTTTACAATTACAGGGACATGCCAATTGGCAATCTTTTGGACAATGTATGTATTTATTTTTGAATGAAATTCTAACATGAAGTGACTGTGATTGCAACTGCCCAGTTGTCAACCCTTGTTGGTTTTCACAAGTTGTCCGGTAGTCTAATAAATTTACATGGAGACCACCATGGTCGGGTCAATAGCAGCTGCCGATACGTGATGCATTTCAATACTACTTTTCATCTGCCACATGTCGTTCACTCGTCGATAGGCTGTCTTACATGGTGTAAGTAATCATGTTTTACTAAAACAATAGGATATGTGTGGCACGTTGCACCTAAAGCACACTTAATTTCACCTCTAAAAGTCAAAATAAAGTGAAGTGTTTGTACTTGCCGGTCAGATAAGCATGATGCATAGTCAACTTCGGTACCTTTTTTTCCAATTGTGGAAACACATCAATCTTGCAAATATTGCACTCATTTAAGGGGTGGCTGGTGAACCTTTGGAATGTATTGTTGGGCCTCCTCGTTGATCAATTCCGGCGATGGACAGTCGGTCATGTCTGTAGTGTTGAAGCATTACATTCATCCACGTATCGTGGTTCAGCCCTCCACGTTCATCAGTCCGGAAGGACTTCTTCCTCCTCTTGTTAAGCAAACATAGTTGACCCCACACGCCACACCAATGGCTAAACAAAATCAGCTCAATAATTTCCACTAATCGCATGTGAACATCGATAATTGGAAGCTCAGCGTGCGTTCGCAATCAGGAAAAACTGTTGTGGACGAAACCGCCTATACGAGTCCTCTAATCGGCGATAAATTTGATTGATAAGCGGGCTGAGGTGTGTGGACTAAGAAAGTCCTCCAATAAAAGGTATAAAGTACTATCCAACAACGTTCAGCAATTGATTCTAGCATTCACCATTCGCACCCATTCCTTGGTTAAACATGAGGTTGAGCCAAATCCCTTACGTCATTCGTGTGTGGTGTGGATCTCGCTAGGAGCAATGGATGAATCAACTTGGATAATCAAGCCACACTAATTGGAAACGTGTCACATGGAGCTTGCATGTATAGAAATTTCTCTCAAGCGAAGAGGAACATGGATGGTAGAAGTGTATGGTGAAAATTGTGAAGAAAAAATGATTCAAAATGATGGGACAGACCGAAAATTAGTGCTGAGCGGTAAGTAGATTTTGATATAAAAAAATTGGAAATTTCAAGCGCATGTGTACAATAGCGAGGACACATATGAGGCATACTTGGAGACGTGGATGCATGTGTTGACTGATGTGTGCAACAACACATTGAAAGAGGTTTTTTTAAGAAACTTTGCTAACAATATTATATCGTATCCTTTTGAGTATTCTACCATCATGTTTAAGCCATATAAGTCTTTTAATATAATTTCAACTTGTAATAGTTATAATTGAACTTAAGGAAAGTGATCAAACCTATCAAAACCTTCAAGAACGGGACACCACAGGCCTTGATAGGGGCTAACATTGCCTCAATGTCATTTTCATTCAAATTTTGACATACAAGCATTGTAGACTTCCGCTTTACGAGACACTCCGTCACTTCACCCCGTAGCCGATGACCAATAATAAATAACTCAGCGTACCCTGTGTCGTTTTATGCCTTGACATGTGGAGGCAGAGGCACATCTCTGCACAAGAATAGCTCACTCAGGTCCTGGTAGAGCTTGAGTCTGTTGATATGGAACACTTGGTAGATAGCCATATAGTTTGGGATTTGGTGCTTTCTAAGGATAATTATTCGCACTTCTTGAATTGCAAATGGACCAACCACTTATGTTTTTTTTATATATATATTCCATGTAGCCTAGCGTTTGCCAAGTCAAGTGCAACGCATCAAAGATGTGGAACTCTGTGTTTGTCCAATACTTCGTGGATGCTCGCTTCATCCTTGCTTGGATCTTTGCAAGCGCCTGGTGATGCTCATCTCATATGTTGAGAAAGTATTATCGCTTGATGTCGACTGTTTGTATGTTGCTCAAACTTTGTCAACCTATTGGTGAGGTGCACAATTTACTGTAAACCATTTGAACATACTTAATCCTATCATTACAAAGATTACGAGGTCGTAGTTAAGCTCGACAGTGGGGTGTTTTATTACACAATCAGTGCCTTGTGGCTTATATAGCGTTCAAGACAAATGTTCAAGCATTTGGTTGGTGCTATCATCATCAATCAAACTTCCGAATAACTGAATTGCCTTCACTTTGAGGATGGACAGTCGTTGATGATTGAATCAAAGTGTCTTAATAGCTCATTTGTTCCCACTATAATCTACCAGTGAACCTTATTGGTGGTGAATATCATCTTAGTCATGATGAAGTGTGACGTCTTCAATAATCGGTTGACAACCACAAGGATTGCGTCAAACGTCTTGGTGTGATACACAAACTAGACACGAAGTCCATTGAGATGCCTGACTAGGATTCTTTGGAAACTGGTAGCGCTTGAAGCAAACTCGGGGTTTTAGCTTGTCTTGACTTGTAGCGGGAACAAATGTTGCACACCTTGCAATCCTTTGCCATGTTGATTTTCATCCTATCCCACCTATATATCTTCGTAGGCATTCCACTTGTCGTGTCCTTAACAAAGTGTGTACCTTGATCAATGTTATGGTACTCCTCTAATAACATACGACGTAGCTTATCAATAAAGGAAACGACTCAGCAAGTAACTTGTCTTCGCTAAATTAATTTGTCTAAGACAATTTCTAGCTTATTACTTTCACCCAACTCCTTGTCACCCATTGTAAATGATTTTGATATGTACGCGTCTATTCGACAAGTATCGTGGAAATCTTAGCCATGCAAATCCAATGTTGACTCGATGCATCTGCCCGGTTTATGTTTCTAGTTTATAACTTGACAATTTAATCAAAATTTGACTCAAGCAACTCCACCCACTAAGTTTGTTGCGGACTTATATTTGGTTGAGTCTTAAGATATTTAAGACATGGTGATTGGTGGAGATGACTTATCGTTGGCACTCTAGATAGCACCGCCACGCCTTGAACGGATGCAGAATTGCTAGAAAACAATTGTGCATAGTATAGTTCACCTTTTATGACTTATGACTTTCTTGACATGTATGTGACTGGTTGTTCTCTTCCATCATTCTTTGGGAGGACAACAAGTTTGATTACTTGAAAGAAGGTGTGGTATACAAATAGAAGGCACAAATTATGATGATTCGGTATGTGCGGCATAAGGATTAGCAATATGAGAAGTTTCACCCCTGTCACCAACTTCACAAGCGTTCTGCTATCCTTTTAGGTGCTAGTCATGAAGGACATGGATTTCCACCAGATGGGCAGGAAGACGACCTTTCTAAATGGCATCATGGACAATGATATTTGCATAGAGGTAATAGAGGGGGTGGAGGCTTTGGATGGCAAGGTGTGCAAGCTGCGGATGTCTTTGTATGAGCTAAAACAATTGCCCTAGTACAAGTATAAAGATGTGGAAAAATATCATGGCATGGCTTGGTTTCAAACACTATGTACTAATTCACAATGTGCTCGTACGACATAACTAGTAGTTCCATCAGGTCATTGTACTTTACGTCCATAATCTAATCCTATTATTTCAGACCTTTTGAGCCTACAACAACGAAATTAGCAACAGAGTAGCAGGTTCTAAATGTCAGACATGGAGGGGCTTGAGTATTACAATGGGATGGATGTAACGTAGAATTACAGGACGTGTGTGATGGCCCAAATGTGTGGTTGAGGTGTCAAAGCCGTATGGCATGGATGACTTTAGACTAGTTGGTTGTCCTGTCTCCACAACTTTTAAATGAAGTGTGGTGATGGTGCCACAAAGAAGAAAAGAGCATGGGGACATGGTAGAGTATTGTACCAATGGGTAATAAATAAATTTTGGATTAGCGGTACAAATAGAAATATATAGGAGACGTTGGCACGTTTTGAGGAATGGAGATGAAGAGGAACTGGTACAAAGGGTGGATCCAGGTTGCACATAGGTATACAACATCAGCTCAAGAATAGGGTCGATCCATCACAAATTGAGGAAGTTTTGCCTCGCCATAAGCATGACTTGATACGGGGGAATTCGGTGACGGGATTTCATCCCCAAGGAACAGGGCTCGATCCTCAGATGATCCAACAAGACCAAAGCACACCTTGGATCATTTTTAATTTCTTAATCTGCTTATATAAAGCTAGGCATGCAAACCACCCTTGCTCCTGTAGTACTTGTGTTTTGTGACAACACTTGGTAGTTGGCTGTGTCTTTTTGTGTACGCATCTGAAATAGAAAGGAGTGATACATTACTCAATATTGTTCGTCTCTTACATGAGAGATAGAGGTACAGTGTTTTGAGTCTCCACGATATCTCCAAGAGTGTTCTTGATAACTTTCACATGATTGTAGAGAGAGGTTATAAGGAGTGCTGGATGAGGAGTGAGGAGCCTTTAAATGAGAAAAAATAAAGAAGGTTTTTGACATTTGTAGCTCACCAATGATTCTATTTGTAAGCCATGTTCAAACACACTCATACGTCAAAATGACGGTCACTTTGGTGCAATAATGAGGTCAACACTAACATTTCAAAGTGTTTTTTTTTTGTTTTTAGCTTCATGGTCCATCAAACAATTAAGCACAAAAATTGCACATTGGATATCCATAGCCAATGTTTCCCATGTGTATATGTGCTTGGCAATGTATTGAATGTATTGTAACAAGAGGTTTTCTTTTCTTTGGGTTGTGAAGTTGGAGAGGTTCATCCATGGTGATCCATTGCATTTGAGTCTTAGCTTTGCGGCGAAGTCTATAGGTGGCGGGCACATTTCGTTAGTTATTTGTGGTGAGCTCGCAAAGAGGACTTTGGAACAACCTTCCTCCATCCATGCATATTAACGATACAGCGTGTGATCAGGAAGTGTGAGATGAGAATAAGGAGGAAAGGCAATAAGAAAAGGTGAGGTGAGGGTAGCAAAGATGAGAGTGGCAAAGGTGAAAGGCGAGTAGCAAATAGCGAGGAGGATAAAAAATGTCAAGCACCAGAGGAAAAACACCTTTTCCATGACCAGGAGTAGGACCTACCAAGTAGGATCAAGCAAACTTTGAATAGGACATAACAAAGTGTGACACTCGACAGCGAATTTGAGAACAAGGTTGAGTAGAAAAAAGAAGAGGCGAGGAAGGGTGAGTGCAAGTGCGAGTCCGCACCAACTAGAAAAATGTTACCCATCTATCACCCATTAGATAGGAGAAACAAAGAGTAGCTCCCAAATATACAAAAACATGATAAAAAAGAAGAATTATTGTGGGTCTAATAAGAGGAATTGCATTGAAAGCATTCTGTGGCATGCTATAGGTCTTGCATCAGTTCTTTGTGTAGTTTCATCTTCACCCCACGTGATCGTATCTCAACACTTAGCTTGGTCAAGACTTGACAAATAATGTAGAAGCAGCAACATAGAACACATCATTGTAATAGTGGAACAAGCATCAAGAGGAATTACACATGCGTGACGTACCATATGTGCTTGGGTAGGAATTTTTCTAAAACATGGAACTCTTTTAGATTCCCTTCACAAGTAAGAACAAAGTCGGGCAGGTCATTGCCGGTAGAATGAGCTTGAATCATTTGTGATGGAGGCCATCAAGGCAACGTGTGTTTGACCAGAGTATTGTATGCCTCACGATGAGGCCTAATGTGTTGTCCGAGCCAAGGTTACATTTGAAAGGAGATTTTACAATCATACAGGGAAACAATTGGCGTAGCCTTTGACGTGATCAGACGGAGATTCAGGAGGGCCACTTAGACTATATGTGTATATCGTACCGTGACAATTGATCACTATCCATTCACAAGTACATACTTACCTCTCAACGGTCTTCATTCTAACATAATGAGGAATTTTACACCAATATTTGACACACATTGGGCCATCCTCCCTCAAAGAAATCACTCAAGGGTGTCCTATTGATGAGATCCAAAATTAACAGAAGACTCACACATGTTTCTCTTGTGGCAACGATAAAATGATACAGAGGTTTTGTTTTTACTACAAGCACACATCCACAGATCTATTGTCACTAATTCACACCGACCTTAAGATACCGAGTCATCCATATCCAACATCTATAATGGACATTGTAAGACACATTAAATCCGGCCAGATGGCCCCCTAGTGATGAGCACCTAGTGACAGAATTAGACCTCCCCATAAACCACAAGCAATTTTAAAGACAGCTCTGGCATCCTAAATAATCAAAGGGCTACAGCTCTCCACGAGAAAAAAGAATGGTAGATACATACAAAACAAGGATTACGTGACCATTGGCCACCTCTTGAGTGTCCACTCTACTGGCAAAGTACGAGCTTCACCATGGTTGGCTCCCATCGATGGGGCAGAGCTCCAGCGCAGACATGGCACTCAATCTCATTACACGTATGATGGGCCACCAACTGACCACAAACATTAACACTGTTGTGTGTGAGATTGTACGTTTGGGGGCTAGAGGGGTGTTGGTTTCTCGTCATATGTGTGACGAGACCATCTATGTCCACTTGACTCCACATGCACGCATGCATTGTGCAGTCGTTGAAACCAACATGGTTGGTATTTAGGACAAGTTGAGCTCAGCTTTAGCCACATACATGCTAGCCCATATTGTACCTCATTCATTTGAGTAGTAGCATCAGCTCCGAGCGTAATATGTAAAATCTGGCACGACCGCAACGATGGTGGTAATCTCTATCTAATGCTTCACACTTGATTAGAGCTCATTTCCCCACGTTGCCCTCATCGCCTGCCCTCGTTTGTGACATCTTCTCTTGTGGAGCATGAGCTTTGATCCATTGTGTTGATTGCTTCCTCGAGCTTTCTCATCCGTTCTCACCATCTTCAACTATTGTGTGGTAGTATGAAAGGGGAAATTTCACCGCCACACTGTGCTGGAGATTCCATGTTGATGTTTGAAGGGGAATCATCCTTGTCATTTTGCTCAACACTGGTGGCAACTTGCGGCTTGCCATTGCAAAGCAAACAACAGAGAGTGTGGATGCTTCTTCTACATTGATGCACATGCAACAGTCTCACTTACCTCTTCCCTGAGCTCACCAACCAAATACATTGAATCCAACAATGAGAACAGGATCAGTAATAATTGCAGTAATAGTAATTAGAGCAGCATCAGTAGTGAAAACAACAACAACAGAATCAACAACAATAACATCAGCAAGACCAGTAATTTTTTTAATTGCTGATGTCGAGAGAGATAGAGTTGTTCAAAGAGATGTAGGTGAATGGAATATTGATCTGCTTAGGCCGTTCATTTCATGTACATAAAGAAAGGTTGTCACATGTACAAGGTGAATTTGTGGAAGAATACTATTGAAGTAGAGCTAAGGGAGATCTATGCTTTGGATGCATGGATGAAGGTTTTCTACCACTAGGCAGGAAACAAATGGATGCAAATTTGGTTTTCATAGTCAAGTAACATGATGATGGGACTGTTGTTAGGTACAAGACACAGCCAATGGTCAAGGGATGTTCACAGATTCCATGAACACACTTTACGGATACATTTGTATCAGTTATAAAGTACTCCAATTGTCGAGGAATATTCAGTTTGGCACCGTAGTACAAGTGGGAGATTCACCAAATGGATGCAAAGAATACCTTTCTTTGTGTCAAACTTTGCAAAGAAATATTCATGGTCCAATTTGAGGGGGTTGCTGATGGCAGTGGTAGAGTTTGTAGGTTGAATAGTGCACTTTACGGCTTGATTTTCTTGCAATATTGGAAGAAGGAACTTACCGCAAAGTTTATGTTTGGAGAATTCAAGAGAAGTGCACCAGACCATTCCCTCTTCTTGAGAGAGACGGGCCCAAACCTTGTTGCATTCCTTATGTATGAAGATGACCTCCTCATCTTCTCTTCATCAATAACTGAGAAAAATAACATAAAGAGCTTTGAATTGATGATACAAGATCAAAGATCTAGGAGAAATTGGCACATTTTTGGGAATAGGGGTGCAGAGGAACCGCTAGGAACGGTGGATGGAGGTGGGAAACAATACATTTGTGCAGATGTTAGCACCTAAGTATGCAACAGTGTTGGAGGATGTACGATGAGTCGTAAATCCAATGATTCCCAAAGGAATGACACCATTACACCAGCCACAAAGGTGACAATTGGAAGCCTGGTGGATCTGCGTCTGGATTAATCAATTTTTAACAGTTTGTTATACGCATCCACTACTACCAAACCGGATATAGTTTTGCTTTGAGCCTTCTCTTACAATACAATTGTGCTCCCTGCCAACTCTGTTGTAATTCTTTCGTCGGGGTACTAAGGTACAAACCAATACTGCCAATGTATTATTGAGATTCACTCGTTTGCCACATGGCTCAGTGTTGGTGGATTTCATTCATAACAATTATGCAACAGATATAAGGAGATCCCACAGCAGGAGTGGAGACATCTATAGGCTTTGAGAAAGCAGTAATATCTTGGAGGAGTTCCAAGCAAGAATGCATCACCACCATCTTGATAGAAGCATAATATGTTGTATTGAGTGATGTAGCAAAGGAGGCCACCAGGTGGTCCAATCTTTTCCATGAGCTCGACGTCCACATCCTACCGTTACCTATCATTATTGACAATCTGAATTTCCTGAAGATTAGAAAGAACTCTATATACCACATGTGTATAAAGTACATTCATGTGGCGCATCCCTACGTACATGAAACACTACACATTGGAAGTATCTCTGATCATAATATCTACTCCCAAGACCAACAAGAAAAATGTTCAGACCGAAGCACTTGCAACACCACTCGTTAATATGGCTTGGACCATGAAGAAGTAGGGTGAAATGGAGAGTATTGAGAATAGATGGGGTATGCGTCCTTCTTCTCTTGATCAGATTTTTTCCTGCCATAATTATTACAAACTAGGTCTGTCTTGGAATCTCAATTTTCGGAATATATCAATGCTTGTTATGGTTTTGTGCAAGATTCTCCATGAGCCACTCGCTCATGGCATTGACGAGGTGTGATTCTCAAGGCATACCGCTACTGAGGTGACACTGACTTTAGTTTAATCTCTCCTCTACTAATGCAAAGCTAGGCATGCCAGTCAGCTAGGCACCTAACTGGCTTGCTCCTCCTGCAGTTCTGTTATGTGGTAGCACCCAGTAGCTGGCCATGTTTTTTTCTCTAAGCATCTATAAATCATGACTGTGACAGTACTCATTGTCATTCTTCGCTCATGTGAGAGACACAGAGATAGTCTTTTGTCTCTCCAGGGCCCCGGGCAAACAAAAATGAATAGTTTTCACACATGCTTGAAGTTTGATTACGAGAATTCGTCAGACCCCTTTGCGTTTGGTCCGCTATAAAAATGTGGACGAGCGATAGTACACATTCTGTTGCGTATTCTTCCTCATCGTTACATTCAGGTTGTGGTATAGCAAGGAGGTAGAACTTTATTACTACCTCCATTTTGGAGTCAGAGTACATCGCATTGGCCGAAGTGGTCAAGGAGTGCGGCTCGGTAGGTTAATTGAGGAGCTGGCATGTTTTAGCAAGAGCAATCGGTGGTGTAGGTAAGAACTAGGGTTTTCTTCTTGACTACAAACCAATGCAACACAAAGGGATGAAGCATATCAACATGTGTTACCCTTCTCCACAGGAAATGTAGAGAAGGGATAGGTGGTGGTGTAGAATTGTAGCACTCACCACATCTTTACAGTTTGTTTAAAGTGTGATCCGTAGATCGGTACACCATGTGTGTGGCCGGAATTAGGATGGAAGGGTACACCATGTAAAGGGCTAGATGAAGTAGCAGAAGATGATTGAGAGCAAGGACGAGCAATGGGCATGGAAGATGAATACAAGAGAATGTTGCAAATTTCCCCTCTACATGCCGGTGTGGTGCCAAAAGGCATCGATGAGCTGTTAGAGAGAGAAGAATCCTCAAAATTTCCTCCAAGGTATCTTTTTTCCATCGGATAAAAGATCCATAGGAAAAGAAAGAATTGAACCTAAGGATCTGTCAGGTCATATTGGAACTCTGAGTTTTTGACATGAATAACATGCTTCAGACGAAACTTGACGACTTTGACGTCGCCTACATTGACGCAATTCTAGTCTACAGCCACACGGTGGAGGAGAATAATGGACAACTTTGATATTTCACAGGGAGCAAAATGTTCTAGCAATTATGGAAGTGAAACCTAGTCACCGTTGGATCATTTTTTAGGCCACATTGTTGGTGGTGGACGGGTGACAACAAGGGTGACATAGTTGGTGGTGGACGGGTGATAACGAGGGTGAAAAAAGTCATTTATTAGCTTACGCCAATCAATTTCCAAGACGTCCAAGTGTTTTGGGGTTCTGCAACAAAAAATTGTCGCTCTCTACATATTATACCAAAGCGTTAGTGCCTTTATTCCCATGTCACTCGTAGAACTACGGAGTTGAACTATAGAGACACCAGAGAACTAAGAAGCATTCCACTCTTGAAACATGCCCTGGCATTGGTGTCAGCCTTAAGATTGGTGCACTAGTGGACTACATCATGGCCACCAACGCAGAAAATTGAGCAATTATAATTGTTCTCCTCCAAGACAATGGCGGTGGAGTAAAGCAGTCATGCATACGTTGCAAAAACTACGCAAGCTGAAGCCAAACTTCGTCGTTCGTGAAAAAAAATACAAGAAATCATGCATACGTTAAATACTTGATGGTGCTACTTGGAATGTTGACGATGTGTCGTTCCCACCAACACTTAGGCACATGCACATCTCTTGACACAGACAAACCTGAGCCATTAACAATAGAGATAGGTGGAGTTCCTTGATTCCAACTTCAACTTCAACATCAAGTACCAACATGGAAAATGATATCCAGCGGATGCATAACCTTGGTGGCCCGACTTGATGGCGAAGATCAGCATACTACAATTTGAATGAGACCCAAATCTCAAGTGATTGTTTGTAAGGGGTTGCAAGGAGCTCGGCCGGTATGACAAAACCAAGTTCTTGTTCGATGCACCAAATTGGTGACGATGATTTACTCACCAAATCGTACCTCCAAACAAAGAGCTCCCAATGATGCTATTGCATGAGTGCTACGACACCGGTCCAGGTGGACACTTTGGCGATGAAAAAATGCTAAAAGAAAAATCAGTAAGAACCATGGTTGGATACATCCATGATTTTTGTGACGGATTTTTCCATCACACCGGAAGGGATCGACCCAGCATTAGTGGTGGGTGACCGGTTCTCAAAGATTTTGTACTACATATAAACTTCAACAACGATCACCGCTGAGAGACAACTCCTCCACCATCACCAACGATAGAGATGCGAGATTTACAAGAGGATTTTGGAGGGAACATATGAACCACAATGACAATCGGATAAAGTTATTGATTGCCTTCAACCCTCACATCGGCGAGCAGACCACAAACCAATCAAACACTCAAAGTGCAATTCCAAACTCTATGCGAGCCACATGGCACTCAATGGACGGTTAAGCTATCAACCACGAAGCTCGCATTCAGCTCCACGACCTTTGTAGGGACGAGAATGACACCTTTCGAGGTGTTAACAAAAAACCACCCACAATTCCAACACGTTTGCAGAGTATAAATATCATACCAACAGGCAAACCCCATTTGTGAGATTTGTACAACATATGGGACGTGGCACGTCACATGCTCATGAGGACATAAGGAGCACTGGAGCGATGTGTCAACAATCATCAGATGGACATGGCGTTCCAAGTCGGTGACAACGTCTTACTCGGCTCGACGAACATCGAGCTAAAGGGATAGGACTATGTGAAGCTGAAACCGAAGTGGCTAGGTACGTTCCTCATTGAGGAGTGACGGACATCTGTCAAAGTCAAGCTTCACTTGCCTGACATGGCTATTCATGACCCGACTCAAACTCTATTGAGACCCAAATGAATAACTCTCGGGCAAAGACATACCTCCGCTACTACCTGTGCGAAACAGACGAGGGTGCAGAGTACAAGGTCAAGGACCTCCTTGGACACCAACAATGAAGTAAGATTACGCAGTATTTCATCAAGTGATACAAGATGATGCCTCGTACAACATCTGTGAGTCCCACGACAGCATACAGGACGTTGATGAACAGATCAACGCTTCATTTTGCCATCATCATTCTACGTCTTGTAACATGCCGATGTGTGGGACTTGAAAGAGAAAGTACATGAAATCCTAAACTCTACGACCTAGGCGTACATGAAACCTTGAACTCTAAAAGTAGATATCGGTACTTTTACCTTCATGGCCCATCGTGCAATCACTTCAGCGTACAACCAATTGCCTTGACCGCCGGTGCTCCACTTTAGAGGCTTTGACGGTTTTAACCACTTTAAGAATTGTAGCGTGGCATTGAATTGGTATCAGAGCTCCAGGGCTCGAATCCCACGTCGATATTACCGGAGATGCAGAGGCGGCTCTCACTCGTAGCGTGGGGAGTGTAGCGTGGCAGTGCCACGCCGACCGGTCAAAGGAGCCACGTGACTCGAGAGGGGTCACCTAGGGCTGTGGGCGGTGAGACGGGATGGCTTGAGGTTCGGAGACCCTCAAGCACCGCGGTTTTGGCCTAGTCGGTCAAGGATTCCGTCGAATCTGTTACAAGAATGGTCGAGTAAAAATGTCGCTAACCGTATCATCCTTTCGATGTTATTTGATCGATCTTGATGGCGCTAGACTTTTATGAACACTTGACTCAATATTCCTCAACTCCCTTCGATTCTTGACAGATTTTTTTAAAGAAGCCACTCACGACACGACATTGCACGCGTCGCTTGCCTCCAGCGCCTTAGACCTCAAGTGTTCCTCACCCTTGTTTCTGCAGTTTGCATATATGCAATCAAAATTTCCGAAACCTATGATTGAATAAAACATAATGATGATAATAAAATACTAACGTATCCCTATTCTCCAGATTGTCATTTGCTTAGCAACTTGTACACGTTCACTACCAACGTTTTGCTATGCGCGTCTCCAAAACCCCAAATATGTCTCATTTATTTTTTGGTAGTTGTACGCATGTGCTCAACTGTTTCCACAATCCTAATTCCAGATTACATGCGTCCCTACTTAGGAATGGTAACAACCCCTCTACCTCCTACGTATGAACAATTCGCAATTATGCCCTTGTAAGACCTTCAACAATGAACCCCTTACAATCCCGCCTACATAATTGAAGGTGGGAGGAAACGATTACGGTGAAAAGGACTCATACAATAGGTGTATCAATACAATTTAGAATAAAGGGGTATTGTTACGACACTCCTGCTGGAAAGGGGCCACGTCAGAAGTCCGCTAATTAGGGTTATCTAGGATTTCGTTTTGTCGAAGGCGAAATGGCTGATATATCGGCGCAAGCGTCAACATAAGCCTGTGATATCCGTGAGTTAAATATAAACCACGCCATATACAAAAAGTTAAATAAAACTACGCCGTGCCCACTGCCTGGCCACGCCCGATCGGCGATGCAAGGCGCCGATCAAGCGAAGCGAGGGGGTGAGAAATTGCTAGGCATTTTCTAACCTTGCTGCTGCTGACGTGGCAACACTGTCCAGTCAGCTAGAGCACTAGCAAGCAAGCAGGTGCAAGAAACAACAAGGATCAGGCTAGGGAGACGCGCAAAGTCTCATAAGCTCCAATAGCTTAGTAATGCAGAGAGAAACGACAACTGACAAGCACACAGCATAAATACCTCCCGCGGCACACAGCGGGTGACGCACGCGACAGTGTCAGTTTGTCCTAAAACAGGCTCAAAACCACTGTTTTGGCCGTAACTCTGCGCACAAGCATCCAAACGCACCACCGTCTGAACCTAGAGGTGCATAATCTCAAGCCGGATGCTACGACTAGTCACACGTACAATTCTGACATCGATCGGTGGATAGAGAATGCAAAACATAAAAATCGGGCTCGAGAGCCAGTCCACCGAGAAAACTCTAACATCTACAGAAAAGCCGCACAACACCCCAGCAAGCATTTGGGACGTCAAGGCAACCGTCTGGCAGCTGCTGGCGGATGGATCCACCAACTGTTGGTGCTCCGGCACCAGCTGAGCCCGCATCACGGATCTGCACGAGCATGGACACGGTCGAGTGGTCACAGTAAGCTGTCCAAACAGACAAAAACAACTCGCATCACAACACTCCCCCATGACCCGATGGTACGCATGTACATACACATGCAGAACTGACATAGGTGCACAACAAGATGCTCAACAATCCATGCTCACACACCCCAATCTCAGCCACTCTTAGGCAAGGGGCGTAGCCCAACAGAACGAATGACCACCATGAACTTTCCGCGCGCAAGTGCCTTGGTCAAGAAGTTAGCCCGCTGCATGTCCGAGCCGACATAGATGACGGAGATCACCTGTCGCTCCACAAGATCACACACAAAGTGATGCTCAACAGCAACATGCTTCGTGTGTGCATGAAACACACTAGAGTTCTCTGCAATGGCAAGAGCACTCTGGTTGTCACAACACAGAAAAATGCAAGGCACAGACTGACACAACTCACGAAATAGACGCTTCAGCCATACCGCCTCAGCAGTCCCAGCTCCCAGAGCAACATACTTAGTCTCTAATGAGCTACATGCGATACAACTCTGCTTGCCACTGCACCACGACACAGCGGTGCCACCAAGTAGGAACACGTAGCCTGTCCGACTGCACCCATCAGGACTCCACGCCCAGTCACTGTCTGTGTAACCGTCGACTACCACCAAACACTGTTGTCAAAAGTAGAGTACGAGGTACGGTGTGGACACCACGTACCGCACCACTCACATGGCCGCATGAAGGGCTCTCGCCCGAGGACACTGTGAAAACTTTGCAAGGAGGTTGGCGGCGAATGCAATGTCGGGTCGTGTGGTAGTGGCCAAGTACATCAAAGAGCCAATCAGGCGCAAGTACAGGGTCATGTCCACTGTCTCCCCTAGGTCTTCGGGATCATCCACCTTGAGAGCATCCTGCCCGTCAGGTGTGATGGGGTGGAGGCTGTAGGAACTGCACCGAAGAGGTCAGCAAACCGCTCCCCCACAACGCTGGCGTAATGTGCCTGATGCAACAAGAGTGTCCGTCGTTGACGATCACGCACGATCTCCATCCCGAGAAACATAGCTGCAAGGCCAAGGTCCTTCATCCCGTAGCTAGCCTGGAGAACTGCCTTGGCCTCCTTCACGACCTCCATAGACGGAGACGAAATCAGGAGGTCGTCCACGTAGACCAGGATGGTTGTGAAGCTCTCAAATGTCCGTCTGAGAAAGAGGGACGGGTCAGCGTCACCCTGCACATAACCAGCACGTGCCAGTGTGCCAGTGATCTGCAAGTTCTAGCACCTAGGTGATTGTTTCAGGCCGTACAAGGCCTTGCGCAAGCGCCAGAACTTGTCACCGACCTTGAATCCAGGTGGCTGGACCATGTAGATCTCCTCCACTAAGGTTCCATGGAGGAACACATTGTTCACGTCCATCTGGTGCAGCTCCCAGTCGTGGTGAGCAACAACCCCGAACAAAGCTCGAGCGGTGGTCATGCGGCCAACGGGTGCAAAGGTGTCAGTGAAATCTACCCCCTCAACCTGCGAGAATCCCTTGGCCATCAGGCGAGCCTTATAGCAATCCAGTGTGCCATCAGGTCTCACCTTCTTGCGAAAGACCCACTTGGCCTGTACAGCCTTCCGCCCAGGCGGGAGGTCAACGAGCTCATAGACACCGTGCTCACGGATGGCTCTCACCTCATCCTCACAAGCAGCAGGCCACAAGTCTGCATCGTGAGCTGAGAGTGCCTCCTTCAACATGCCTGGATCAGGCATCATCGAGGGAGTGCTCCGGGTGGCTAAGACACATGCCTCCGAACTCGGTCTGACCACGACAAGGTCGGTTGCGGCATCGCAAGTGACCAAGAACTCTCGGGAGACCAACTTGTGGCCGACAAGACATGCTAGATGTACCTCAGTGTAGTCTGCCTGGACACTCAAGCCAAGGGCCTTTATGCCAGGCTCGCCACTCTGAACACTACGAGTCAGGTGCCTAGGCGCAGAGTCAGCAGTATGCTGAGCCCCACGGACCAATGGTCGAAGACGACCACCGGGCTCGCGGGAGTAGCCCGATGTTGAGGCGCTCATCTCTGACTGCGGGGAAGGCTGCTGAGCGAGAGCCGTAGGGTACATGGGTCATGCACGGGAGTGGGTGTGTCAGAAGGGACTGGCACTGGTACGACATCAGGTGTGCCAAAGGACACTGACGCTCGTACGAGATCAGGTGTGGCAGAGGGGATCGACACTGGCACGAGATCGGGTGTGCGAGTGGAATTTGACACGGCATGGGATCAGGTGTGCTAGAAGGGTCTGACACCGGCATGGGATCAGGTGTGTCAGAGGAGACCAAAACCGGCACGAGATCAGGTGTGCTAGAGGGGACTGACACAAGCACGGGATGAGGTGTGCCAGAGGGAACTGATGAGGCTACTGGGCCCACAGCCATGATGGTCGGATCGTCAGCAGCCGGAGACCGGACCACAGGTGAGGAGGCCCGGACGGAACCATCCGCAGGATTAGACTCCCCCATCCGCCAGGAGACCATACAAGTAGGAACGTGGTCAACAGCCAGTGACAGAATGCTGGACAAGTAACGGTAGGTGAGAGCCTCAAAGAAGAGAGAATCTTGAGACTCGACAATGCGATGGCGAGCATGGTCCCAAAAGCGCCAGGCCTTCGACCGCAGGGAGATGCCAAGGAAGGTACACATGCGTCCCCGAGGCAAGACCTTGGACCCCTGCTGGTCCTCAATGTACCAAACATAGGCGAGGGACCCCCAAACGCGAGCGAGATGGAGATTAGCACAATGGCCGAACCACAACTTGTACGACGGGACATGGTCTGGTAGTGGACCATGCGGCCAGCGGTTCCAGACCCACGTCATGTAGGAGATGCCCTCAAAGGAAAAGGAATCCGGGAGACCTCACTTAGACCGCATAGAGCAAATTGCATCCTCCATGGTGCGGTTCTAACGCTCAGACACACCGTTCTGCTGTGGTGTAGCAGGGGCGCAAAGCTGGTGAAAGATACCGTGCTCGGCAAAGTAGGTATCCATCTCGCCTAAGAACTCGCCACCACGGTCCGAGCAGAACGTGTGTAGGGTGTGACGAGACTAACGCTCAGCCATCACAAGCCACAGGCGGACCGCAAGTGCGGCATTACTCTTGTGACAAAGTATGTAGACCCACCGCATCCAGGTGAAGTCATCGGTCAGGGTGAGAACATGTCGACCCCGATCAGAGAGGGACTCGACTGGGAGAGGACCGAGAAGGTCCGAGTGGACCAACTCTAGTGGGCGCAGTGCCCGGGAGGAGGAGTTAGGGTAAGAGCAGCGTTGCATCTCACCCTGGGCGCAAAAAAGACATTCGGTCTTGTGCGGCTTCTCAAAAGAAGCCACGTCAAGACCAAGGGCTGGCTGAGTTCGAATGAGCTTGGACACAGTGTCCGAGCTCACATGGCAGAGGCAACGATGTAAGAAGCGTTGGTGCTCAGGGGAGAGAACACCAGTGACAAACACACGCGCAGAAGAGAGAGGGGGGGAAGAAACATAGGGAATGCAACGAGACACAAGATATAGGTCATCAACAATAGAGGCACGAAGCACAACGGTGCGTGTGTCAAAAGCAGTCACTGTGGCAGAGTCAGCAGAGTGCTCAACAGTGAGACCCATCTTGGTACATGCACGAACAGAGAGTAGGCTAAGCTCAAGAGCAATGACAAAGAGCACATCAGAAATGTACAAGGGGCCAGACGGACCATCAAACTGTACAACCCCAATGCACTGCATAGGCAACGATTGACCAGACCATGTGCAAACAGACCGAACGGACCCAACGGGACCGAGCACAATGAAGTCACTAGGACGACAGTTCATGTGATGGGTGGCACCATAGTCAATAATCCAGGTGCCACCCGGCTCACGACCAGTCGTCGACACTGAGCAACATGCCACAGAACACTCTGCCTATGCTGGACGCTCAGCAGATGACTCAGGACAACGAAGAATAGCACGGATCTGTGATTCGTCAAGCCAGTCGGTACTGTCAGGTCCATCCTCATCGCAAGCCAACATAGCTCCACCACAAGCATCATCACGGGCAACAAACGTAGTAACACAAGTTGTGTCGGGACCACTCGGTTGTGACAACACACTCGCACCTCCCTGAGTACAAAGCGCCAGTAGCTGAAAAAGCTCCGCGATCGTGCGATCCCGAGGGTCCACATCACCGTTGCCGCATGGTGAAACTGATGTGTCTGTTGCAGTCGTGGTCGCGGCGCGTCCAGTCCGTGTGTCACTCAAGGAAATCCACTGCGTGTGTGCCGCTTGAAGGCCGCGCATGATCCGAGTCCAGTCAAGGGGCTGCACACACTCTGTTTAGCGGTGAGCGCCTCTACAGTTGTAGCAGTGGACATAATATCCACTGCCAATACTCGCCGGCTGCTGCTGCTGCTGTCCCTTCACACTTCGTTTCTTCCCCTTCTTTCCCTATGCGGCCGCTGCAATGCCCTGAGTGTGGTCGCTTGGGGTAGAGGAGGAGGAGGAGGAAGCGGTGGAGGTGGGACTGGTGACTTGGGACAGAGGCGTAGGAGGGGTCGCAGTCACTGCTACAACAAGTGGACTCTGCTGATGGGCGATGGCAGCCTCATGAGTCGATGTGGCCTGGATGAAGTAGCGATGGGCCCAAGGAAGCAACTGTAGTGAATCTGACAACTCAGAGAGAGCCACACGGTCGAAGCCCGTAAAGAGCTTCACGTGGTCCAAATATTCCCCCATCATGATGGTGTCGAGTGCACACAACTGCGTCCCGCCACCGGTCCCAAGGCACATGTAAAGGCACATCACACGCCTCTAATAGTCAGCTGCAAGCTCCGTGGGACCCTGATGCAGGGAGTGAAACTCACGTAGTCGGGCCACCCTCGTGGCATGGGTCTCCACGGCGAGAAGTGTCAAGGCCAGCTCCCAGCCCTGACGCGGATCTGCTCCAGTCCCGGTCCCGGTCTCACCGAGGAAGGGTCGTATGTCGATCACAGTCCTCCGCGACATGGCGTAGAGGAGACCGCGCATCGCTCTCGCTGCTGTCTGGACCTGATGAGTGTCGCGGGTCTGGTACTGGCTATGGTAGAAGGGCCAGACACCCTCAGAATCGGCCCACACCTGAAATAAGGTCTCCCAGCAATCAATGCCCTCGTCGCTATCGCAATGGGATGGAGGTGCCTCAAAGTCCTTTGGTCGCCGCTCCATGGGGAGGGCGACCTCAGGCTCGGGAGACGGTGGACGAGGTATGGGGAGCCGACCAGTGAGGGAAATGCCACCAAAAGTGAATGCTGCTGAACGACGTGGCTGATCCTGACGACGAGAAGATCGCGGAGTGAGAGGCTGCGACCCCAGGCGTAGCTCACGGATGCGCTCCTCAAGCACACGAAGCTCATGCTCACGTGAGTCATCCTCGATCTCCTCATCCCAGGTGTCAACCTGTGATGAGTAGTGCAGAGGCCACAGTGTTGTGTAGGGTGTAGACTGCTGAGCAGATGGTGTAGCTCCAGTAGATCCTCCAGGTGGCTGCTGTGAGGCTCCCGAACGACCCTGTAGTAACTCCGTGATCTCCTACAACGCGTCGGACTGCCGCTGCTACTGCCGGCGCATCTCGTCCTGCGACCGACGAAGCTCGTTGATCGCGAGGGACTGCGACCGCGGACTCATAATGCTCGAAGAGGTGGGAGAGGAGGGGTCAACTAGCCCTTTGCCCATGTCACGGACCGGCGCTATCGCAATGCTCAGTATGGGGCCGAACGTAAAAAATGTTCCGAACAAAAAACCGAAAGCGTTTCTCGAGAAGCTAAAACGTTTACAAGAACTGATGTTTTGATCCCAAAATTGCTGACGTCAGTAGAGTCGGTGATGACGTTAGTGTTTTGACGCTAGCGAAAAAACGATAGCGTTTTTTACGCTGGCGAAAAAACGCTCGCGATTTTTTTTGTTGCATGTCACGTGAATTCCAAGTGACTGGTGGGGGTGACGTCGTCGCCCCCTGCTCGCGGCTGTGCAGGGGCTGCGTAGGCCTGCGTACTGCCACGTAGGCCTACGTAGTACTGCGTAGTTTTTGCGCAATGGCGCAGCACTATTGTGCAGCAGTAGTGCTGCGCAAGCCTGCCGCTACTGCTGTGGCGGGTCTGCTGCTGCTGCGTCCGCCGCAACTACTACTACGTTGTTGTAGCCGCTGCTGCTACTGAAATGCTGCTGCTGCCGTTGTTGCTGCTATCGTTGGAGCACCTGCAATTTTGCTACTGCGTTGCTGCTACTGCTGCTGCTCCGTTGGGTCACTGCTCGCAGCCGGCGTCGCAAGCTGTTGCTGTGAGCTGCTACTCCTTTTTTGGGGTTACATAGTAACCTATTACAATCGGTTCGTGGCAAAAAGATGCTTCAAGAAAATCGTGATTGGTGGATCCGTCATTTTTCTGACATTTCCACCAATCAAAGTGCAAGAATCAGTCGGATTGTATGCCCCCCTACGTCCGCGGACGCCTAGCTGAGGCCGGCCCAGAAAAAAAAATCATGGACATCAACCTAAATTTCCGGACAGACCCCGGGTAGTACGGAATGACCAGTCCGAGGCCAGGACAAGAGGGTAAGGACTGTACGTTTAGGCCCTCGAGTCCATTGGCGAGTGGAATTTAATATTCTTTTTTGCCCTCTATGTTGCTCCTCCTTGGCCTCGCCCTGTCTTGGTTCACGGAACTGATCGTCATGTTAAACTATTGAGACTCGTGAACCCGGCTTCAAACAGGGTCAAAGTGCAATTGAAAGAAAAGAAAATCAACTACCGCCATACAAGAAAGTAAATAAATTAAATTCTGCCTATAATATCATCTTATTTTTTATGACATAAGGAAACATCCAAAATTCATCCAAATTTGTCAACGATCATGTTTCATTTAGCCGCCTAATTTCGTTATACCCACCTTGTGGGCCTCCGAATTTTCTGCTGGCCATTTCTCGCACATTTAAGACACAGCACTCACTTTACACAAACAATTTGTGCTGTACCCACTTTTCTCGAAGCGCCTAAGATCATGCATTCCGCACCCACTATTGCAAAGGGATTCACGCCACACCGGTTTCATAGGAATTAGTTCGTCGACTGTGGGTATCCGAAGTATGATATTTTAAGTTTCGTTGGTTTCACGTGATACTTTATTTCATCCTATGTTGATTGTTCCTTTATGTGACGAAAATTACAACATTTCTGTTTTTACTCGCAAGTAGTCGCGTTTTTGGTACATAAAACACTAGTTGTGTCATTTTTGTCTACTTAAGAATCTTTCATTTTTCGTCGTCGGACATTGGCCGCTGGTCTCTCGTGTGCATCACAGTCACGCGACCGTGGATGTCCACGGTCGCGTTATGTGCTCGTTCGCAATGCAAACAAGCAAAAAAGCCCCCGAATGGGCCTATCGGCCATTGGCCTACTGACCCGTTCGAGGACTGTTTCGCTCGTTCGTTACGTGAACGAGCGAATCAGCCCCGTTCACCTTTTGTTCACTACAATGTTAAAAACAAAAGAGCGAGGTTGGATGAGAACTTGTTTTTGAATTACAAGGTAACCTATTACAATCGGTTCGTGGCCAAAAGATGCTTCAAGAAAATCGTGATTGGTGGATCGGTCATTTTTCTGACATATCCACCAATCAGGGTGCAAGAATCAGTCAGACTGTATGCCCCCCCCCCCC
>SZWC01000164.1:467892-491166 GCA_023375785.1 Penium margaritaceum | reverse complement strand
GGTGCGGTGCTGTGTGGTGTGGTGTGGTGTGGTGCGGTGCGGTGGGGGGCGGTGGGGGTGCCGGTGCGGTGCGGCGCGGCGCGGCACGGCTCGGCAAGGTGTGGGATGGGGTTGGGGTGGGGTGGGGTGGGGTGCAGTGGGGTGGGGTGTGGTGGGGTGTGGTGCACGGCACGGTGCGCTGTGGTGTGGTCCGGTGTGGTGGGGAGAGTGATCTGATGTGTTGTGAAGTGATGCAATCTTCCCTTCCATGCATTCTGCAAATTCATTCCTGTGCCAAACATAGGATGGTCGGTAAACCATCCACGCCACATCATTCTGTCCGAGAGAGTGTGCAAAGTTCTCCATTTCTTCATCAGCAACAAAAGTCTTGGCAATGCTGATTATCTTCTCCACTGCTTGCTTTCTGAGACAGTCATGTGTGACACACGTGGTAGCGGGTGGGCTGCACACGGCTTCGGCCAGTGCGCCTCTTGTGTCACCTTGACTGTGATCCTTCGATGTTGAGAAAGTGACCAGATGTTCCAAGACTTGGCATGCCAATGTTCTCGAAAGTGCCAGCCCTGGTGCCAGGACTATCAGGACTGTCGCTAGTTGCCAACCCACTCCCAACCCCCTTCCTCTCTGACTCCCTCCTCCCCTCCCCTCCCCCTGTTGTTCGCACTGTCCCCTGCTCGTCTCTGTCCACGTGCGTGCAACCTCAGGAACTGCTCACCTTGTCATCATCTGAACTGGAGATTGTCTTCTGCTTTTGTTTCACTCTCTCTTTTTTTTTCTTTTCTTTTTTCCTTTTTCTTTTCCTTCGAATTTTATGTACACCATCTTTCCCCCTCTTTGTTTTTTAAGCAGGCAACGTGTTTCTCAAGCATGGGTCTGACCTGCGCCTCATTCCAAGGGACCGTGTGGGCTAAAACACAGCTGAGAAGCGTGCGCAAGCAGCATGCGAAGCGAGCTCTCCTGCAAGGCCAACAAGTTCTTGCCTCCACTCTACAAGCTACACAGCCACAGCGCCGTGGACGGCTGCAAGGACATGGGTTGGAATTCAACTCCACTGCCAGGCCGTCTAGCAAGCGAAGAATCTCTTGGGTACTCAGCCTTTCTGGTGCAGATGTGATGTGAGGAAAAAGAAAAGAAAAGAAAAGAAAGAATAAAAAAGAAGAAAGCATTGATCCCTTGCTGAGATCGGCTGCATCGAGTTCTCTCGCGGGTGATTTGAGGCATCCTCATGGCTGTGCAATTTCATGTCGCAGCTCGAGTGGTCCTCATGGAGGTGTGGCTGGTAAAGCCCAAGAAATACACATTCAAGTACTGAAAACTCAAGCTCAAGAAACGAGTGCACATCTTTAGCCACACACACACATAGCCACCTCTTCAGGGAATTTGCCTTTACAAAACAAGTGAGAAGGTGTATGCATGGACTGACCGGTGGTGCATCATGCGCGTTACAGTTGCATCAAGGCTTCCGACGGGCCTCTATCAGATGAGATCGCCCCGATTGAGAAAATTCAATTAAGCTTTTTAGTGCTGATTCTATTGACTCCGCAGTACACAAGGGTGGAATAGAAAGGTTACCCCATTCTCACAGTCATATCTTCAGCTTGCCCCCATGATGAGGACTATTTCGAGGTCGCTCCCATTGCATGTGTTCGGGGAATTGGATCTAGAATGCCCAACGGGGCTAGAAAATTGTAGTAGTCCCATGTTCAACCTATCATCGAAAGGTAAACCCCATTTATTGGGGCAATTGGAGATTAGCCCGTCATACAATGTAAGGATTTGGCCAGGAGAGGTGGACCTTGTCAAAGTAAGCACGTAATGTGAGGGTGAGCAAGTCACAGGCACAAAACCAAGATAGCCACTAGAGGTGCCACAGTAGGGGCGTCCTGCGACAGGGCAATTTGCCCCACAAATTATCAAAAACCACAACATTGGGTGTAATTTTACGCACTCTCAAGGACGAGGTGTTGTCTTAACCAATGCAGTTTGTGAAACTGCATGGAAGCTTCCTATCTCTTTGATCGCTGACGTGGCAATATTGTCTTGTCACGTGACGCATTAGCACCCAAGGCATTTGCAAAACAATGTTTTGGCGAGGAGAGACACTCATAGTCAACTAATAAACTTCTCAATGCTTGACAATGCCTGAACAATGCCTGCAGATGACAATTGGCAAGCTCACAACATAAATAGCTTTTCCGGTGCACGGCAGGTGACACACGCGGCAGGGTCAATTTTTTGTTTGAGGGAACAAATAACTAACTGTTCGCTAAACGAGCTCAGAAGCCATAGTTTTGGTTGTAGCTCTATGTGGCTCTCTAGTGAATGCGGAAATGACAAAAGCCAACCCTTGCCCATGTTGATGGAACACATGTCCAAACAAGTGCATCCACAAATATGAGGACGATAGAATGTTCATGACAAGCCAAGCATTCCATACTCATCCATTACTTGTCACAAGATTAAGTCCCACAAGCGAATGGTTTTTCTAAACTTTCTTTGACCCTGTGCCTTGTCAAGGAGTCAGACTATTGTACGTCAGTCTCAATCCAGATGATGGAGATCACTCGTGGATGTAACGAGTCGTGCACAAAGTGATGCTCAACAACGATGTGAGTGGTGTGCATGGAATATGGCGGAGTTATTTTGCAACGATGAGAGCACTCCGGTTGGCAAGCACTGGTACAGATGACAAAACAATATCATCAGCTTGACAACCTCAGCAACCCTAGTGCCATGTACTCAACCCCTTCTCGAATATGGAGTTCTTGCTTGCCGTTGCACCACAAAACAAATGTGCCACCATCCTGTCTGAGCTGCATGCCTAGTCATTGTCAATGTAGTTGTAAAGGGCCACTGAGCATTGTTGGAAGAAACAAAACTTCTGGGGTTGAGTGGAAGCCACGCATCGTACCTTTCGCACAATAACATGCAAGGAGAATTCTTAGGACAACCGCGAGAACCATGTGAGAAGGAAGACGGCAAAAATGATTTCAGGACATGTGTTTATGACTATGTACAATAGTAAGCTAATAAGGCACAGGTACAAAGTTATGTCCACAGTCTCCCCCAGCTTTGCCAGGCCTTCAACCTTCGGGGTGGCCTGCCCGTCAGGTATGATAGGCATGGAAGGTTTAGGGACTGTAGCACGGAGGTATGCAGATCACTCCTCAGAGCATTGCGTGCATGGTGGAGTAGTAGCATCTGTCTCTCGCAATCAAGAAAAATCTTCTACAACATCCAATTCAAGAGAACTGATCAAGAGATCAAGATGAAGGGTGCTGGTGCCCGATTCAGGAAGAGTGATGGATCTGCCTTACTCTGGACATATCAAGCTCGAAGGAACATGACTGTGATCTCCTTGTAGTGAGATGTTTCCTTCAGTCTATACATTGTTCTGAAGAGGCACTAGACGCAACCGGAGCGATCATTAATGTCGGGAGGTTGGACCATGTAGATCTCATCATCTAGCTTTCCATGGAAGAACAAATTATTTACATTCAAGTGATAGAGTTTCCACTCATATTGAGCGACAAGGCCCATCAGCCAACGTGTTATGACACCCGACTAAGGGGTGTAGAAATGTTGGTGTAGTCAACACCCTTGGCCTGTGAGAACCCCTTGGCAGTCAGGCAGACCTTGTAGCTTCCTATGGAAGGCTCATTTAACGTGAACTGCTCTTTGACTAGGTGGGAGGTGCAGAAGATAATAGATATCATGGTCTCTGACAGTGGTGAGCTCTTCGCGGTAGGTACCCTACTATAGCAACGCGACCGTCCTCAACAGTACCTCTCTCAATGTGCCTGGATGAGACGACAAAGAGGGAGAGGCAAAAGCAGCCAGAGCACATTCCTTGGAAGAGGATCTTACCTCGAGCAGAGAGGAAGTGGCATCACACGGGATGGCAAGCCTGCCAATGACCGGCGCATGTCCTATCGAGCACGCTGAGAAAATCTCAATGGTATTCTCCTAAGCACCAAGCCCATGCAAGGGTCTTCACACTCAATGTTATGCGATGGACATTGAGGCACTGCATCTATATGCCTTCAAGACTGGGGTGCCAATGGCAGCAGCCGACTGTTGGACTCTAGTTTAAAGGTGTCACTCGGCATTGATGTTGGACTGGCCTTGAAACCATGGTTAAAATGGTTGCTAGGAGATGCGACACAAGTACATGCAAAGAGTGAACTGTAACTGACGTAGGCGGTGCTCGCGTGGATGCCCTAGCGGATAGAGGTGAGGTAGGTGCAGATGCTGGTGGGATCGGTGCAGGTGTAGACACATGCAATCAAGGAGATGGCGCGCATGCAAGTGGAGGCGCAGGCGATATAGGCGGTATGGATACAGGAGCAGGTACTACTTGTGTTGCTCATGCAGGCGAGGGAACATACGAGATGGGTGCTGGCACAGGCATAGGTGCTTATGTTACCTTAGGACCTACTGCCACAATGACGGGGTCAAGGTTAGCTGGAGACTGCCTAGGGGGTGATGGATCCAAAGCGGACCCATTCTCTTGGAGCAACCACTCTAGGATGGGTGGGCTGGCTGTAGGAAAGGATGCGAGAGATCGTGGTACATCAAGGACTGAAAGAACACTGACCAATGCAGCAGCAATCAGGATCACAAAATCTCCACGCCTTCAACCTAGGTGCAACACCAATGAAGGTGCACATGTGGACGCAAGGGGAGATCCTCATGGTTTTCCGATCCTCCGTTAGTCAGACACACCCGAGCAAATGCCAGACGTATGGTTTAGCCTCATGGCCAAACCATAACTCATATGGAGTGATGTTCTCAAGTAAGGGACCATGCGGAATGATGTTCCCACATCATTTAGTCAAAGCCCAAACTCAACTTGTGGAGACCGGACTCAACCCGCATGAAGTGGAATGCAACCTCCATTGTGCGTGTTCATACGCTCTGACACTCTGTTCTGTTGAGATGTAACCAGAGTCAAGATATGATGGTTGATGCCTTGCTTGGCTAAGTTCCATGTTCATGTTTTCAAGGTACTCCCCCTCCCTCTTCCCCTCTCTCCCCCCTCCCCGCGACCTAAGCAAAATGGCTGAAGGTTCTAAGAATACTAGCGCTCATTCATGACCAGCCAGAGGATAAAAACCAAAGCAGATCCACTCCTCTGGTAAAGACCACAGACAACACATCTGTGTAATGTGCTCCATCAGTGTGAGCACATACCAACCGTTTACAGCCTAACTCGATTAGCAGTGGCCCAAGAGTCACCACGAATGAGAACTGTACCAGATGGA
Source organism: Penium margaritaceum (assembly GCA_023375785.1). Classification (NCBI taxonomy): domain Eukaryota; kingdom Viridiplantae; phylum Streptophyta; class Zygnematophyceae; order Desmidiales; family Peniaceae; genus Penium; species Penium margaritaceum. Next base: position 485,905 of record SZWC01000164.1, on the reverse strand, counting down.
TGTAAACAACACATTCCTGCACGACACCTTATAGGAGGAAATCTACATGGTTTAGCCACCTGGATTCAAGGTCGGTGACAAGGTCTGGCGCTTGTGCAAGGCCTTGTACAGCTTGAAATAGTTATCTAGGTACTAGAACTTGGGGATCACCGGAACACTGACACGTTCCGTTTATATGCAGAGTGACGCTGACCCATCCCTCTTTCTCAGACAAACAGCTGAGAGCTTCACTGCCATCCTGGTCTATGTGGATCACCTCCTCATTGCATCTCCTTCTATGGAGGCCGTGAAGGCGGCCAAGGCAGTCCTTCAGGCCGCCTACAGGATGGACCTTGGTCCTTCAGTTGTGTTTCTCAAGATGGAAATCGTACGTGATCGTCAGCGGTGAATACTCTTGTTGCATCAGGAACATTTCGCCCGCGTTGTGGGGGAGTGGTTTGCTGACATCCTTTGTGCAATTCCCACAGCCTCCACCCCCATTACACCGGACGGGCAAGATGCTCTCAAGGTGGATCATCCACCAGAGCTGGGGGAGATTGTGGACGTCACCCTGTACTTGCGCCTCATTGGCTCTTTGATGTACTTGGCCACTACCACACGACGCGACATTGCCTTTGCCGTCAACCTCCTGGCACAGTTTTCACAGTGTCCTCGAGTGAGAACCCTTCATGCGGCTGTGCGAGTGGTACGGTACGTGGTCTCCACACTGTACCTCGGGCTCTACTTTTGACGGTAGTGTTTGGTGGTAGTCGACGACTACGTAGACAGTGACTGGGTGTGGAGTCCTGATGGGCGCAGTCGGACAAGCTACGTGTTCCTACTGGATGGAACTGTTGTGTCATGGCACAGCGACAAGAAGGGTTGCATTGCATGTAGCTCATCAGAGGTTGAGTATGTTGCCCTGGGGGTTGGGGCTGCTGAGGCGATGTGGTTGCAACATCTGTTTCATGAGTTACGTCAGTCTGTGCCTTACGTCGTTCTGCGCTGTGACAACTAGAGTGCTCTTTCCATTGTAGAGAAACCTGGTGTGTTTCATGCACGCACGAAGTACGTTGCTGTTGAGCATCACTTTGTGCGTGATCTTGAAGAGCGACAGATGATCTCCGTCATTTGGGTCGGCACAGACATGCAGCGGGCTAACTTCTTGACCAAGGCACTTGGCCGTGGAAAGTTCATGCCGGCCATTTGTCCTGTCGGGCTTCGTCCCTTGCCTGAGAGTGGCAAAGAGTGAGGTGTGTGAGCATGGACTGTTGAGCATTCTGTTGCACACTTCTGTCAGTTCTACACGTGTATGGACATGCGTACCATCGTGTCATGGGAGAGTGTTGTGACGTGAGCCATCCCAGTCTTTTTATAGAGCTTACTATGACCACTCGGCCGTGTCCATGCTCGTGCAGATCCCTAATGTGGAGCTAACTGGCGCCGGGGCATCGATGGGTGGTGGCTGCATCCACCAGCAACTGGTAGATAGCCGCCACGACGTCCCGGGTGCTTGCTAGGATGCTCTACTGTTTTTCTTTAGTCGCTAGAGTTTTCCCGGTGGACTAGCTTTTGAGCCCGATTTGCATGTTTTACATTGTCTATCCCCTGATCAATGCCAAACCTGTACGTGTGACCACTCGTAGCGTCTGGATCAAGATTTTGCATCTCTAGGTTCAGACGGTGTTGCTTTTGGATACTTGGACATATAGTTATGGCTAAACCAGTGGTTTTGGGCCAATTTTAGGACAAACTGACATTGTCGCGTGCGTCACCCACCGTGAGCCACGGCAAGCATTTATGTTGTGTTCTTGTCAGTTGTCATTTCTCTCAGTTGACGAACTAGTGTCTTCTCCCGCAAATGAACCCATCCCCATGTTGCCCATGGTCGCGCGTGAGCGCAACCGCATCCTCGACGAGGTTGTGTACTACGAAGAGAGGATGGAGCAGGAGGTGTGGTCGAGGGTTCCCCGCCACAGTCCGGGGTTTTACTCCGGTGAAGACTACAACCACGCAGGCTACTACGAGTGGGAGGACGCCAGAGAGTATGCCGCACACTGCCAGTCTATTGCTGACAATTCGCCGACGGCGCAGAACGAACCGGCCATGGTAGCATAACGTGATCATCGAGCTCTTCCAGTACTGTTAAGCCCACCTGTTGTCCATAGAACCCGTCAGTAGTGTCGTTGTGTTGTCCCCCATGGAGCAGTACCACCCTCTGCAACAGCAGCGCCTGGAAAGTCCGCCTCATGCCGAGCCGTATCCCCAGATGAATCCACTGTAGAATCAACTTCTTCTCCATCTCCTGGCCTTCTTACTACTCTGGTGGTCGCCCTTGTTTCTAGTGCTAATGTTGCTTCCACCTTTTTTGCCAATGCATGTGTGGCACGTGCACCAGCCAGTAATTCAGCAGGCAGAGCAATTGAGGCATACATAGCAGCTATAGTTGATCAGGGTTTTCTGGTAGTTGCTGTTGTCAACGTTGCTACTCAGGTCACAGCCACTGTAGACGCAGTTGCATCAGCAGCAGCTGCTGCAGCAACAACACTCTCTAACGCCGTCCACTCCATTCACGCATCCTCAACATAGGCATCAGCATTACCCTCTTCATCATCATAGACTCGTGACATACAAATGCTGGTCTTGATTTGTACTGCCATCCCTGCTTTGTCGGACGCAACGCTAACAGGATTTTCCTGTCTCATCGTCTCAGCATCAGCTACTATTGCGGTTGTAGATTCCTCAGCTACAGCTGCTCTTCCACCGCTGTTCTCCCTTCGTCGCAGTGCTTGGTGAGCTTGGTCTCCACCTTCGTTCCTGTCTCTTTTGTGTTGGCTTGATTGTGCATTCAGGTTCATTTCCTTATAGCAGACCCCTGAAGTACCCACCACACATTTCCTATGCCCACTAGGGCAAGTGAAACTCAGCCGATTTTTTTTGGCAGAGTCGCATCACCGGCATCATGCCGGTCGACAATGACCAATACACTGCCTTGCACGCTGAGCTGCAGCACGAGCGCACTCCTCTGCAGGCTGCACTCAACGCACCACGTGCTGCTGAAGAAAAGTTGCGTGCTGGTCAAGCTGAGCATGAGGCTTACATAGATCACATTGCTGATTTGGTCATCAAATGTCTCCAGCCTCATTGCGCGGCACACCCTCTGCATCCACTACTGCTGGCGTTGTTGCTGCCTTCTCCACCTCATTCGCTTGGTATCTGTCACCGTTGGCTCATCCTCCCCTGATCCTCTCACACTCGCAGTTCCCGATGGGGCAGCCGCTGCCAAAGCACATGCAACATCAGTGCAGCGCAAACCTGATTTTGACTCTAAGCCACCTCATTTCACTTATCACCTCACCTTCTACTCTCGGGAAATCCGCTTCAGTGCTTCGGCGTAGGGAGCTCTGGAAATACTATCATGAGCCCCATCCCTCTTCTGACCCTCCTTTGTGCCTGTTGATTCTGAGTATGTTCGCATTGTGTGTGCCCTGATTCATGCCGGACCCGATGGTCTCACTGATGAGATTGGATCGTACAATGCCGACACTGCACTCCGCACCCCTCCTGACCCAATTGGTACTTACACATTGATCAAACGGCGCACGAAAGTGACTAGGCATGCCGTCCAGAGTGTCCTCACTGTTCATTTCAACATGATCTCCATGCGTGCTGATGAGACTGCCGATGCCTACTGGGCTCGCAGTCTGTGCCTGCTGCGTGACCTTGACAAGGCTGCACATGGACAACTCCCTGCTGTCCTCTCTATCGTCAATGGTCTCATCACCGAACTCAGCGACATCTTCCGCGAGGTGAAGGCCACTGAGCTTGAGCGCCTAGCCGCCATACCTATCCCTGCGGATGCACCACCCGGCATTGGTGCCCTGTGGGAATTCATCTCCCAACGTCTGACAGACTGGTGGAGTTCGCTGTAAAACAAAACGCATCCATCGTGCAGCTGTTGTAGCAGCTACCATCACACTCCCTCTTTCATCATCCTCTTCTCCTACCCCATCTTCCACCACCACCTCACCCACGACTGTCGTCTCTCTTGCCTCTCAAGGGGGTGGTGGGCGTGGGGGTCGTGGTAAGGGAAAAGGTAGAGGTGGTGTCACTGGTGGCGGTGGACACGGAGGGTGCGATATGGGTTGCATTTCTGACAGCACCTCCTCTGCTGCCTCCTCCTCCAACACTGTTAAGTGTTGGAACTGCGGAGCCGTGGGCCATGCGGCACCCAGGTGCCCAGCTCCTCCTGATGACGCTCGCCTTGCATCCGCCATGCGTGCGCACTCGGCACGCTCATCCGGGACAGGTGGCGGCTCCCTTCCTTCCTCTGCCCCCCTATCCAGTCCAGCCGTCCATCCTACGCCTCTGCTACTACTGTGCCTACAACACCTCCATGGCTAATCCATAGCCGCCCCCTCTCTGGGGCTGGCCTCCGGGGTTTGGCAGCCCCGTCTACTTCGGGCCTCCTTCCGGTTCCTATTCACCTCCACCATGGGCGTCGTCCACCTACACCTCTCGGCTCATTACCTCTGGGGACGTCATCACCCCGGGCCCCTCTGGCGGTGAGCATCAGCTGGACTCTGACACACTCTCATGCCTTCCACCAGAGACACCTTCGTGATCAGGGAGGTGAGAGTGTACATTCAGTTGAGGGGACAATTGTGTGTGATGTCACTGCGTCTCTTTTTGGTCCGTCTTCTGGTTATTTTCAGGGTTGCCCACAAGTTGATGTCTCGTGGATTGAGCACTAGCAGTCATACAGCTTGCCTCATTGCCTTGCTGTTTGTGGCCAGTACCTCCCTCACAGCTCTGCCATTGCCACCGTGAGTCGTGACCTTGCATCTGTACGTGTGTTGGGTGGCTTCTGGATTCTTGATTCCGGAGCCTCTCATCACATGACCTTCTCTCGTTCCTTGTTCGTTTCTCTGGATCTAGTTGGCTTTGTCCACTTTGTTCGCACAGGTTCTGGTCAGCTCTTACCAGTCCAGGGTGTTGGAGTTGTCTGTTTTGTTGGGCCTAGGGGGGAACTTTTCCTTCCCGATGTGTTGTACGTACCTGCTCTTGAGCTAAGTCTGCTCTCTGTTACGACTCTCGATGACCAAGGGATAGACTTCTCTTCCAGCCGCTGCACTCCCTCTGTGTTGCACTGCACCACTGGCTGTGTTCTGCTATATGGCACGCACTGTGACCGCTTGTACTGTTTGTCCTTGTTTAGTCCTCATCCATCCACCACTGCCCTTGTTCATGTTGCACGTTCACTTTCCCCCGCACATGCACAACTCCTCCATCGCCGCTGTTGACAGTCTGTTGTGTGACATACCTGCTCATGGTCTTGACGCCGACACATTCCCTGCACCTTGTCCCACTGACTTCCTTGACTGCGCTCAGGGAAAAATACACCATTCTCCGTTTTCCACATCTTAGTCCCACACGTCCTATCCTCTTGACCTCTCACATGCTGACGTCATGGACCCTCTCATCCATGATGCTCTTCCGGGGGTTGATCGCTATGTCCTCTGTAGCACGGATGACTTTTCCCACATGCTGAATTGGCCTATGGTCGTTGCCTGAAAGTCTTTTGCTGTGACCATGGTGGGGAGTTCATGGGCCCCAAGGCAAGATTCTTGACATCTTGCGGGATGTGTATGGAACCTTCTGCTCCCTACACACTGCAACAGAACGGCGTCTCTGAATGCTAGAACCGTACACTTGCTGACGGAGTCCGTACTCTTCTGAGTGAGTCCTCTCTTTCCCCTTTGTTTTCCTTTGAAGCCATGTCTTACATGACCTGGGACTCGAACCATGTTCCCCATGGTCCTCTTCCTCGTCATGTCACCCGCTTTGAACGATGGTATGGCCATCGTACTGACCTCCGTCTTGTCCACATCTTGGGTTGTGTTGCCGTTGTCTGGCTTCCCGAAGACTTTCACGACGACAAACTCAGCCCTCGCGTCTGCCTTTGCACCTTCCTCGGTGTGTTGGCCATGTCCAAGGCATGGCACTTCTGGGACTCTGACTGATCTCGCATCATTGAGTCTTGAGACACTCTGTTCTTCGAGGATGTCTTTCCTCGTGACCTGTCTCATGTCCCTCCTCCCTCCTCTCTCTCCTCACTATGTCGGCTTGGGGAGGGTGTGGCTGTTCCAGCCTCTAATCTCCAAGCGTTCTCTTCCCCTACTCACACGGTCTCTCCTTCTGTCCCGCCTGACAAGGATAGTGGGGACGAGGACTCTTCCTCCTCGGAGTCCTCGTCCTCCCGTACATCCTCCAAGTCTGATACATCCCAGAATTCATCCCCGGCCAACTTCTGAAAGTCCCTCTGAGTCCGAGCCCCGGCCATCTTCTGGCCATCCCAGATTCTCAGATTTTCCATCCACTCACTCACAGTTCCCCGTGCACTCCACTCCCAGCTCATCCCCTGAGACTGCACGACAGGGTGCAGACACCACTCAGGTGGCAGACACCACCAAAGATGAAACTTCTCAGGCTCCCCCTCCTAATCCTCAGCCCTACACACGTGGGGAGAGATTGCATGCTCTTCCGTAGACCTCACATTCTTCTCAGCGGTGCTCACGCTCATCTTTTACACCAGATGATACTACTTCTACTGGCCCGTTGCACGCCTCACAGTCCTTACTGCGAGTCACGCGCTCCAGCACGTCGTCCTCTATTGCTGACCCTCTAGTTCACCATGGAACCCTAGGGATGAACTAGAGGGCCAGCAATAGAGGCCTTGATACACTAGGTCTGTCCGTGAGTGTTGTTCACCCCAACTCAGCAGTCGGCTACGCTCTTGTAGCCTATGAGTTCCACAGTGCTCTTAGTCTTCTGTCGCCAGTTACATTATCTCATGCTTCGTAGCCTCTGGCCTTCCGACATTCCCCCCGAGCCTACCACAGTGCAACAGGCTCGTGAGGCTGCTGATGCTGACCTCTTGGAGAAGGCCATGCAGGAGAAATTGACAACCCTCTAGGAGCATGGCGTCTTTGAGCTCGTGGACCTCCCTGCAGGATACAAGACAATCTCTGCTCGATGGGTGCTTTTGTGGAAGCTAAAGCCTGATGGGAGATTTGATCGGTACAAGGCTCGCCTCACGGCTAAGGGTTTCTCCCAGATCCCTGGGGTTGATTTTGATGAGACCTTTGCACTGGCCGGACGGTATACCACTGCCCGAGCACTGTTGAGCCTTGTCATCCAGGACGACTGGGAGCTGGAACAGATGGACGTCAACAACACCTTCCTACATGGGAGGCTTGAAGAAGAGATCTACATGCTCTAGTAACCAGGTTTCACCAATGGCACTGAAAAGGTCTTGCGACTGCACAAGGCCCTTTATAGGCTCAAGCAGTTGACGCGTTGTTGGAACATGGAGATCTCCTCCACTCTTGAGCGGGGCAGTTACAGGCGCTGCATAGTTGAACTAGAAGTCTTCTTGAGTGGCCCCTTAGTGCCATTTGTGGCCATCCTCGTCTATGCTGATGACCTGCTCATCGCCTCGCCCAGTCCCGCAGCTGCCCAATCAGTCGAGTTATTACCACAGTCCATGTACAAGATAAAGGACCTAGGTCCTGCACACGTGTTTCTTGGGATGGAGCTTGAGCGTGACCGTCAGTGACGCACTCTACATGTACACCAGGCTGCATACATCCAGACACTGGGGGACCGCTTTGCCTCCTTGCTTGTGGATGTTCCCATAATATCCACACTGAGGACACCAACGGGAGAGTGTTTGCTTAATTCACACGATTCAGCACAACTAGAGGAGATTGTCGATGTTACCGACTACCTCAGTGTGGTCAGCTCTGTCATGTACCTCACGACCACCACTTGGACAAACGTGGCCTTCTCGGTCAACTTCCTGGCCCAGTTCTCCCAAAAGCCTCGCCAGAAACACCATGAGGCAGCACTGTGTGTTGTTCGTTACACACTGTCCACTGCACGTGTGGGACTTTGCTACTGAGCTCAGCCCTATGTGGTGGTAGATGGGTACACAAACAGTGCATAGTTGACCTGGCCACCTCGAACAGCGGAACATCGATGTCCACCTCGGCACATCGATGTGACCCCTCCCACATCGGCCACCTCGGAACCACGGGCTTCATTGGGGTGGGACTGTGTAGTTTTCTGGCTCGTCCTGGGAGCCGGCTGCACGCTAGACTCACTTATTTCTGCTGATGATGTGCCGGGTCGTCTCTGCAGTCGCTCGAATCCTCGCACTTTTGCGTGATCATTCACGCTGACTCACGCTATCAGAGTGAGTCGGCGCGGCTGACCAAGCGCGGATGACCACGCGCACTTGAGCTTCAGAAGACTCCCCCAAAATTCGGACCGAGTTTGATTCATTTTGGTTTGAGGATTGAATTTTTACCCGCGGAGTTGATACGTCGAAGTGCGAAACTGTTGTTTATAAAACTCGCATTTGTTTGTTAAGCCCTGAGGGCTAAAGTTTCGAGATCTAAATTATTTTTTCGAGTTTGGAGTTCGTACATCAGATTTCAATGTTCGATGTTAGAATTTTGAATTTTGAACTTCCGACTTTTGATAATCAAATTTCTTTGTCTGATTTTAGTTATTGACGGTTTGCATTTTAAACATTGATAATTGAATCATCTAGCAGATATCGTCTTTCGTTTATTCGGCAAACCCATACTTATATTAATGTTGAGAAATTGTGTAAGGTGTTCAAACCGTGACGTATTTGGTTGGCGGGAAACGGGGAGGGAGGGGAGTTCGTCCCACTTTTCCGGACGAGGAGTTCGACTGGTCGTGTCAGACCTAGTCGGTAGGCCGCGGGGATGTGTGTGTGGAGGGGGGAGGTGTTGGGAGGGGGTTGTGACCTCGCATGGACGTTGAATGCGAAATCGATCCACATCGATGCCCCATCGATGTGGATCGCGGTTCCGCGGCTGCGGTGATAGGGTCACCCTGGAACCCCGGGTCAACACTGAAACAGTGACTTGGCACATGACACTGATGCTCGCAGCCACATTGGTTACATCTTTCTTATCGACAATATTTTTGTTTCCTGGAAGAGTGGTAAACAGGGTTGTGTTGCCTTGTGCTCCAGTGATGCAGAGTACGTGGCACTTAGCACAGGTACATGTGAGAGTGTGTGGTTGTCTCACCTGCTACAACAGGTGCGTGTCCCCATCCACTACATCACTTTATGCTGTGACAACCAAAGTGTAAAAGCAATCGCCGAGCATGATGGCATGCATCATTCTTGCACAAAGCACATCAACATTGAGCATCACTTTGTACGTGAGCGCTTTGCTGTTGGAGAAGTTCAGGTTGTTTGGGTTGATACTCGTCAGCAGCGTGCAAACTTTCTTTCTAAAGCTATCAGTAGTGGCATGTTCAAAGCGGTTGTGCATGTTGTTGGTCTGCCGCGCTCTGCTGATGCCCTTGTAATACATGAGTCTTCTGCATCTCATTGTCTTGTGACATGTTTCTTGTCTTATGTGTGTGTGGATTGGTCGTTTGTGGTTCATGGGGAAGTGTTGGTTGTGGTTGTGACACACGCAAGTGACCTCTTGACTCTACACGCACACACATCATCACTGCAGGTGACTAACCTGGACTGAAGCTCTCTAGTGCAAAGCTGTGAAACAACATGGGGCCTATCGTGGTGGATACACCACCAATTTGCCAAGTGGTGACCACAGCACCAACGCTAGCATTGTGAAGAGCTTGATTGTAGTGATGTTTCATACTGCTGCATTCTAGACTGGGGCACATACTTGGAGGAGTGCATGCACCACATACACTCGTGATCGATGTGGTTGGATTCTTGCACATTTGCAAGAATCCAACCACATCGATCACGAGTGTATGCGGGTTGCTGATCTCACCGGATCACACTGCCGGTTTATGCCGCCGTGTGAGACACCTGTTGGAGCTCGTTCGCTCTAGGCCCGGGTTTGATCCGTGGGTGGCGTCCGGGCCCCATGTCGAGAGCCTCGTGTGGGTGGCCCGGTCCACCGGTGCTCATCACTTCGCTCACTCCTTGCTCACTCACTCACTTATCTTTCGATCCTTCTACGTAACGTGAGCTTACCCCGGATCCATGGCGTCTCTCCCTTAGCCTGCTTGCTTACTTGCTTTTCCAGTCTAGCAACCACAGCTACCTACAATAACCGTTGTCACTTGGCCACATCTGTACGTGCGCTGAGGCGTCACATCCAAAAGGGGGGGGGGGGGAGTGTTACGTACTAGACGTACATGAGTCCCTAATCTTTCCAAGTGGGCATTTCTGTCCTTACACAAACAGCCCACCGCGCGTCAAGAACTCGATTTTCACTCCGAAAGTCGAGGGCGATTTGGTCAACTGTCCTCGCCCTCCAACGAGCCTTCTCGCACTTTCTGACAACTCCAACCACTTTCAAGAATCATCGACAGAAGTGTCACAAAGTTTTGTTCAACTTCTCGACATATAGAGACATATCTAGGGTTATAAGGATGCATCTCACATCTTCGCCATCGATCATCGAAGTCCCCCAACTTCTCGGAAAAGATTCTTGAATCTGACCACTCAGCATGCGACTCCACATGCGTTGCTCAACGATATACCCAACAACCTCGATTATACCTCATTCGTAACGCGACATGTGTATATAGATGTACGATCATTTCAACACTTGTCATCGAAGTACACTTACTGCTAACCCAAGTGTCCTAAATTCTCAATCGTGTTGTGCCTCTCGACTTCTACCATTTAACCATCCACGTGTTACGTACCAGACGTACACGAGTCCATAATCTTCTCGAGTGTTTTGTTATTACGCAAACAGCCCATTGTGTCGCGAGGACTGCGATACTCACTCCGACGGTTGAGGGAAAACTGGCCAACTATCCCATCCTCAGTAGATATTCTCGAACCTTCTAAGAGCTTCAACCACTCTCGCAAACCTACAAACAGAAGTGTTACAACCTTTCGGTCGACTTCTTGATGCTTCACGACGAATCTGGATTTATAAAGATGCATCACACATCTTCACCTTCGATTCTTGAAGACCCCCGACTTCTCGGCGGACCTTCTCAAATTCGACCACTCAAGACATGACTCCACACGCGTCACTTGACATACAACCCAACGACACCGACTTTGTTTAACTCGTAACTCGACACTTGTATATATATGTTTGATCATTTTGACACTTGTCATCAAAGTACACTTACCGCTAATTATGAATTGCTCAAGTGTCCCCAATTCTAAATTGTGTTTTACCTCGCAACTTCTACATGTTCACCATCTACGTTCCATTCGACGTAACACTTGGTATCAGAGCGCATGGGTGCTGGAGAGACATCTGACTACTTTACTCGTCGCGAGGACTACCTCGCACAAGCTGCCAGCGCATCTCAAACGTACAGACTTTGCAGACTTTGCGACTACGACGTGAGGCGAGCGAACACAACCAACAACCAGCAGTAGGTCTTTGGCGACGACTTCAGCGATGGAGGAGTAGATTGTGCCGATGCACGCAAATCCTCAAGCAAGAGCAAGTACTGGCGTGGCAGGCTTTGTGGCAGCTGGAACAACTCGTACGGCTGCGGTGACTAATCCGGTCATGGACCTGACGGCGAAAAACCAGCCGCCCCTACTAACAGCCTCGACGACGACACCAGGGACGATAGGTAGCACTGGACGATAGGCACGGATCAACGAGGAACTAATGAACAAGATCTCTGTACTCAAGGGAATGAACAACCACCTGCTCCAACAACTCAACATCGTGATGGAGGCTCTTCGCAATGCAAGCGCGCATGAAGCGGTGCTCGTCGAGAGAAATTCTCAACTCTTGAGCGAACCCAAAATTCGTCCGGCTCCACGAGAACCGTTCGATCCTGCAAACTCAAAAGGACCAACGGTTCGGATGTAGCTGACGAGTTTGGAGGTGTACTTCACCGCTGCTGGGGTCAATGATGATCAAAAGAAATTTGACCTCGCGTCCGCGCTTTGCATGGCATAGCATTAAGTTGGTGGTCTGACCTAAAGACCATCCAATGGCAGTAAGAGACCGGCGGAGCATCGTCAACGACTCACGATGCCCGTCTCACATCACCGACCGCACGTGTTCTACCCTTGGAGCAGATCAACCCACAATGGCAAGACGCGCTGATGCCACCAACCGACTGGAGTGAATTTTTACGCGCGATGCTTGCACACTTTGGACGACTGAACGAAAAATCTGACGCACGGCACAAGCTCTAGTGTCTACCTCAGGAGTCCAGCGTGGCGGACTATACGCAAAGATTCCACGAGATCATCACCAGAGCAGACATCGCCCCTGACAAACTCTGTTTTCACTACAACAACGGCCTCATATACGATATCCGGCGAGCAATCGCTACTTTTGGCATCCAGAATGACTTGCTGCAAATGATTGCAGTAGAAAAAAGGATCAACAATGCCGACTAAGATGCTCGAATCTAGGAATCCCACGGCTGGCGACCTCCTAACCACAATTATTGTGGAAATGGAAAGAACCCGTCAACGAACTCCTCGACTCCGATGGAAGTGGACGACGTCGACCAAAGAGATACAAGGACCTGCTACAACTACGGAAAAGTCGGACACATCGCTCGAAACTGTTGGAGCAAGCAGTAGGCCAAAAGGGGGGGAAGTCGCAAAAAACTGAGTCAAGAAATGGCAAAGGGAAGGAATAAAGGGCGCAACACTTATCCGTGAGGAGCGATCTGCGCCAAACGATTGCCCATCTGAACAACCCACACCACCGCAGAGGATTTGTGAGATCACAAAGTTTGACGAGGGGTACGAGGACGACCAACCGGCAATACTATTAAAATTCCAGCTTCCAGGATGTAGAAGTCGCAGAACGGTACCGGTGCTACTAGATGGAGGAGCTTCATACAACTTCAGAAGCAACGACATGGTTGGCAAGCTGGGTTTGTAGAACAAACCAGGGTTGTTTGAAGGAAAAACCGTCGATGGAAGACTACAGATACGGAACCACTACGACTACAAGTTAGAGATCTACGGCATGTAACGGTCTGGAGGTCTTGTCCAGTGAGCAACCACAAAATCATCCTCGGACGAGATTTCTTGTACTGGCACAATCCGCAAGTCGACTAGAATAGCGACGACATCTACGTGGAGATTGACGGTGCCAAACGACAATTTTTACGTGTGGGATGGAAGCTGACAGCGGAAGTAGTAGAGGTGGAAGCAGTAGAGGAAGCCGCAGAAGCCGAAAAGCGATAACCGGTGCAGCCGACACTGCTCAACATGGCCAAACACCGTATACAACGAGGAGCTCGTGCGTGGCTCATACATCTCGAGCCAATGGGAGAAGCGGAAGTGGCAGCAGCTGACTCATCATTGGCCTCATCAGCCTCATCGGCTCAACAAAGTTCGCGATGGTACCCGAAACGTTCAGATCACTCATCAAGGAGTTTGCGAACGTCTTCCTCGACGAACTGCCGAAAACTTTACCTCCTCAGTGAGACATCGACCATCGCATCGCACTGAAGCCGGGCAACAGACCTACCGTCTGAGAGGCCTATCGGATGAGCTATCACGAGCTGACCGAGCTGAAAAAGCAGCTCAGCAAGATGCTCGGTCAGGGTTTCATGCGCCCATCCACGTCACCTTACGCCGTACCAGTACTATTTGTGAAAAAGAAAACTAGCGAGATGCGGATGTGCGTGGTTTACCGGGCGAAGAACAACACTGCCATCAAGAACCGCTACCCTCTTCCCCGAGCTTATGAAATTTTCGACCAACTCCGAGTAGCTCAAATTTTCAACAAAATTGACTTACACAGCGAATTTCACCAGATATGCGTGGCAGCCGCCAACATCGAGAAGACGGCGTTCCGAACCGTGCTATGGGCACTTTGAGTTCACGGTCATGCGGTTTGGACTTACGAATGCTCCGGCAACGTTTATGACGGCAATGAACAACATTTTTCCGTCCGTACCTTGACGATTTTATCGTGGTATACCTCGACGATTTTGTCGTGGTATACCTCGACGACATCCTAGTGTGCAGCCGCACCCCGGAGGAGCACAATGGACATCTTTGAAAAGTTCTCGAAATTTTTCGAGAAACACTGAAAATGCGACTTTGGTCGTCGTTCGATCGAGTTTTTGGGTCACGTCATCAACGCCGGAAGAATCACCATGGATCTGAAAGAGGTGGCAGCAGTCGCTGATTGGCCAACGCCGACCAACGTTCGAGAAATTTAGCTTTTTCTCGGATTCTGCAATTACTACTGGCGATTCGTACGTGACTACGCTCGAGTGTCAGCGCCTCTTTTCGACCTCACTTGAAAAGAAAACGAGTGGCGGTGGGAAGACAACGAACAAGAAACATTCACCACTTTGCGGAATGCTCTGACCTCAACGCCAACCCTATAATTAGCCGATCCAATTGTCGACTGCATCATGGTTACGGATGCATCCGTTCGAGCCATTGACGTGATCCTCTTGCAAGACCATGGAAACGGTGAACAACCGGTCGCCTACATGTCTCGAAAACTGCGAGGACCGGTACTCAACTACGCGGTTACGAAAAAGAGATGCTGGCCGTCGTGCACGCATTCAAGATGCGGCGATGCTAGCTCAAATGTCGCCGATGCATCGTGCGCACCGACCACCACGCACTAAAATATTTAGAAATGTAGCTGAATCTCAGCCGAAATAAAAGCCGATGGATGGAATTCTTTGATTCTGGGTTTGACTACGAAATCGCGTACCGGCCAGGCAAAACAAATCTGGCGGACGCACTCAGCCGCCGACCGGATTTAATGGCCAACGTGGCAACCCTACACCTGCAGCGAGGCCCATACCTCGACCGATGGTTCGCACGAGGCTACGACCAGCACGACGGATATGATGAGACCAAATTATAGTTCGACCCACATTACTAGCGACGACGCTTCACTCGCCAACTGGTCGTTCCCCCGAACGATGAACTTCGTCCTATGTTGCTCGAAGAATGCCACTACACCGGTCCAGGTGGACACTTCGGAGAGGACAAGCCGCTGAAGAAGCTGGTGAAAAAATATTGGTGGGACAAGATGCAATCCGTCGTGACCAACTTGTACAAAACCAGGGACACATGTCAGCGACAAAAATCTCGTCGCACGAGGCCACCCGAACTTATGCAGCCGCTCCCTGTTCCGACGGAACTATGGGCAGATATCTTCATGGACCTCGACACCGGTTTACCAGTCACACCCGAGGCATATGACGCCATCCTCGTGGTCGACGACAGGTTTTGTAAAATATCCCACTTCATCCCGACAACGACCACTGTCACCGCCGAGTGAACAGCACGGCTGTTTTTTAACAATATCGTACGGCTACACGGTGTACCAAGAACCATCACGAGCAACAGAGACGGTCATTTCACCAGCCATTTTTGGCGCGAACTAATGACTCGCTACGGAAGCATAATCCAACCTTCAACGGCGTTTCATCCTCAAACAGAAGGAAAAGCTATGGAGCAGGTTGGGGCAACAGCGTTATTGATGCAGCATGCGGGCCTCCACACTCGTTGCTTAAGTCTGCTGCTCTAGACTCTAAGTCTGGAAGCTATGTTTTCTACTTACATGTTGCCCCAACAACATTCGTTTTTGTTACTCAGAAACGCACGGGCCATTATTAGTGCCAGAAAGCAGCTGAAAAGTGAAAGTGACTGATTAGGAATGAAGAATGAGCAACAATGGGAGACCCCTCAAAGTTCAATGGGAGCCCCCTCCATGAGACGTGGACCGTAGGCAGAGCATGACGCTGCAGACGCATGCAGACAGCATATGCAGTGACAGTGACCGCTGGCGGCCCAACCGCCGAGGAGGCCTGTCGATGGAGCTAAGCGCGTCG
Organism: Penium margaritaceum; assembly: GCA_023375785.1. Classification (NCBI taxonomy): domain Eukaryota; kingdom Viridiplantae; phylum Streptophyta; class Zygnematophyceae; order Desmidiales; family Peniaceae; genus Penium; species Penium margaritaceum. The sequence goes on along the minus strand of SZWC01000164.1, from coordinate 470,074 downwards.
CCGGAGGGAGGAGGCTCCAGCAAACCGCTAGTAGGCCTCAGGGTGCGTCGGCTCCACCGGAGGACACTCCAGCAGCGTCGACTCTCGCCGTCAGTCATCAGCACGCCGATGTACAGAAGCCGGGAGGACACAACAGAGCACAATGAGAGATGCGTAAAAACCAACACAAACCGACGGTCAAACCGAGGAGACAAATGAGAGGCTCGAACAACTGCTCCAAACACTATGCGAACCTCATGGAACAGATTGGGCATTGAAACTCCCGACCGCCAAAATCACATACAATTTGGCAGTTTCCACCGCAACATGTAAAACTCCATTTGAACTGGTGTATGGCAAACTTCCCGCCACATCAGCCGGACTACAAAGTCGTAGCAATATTCCAGCAGTCGATGTTCAACGTCGAGACTTCACCACCATCTGGGAGGAAACACGTCAGACTCTCAGGAAGACACAAGCAGCGATGAAGCAAGTAACTGACCGACATCGCAACGACGACATCTTCACCACTGGCAACAAAGTCCTCCTCAGTTCGGCGAACGTCAAGATCCGTGGATCCGACTGTTCGAAACTTAAACCCCGATGGTTGGGACCGTTTGAGATAGAGCACATGCAAACCCTTGTTCAGGGGGACGATGACACGGAGTATGTCATCGAGGACATCCTCGGCCACCGAAGACGAGGCAAGACGATAGAATATCTCGTCAAGTGGCACGGTTACGACGCCGCGCATAACATCTGGGAACCCTATGACATCCTCCGAGACGTCGATCATCTCATCGACGGCTGCTACCGCTATCTCCAGACCACAACTGTACGCGCGCCGGGACGTCTTGGCTAAAAGGGGGGGAAGTGTTACAAACCAGACGTACATGAGTCCCTAATCTTCTCGAGTGGGCAGTTCTGTTATCACGCAAAGAGCCCATCGTGTCGCGAGGACTGTGATATTCACTCGGACGGCCGAGGGCAAACTAGCCAGCTGCCCTGCCCCTAGTGGATATTGTCGAACCTTCTGACAGCTTCGACCACTCTCGCGAACCTACGATCAGAAGTATCGTGACCTTTCGGCCGACTTCTCGATGCTTCACGACGAATCTGGATTCATAAAGATGCATCTCGCATCTTCACCGTCAATTCTTGAAGGCCCCTGAATTCTCAGCTGACCTTCTCGAATTCGACCACTCACGACGCCAGTCCGCACGCATCGCTCGAAATTCAACACAACGACCACGACTATGCTTCATTCGTAACTCGACACTTATATATATATGTTTGATTGTTTTGACACGAGTCATCGAAGTACACTTACCGCTAATTATAAATTTTTAAAGTGTCCCCAATTTTGAATCGTGTTTTTCCTCACAAATTCTACCTGTTCACCATCTACGCTCCGTTCTGCGTAATACCACGCTCCATTCGGCATAACAGGGACCTATTCTGTCCTTTGGTAATTGCTCAAACCTAGGGGCTTTATGGATGTTGTTCCCCAAGTTGACCCGGGAGACTGTTTCCCCGATGTGCACATATATCCGAGCTGCTGTATCTGCGACCCGCACCAATAACAACTGTCGAGCGGAGATCTTGACAAAGGCAGGGACCTGTTTCGTAAGCGCATATATTTTAGATGTCGACTTACGAATCTGATATCTAGATTATGCCGCGTTCTAATCGCATCTATATCGACGACTGCTACCCTCAAAGTTGTCTATCCTCTGCACCGAACTGTGACCTGATAAAAGTGAGTAGCGAGTTCTAAGTATGAATGACGTCGCTGAATAGGGTCTGAGATCCTTCAGTTCGAGTTCGCAGCCAAAAATGGACTGCCTCGTGTCCTTTGGACTTGCCGACGGTAAGTTTTCAGCCGCAAGATAGAGACTTAGGGATTATCCAACGGCCATTAGCTCCTATCGGTGAACCTATTAGTTTACGCGGATGCATGGTAAGACAGTATCCGATTGTGACTATTTGCCTCAACGGTAGGTCAACAAAATTTCTGCTTTAATAGTTCTTTGTCGCCATAGCGTTTTACAGACTGCATGAGGCATCCGACAGGATGGCGCCTCGACCACAGGCCTCTCCGCAACACTGGGATTATTTCGAGCATCGCGGACTAGCGAAGAAAGGCGGGCGTGCCTCCGGATCAATGGTAGGGTCTAAACAGGCACCTCGCGCAAATTTATCC
>SZWC01000164.1:439452-451733 GCA_023375785.1 Penium margaritaceum | reverse complement strand
GTGGGGGTGGGGGTGGGGGTGGGGGTGGGGGTGGGAGTGGGAGTGGGGGTGAGAGTGGGTGTGGGGATGGTGTTTGTTGCCTTACTGTTCGTCACTTCTTTTGTTATTATTTCTCTTTCTGTGTTTTTTCTTTTTATTGTACGACTTTCTTTGCCTATATAATTCTCTTTCTTTTTGGTTATGTTTGTGCGTCATGTTCCTCGTTTGTGCATGTTGTTCCTCATGGACAGATGGACTTTGAGAGATGGCACCTCCATGGTGCTTTGAGTTTTTGAACTTATGAGGCTTTATCATGAGTTCTTCACGGTTGTTGCTATTATTGGTGGTGCTGTTTTCTTTTGTCTTGTCATTTATTGTCGGTTTTTGACACTACCGCACAGTGTGGTCGCTCACTGTTCATGAGCAGCATTGTTAGCACATGCATTGATAGGATCGACTGGATGGTCAGTTAGACAGCCTATCCTTGTGATCAATTGATTTATATGCATGTGCATACTCATGTGCATGTACATGCACATGCACGTGAACATGCACATCCACATGCATAGGCACATGCACATCCCTCCCACAACCTCTATCTCTCTTATTACGCTTCGCTCTCCCCCTCCCATTCCCTGTCGCCCTCCCTCTTGACATACCTCATCCCCTCTCCCTGACTCCCACCTTTTATCCTTCCCCCTCTCCCTCCACTAATAGATAGTCATTGACATAGACATAGACATAGACTTAGAGATAGACATAAAGGTAGACATATAGGCATAGACCTAAAAGTAGACATAGATGTCAATGTTCACTTAGAGGGCGATGACGAAAGCGAGGACGAGGACGAGGGCTAGGATGAGGGAGGGGGCTGAAGAGGGGGAGGGGGAGGGGGAAAGGAAGAGGGACATAGACGGAGGGAGAGAGGGAGAGAGAGAGGGAGAAAAGAGGGAGTTAGGGTGAGACGTGTTATGTTGTGTATGCGTAGACGTATGTGTACCCTGTGGTATCGAGTTATGTTTTTTTGTGGTGTATTGTGTTATATTGCATCATGTCATGTGTTGTCTTGTCGTGTTGTCCTTGTCAGCATGTAGTCCAAAAGCGATAGAATCCTTTGCGTGTATTGCGCCGCTGCTTCTTCCTCTCTGACAGACAACATGTAGTGTCATGCGGTGTGGTTGTGTGTGGTGTTGTGTCATGTCATGTCACATTGTATCTTGTCTCATTCTATCGTGGTATCCGTGTTGTGTCATGTTGTGTCGCATCGTGTCGTGTCGTGGCGTGTCGTCATATGCTTAAGTGGTGGCGTAGGCGCGGACTTAGACATAAGCATAGACACCATGTTGTGTCGTGTCATGTCATGTCATATCATGTTGTGTCGTGTATTATTGTACCGTGTCTGGTCTTGTCTTGTCATGTCGTGTCGTGGCATAGGTATAGGTGTAGGCATAGGCGTAGCAAAGGTGTACACGGAGGAGGTGTGGATGCGGGTGCAGCTGGGGGTGGGGGTGGGGTTGGAGATGGGGTTTGGGGTGGGAGTGGGGAAGGGAGTAGGGGTGGGGGTACAGGTGGGGATGGAGGTAGAGGCGGAAGATTTAGATGTGTGATTAACAAATCGGAACAGATTTTTTAGACGTGCTTTTTTATGTTGTCATACATCATGTATGGTCTTGTCGTGTCGTGCATGTCGGCATGTAATCCAAAGGGGACAGAATCCATTGCGTGTATTGCGCCGTTGCTTCTTCCTCCCCGACGGACAACATGGAGTGTTATGTTATCATGTTGTGTATGGTGTATTGTCATGTCATGTCGTGCCGCATCGTGTCTAACGTCAATGTGACGTGGTGTCCACATCATGTGACGTGGTGTCCGTGTTGTATTGTATAGTATCGTGTCGTATCGTTTTGTGGTGTGTTGTGTCGTGTCGTCTTATGTCATGTCTTGCCTTATTATAGGTTTTTGTTATCATGGAGTCCAAAGGGGATAGAACCCATTGCGTGCATTGCGCCGCTGCTTCTTCCTCCCCGACGGACAACATGGAGTGTCATGTTATCATGTGGTGTATGGTGTTTTGTCATGTCATGCCGTGTCACATCGTGTCTAACGCCATTGTAACATGGTGTCCACATCATGTGACGTGGTGTCCACATTGTGATGTGTAGTATCCTATGTTCTAAATTTCGGATGAGCAAAATTTTCGCCCATTTGATTTCGGCCGAAATTTCGGTCTTCAAAATTGAGAAAATGGGCGAAATTTCGGTGGGCAATTTAAAAATTTTAGTTAAAATTTTAAAAATTTCAATGCATCAGTTTTTGTCCATAGATATCCATTTTTTCACCAAATTGTATGCATACAATCACAGCTGCACATCATACATAGTGAAAGGGATATAGAAGAGTGAGAGGAGATTCTAAGTTCAGGGAGTCTTGAAATTAAAATTTTCAATAAAGTTTTAAAATTTTAAGTCGGTCTGGACCGAAAATTTTGCCCGAAACGAAATTCGGCCGAAATTTCGTCCTAAAAAATGTGGAAATTAGCGAAATTTAGAACATAGGTAGTTTCGTGTCGTATCGTTTTGTGGTGTTGTGTCGTGTCGTCTTATGTCATGTATAGCCTTATTCTAGGTTCTTGTTGCCATGTAGTCCAAAGGGGATATTACCCATTGCGTGCATTGCGCCAGTGCTTCTTCCTCCCCGACGGATAACATGCAGAGTCGTGCTATCATGTGATGTATGGTGTTTTGTCTTGTCATGCCGTGTCGCATCGTGTCTAACGTCAATGTGACGTGGTGTCCACATCATGTGACATGGTGTCCGTGTTGTATTGTATAGTATCGTGTCGTATCGTTTTGTGGTGTGTTGTGTCGTGTCGTCTTATGTCATGTCTTGTCTTATTGTAGGTTTTTGTTACCATGTAGTTCAAAGGAGATAGAACTTATTGTGTGCATTGTGCCGCTACTTCTTCCTCCCCGACGGACAACATGGAGTGTCATGTTATCATGTGGTGTATGGTGCTTTGTCATGTCATGCCGTGTCGCGTCATATGTACATCATTGTGACGTGGTGTCCACATCATGTGACGTGGTGTCCATGTTGTGTTGTGTAGTATCGTGTCGTGTCGTTTTGTGGTGTGTTGTGTCGTGTGTTATCATATCATGTCGCATTGTGTTTTCTCTTATTCTGTCATGGTGTCTGTGTTGTGTCGTGTTCTGTACGCCATGTTGTGCCATGTCGTGTCGTCATAGGCTTAGATGTAGTCGTAGATGTAGACTTCATTATAGGTGTGGACCACGATGATGTGTGCTATGTCATGTCAAATCGCGTCGGTATTTGGTTGTGTTATTATGTTGCGTCATGTCTTGACTTGTCATTTCTAGTCCTGGCGTAGGCGTAGGCGTGGGCGTAGGCATAGGCACTATTATACATGGTGGATGTGGGATAACAGGTCGGGGTGGAGATGGGTGTAGGGATAGTGATTGGGGTGGAGCTAGAGTGAGGGTGGAAGTCGGGGTGGAAGTTTATGACGTAGTGTCCATGTGTTGTGTAGTATCGTGTCGTATCGTTTTGTGGTGCGTGGTGTCGTGTCGTCTGATGTCATGTATAACCTTGTTCAAGGCTCAAAGAGGATAGAACCCATTGCGTGCATTTCGCCGCTGCTTCTTCCTCCCTGACGGATAACATGCAGAGTCGTGCTATCATGTGGTGTATGGTGTTTTGTCATGTCCTGCCATGTCGCATCGTGTCTAAAGTCAATGTGACATGGTGTCCACATCATGTGACGTGGTGTCCGTGTTGTATTGTATGGTATCGTGTCGTGTCGTATCGTTTTGTGGTGTGTTGTGTCGTGTCGTCTTATGTCATGTCTTGTTTTATTGTAGGTTCTTGTTGCCATGTAGTCCAAAAGGGATAGAACCTATTGTGTTCATTGCACCGCTGCTTCTTCCTCCCCGATGGATAACATGCAGAGTCGTGCTATCATGTGGTGTATGGTGTTTTGTCATGTCATGCCGTGTCCCATCGTGTCTAACGTCAATGTGACGTGGTGTCCACATCATGTGACGTGGTGTCCGTGTTGTACTGTATAGTATCGTGTCGTATCGTTCGGTGGTGTGTTGTGTCGTGTCGTCATGTGTCATGTCTTGTCTTATGTGAGGTTCCTGTTGCCATGGAGTCCAAAGGAGATAGAACCCATTGCGTGCATTGCGCCACTCCTTTTTCCTCCCCGACGGACAACATGGAGTGTCATGTTATCATATGGTGTATGGTGTTTTTTCATGTCATGCCGTGTCACATCGTGTCTAACGCCATTGTGACATGGTGTCCACATCATGTCATGTGATGTCCATGTTGTGATGTGTAGTATCGTGTCGTATCGTTTTGTGGTGTGTTGTTTCGTGTCGTCTTATGTCATGTATAGCCTTGTTCTACGTTCTTGTTGCCATGTATTCCAAAAGGGATAGAACCCATTGCGTGGATTGCGCCGTTGCTTCTTCCTCCCCGACGGATAACATGCAGAGTCGTGCTATCATGTGGTGTATGGTGTTTTGTCATGTCATGCCGTGTCGCTTCGTGTCTAACGTTAATGTAACGTGGTGTCCACATCATGTGACGTGGTGTGCGTGTTGTATTGTATAGTATTGTGCCGTATCGTTTTGTGGTGTGTTGTGTCATGTCGTCTTATGTCATGTCTTGTCTTATTGTATGTTTTCGTTGCCATGTCTTCCAAAGGGGATGAACCCATTGCGTGCATTGTGCGGCTGCTTTCCTCTCCGACGGACAACATGGAATGTCATGTTATCATGTGGTGTATGGTGTTTTGTCATGTCATGCCGTGTCACGTCATATCTACATCATTGTGACGTGGTGTCCACATCATGTGACGTGGTGTCCATGTTGTGATGTGTAGTATTGTGTCGTATCGTTTTGTGGTGGGTTGTTTCGTGTGTTATCATGTCATGTCGTATTGTGTTTTGTCTTATTCTGTCATGGTGTCTGTGTTGTGTGGTGTTCCGTACGTCATGTTGTGCCATGTCGTGCCGTCATAGGCTTAGGTGCAGGCGTAGATGTAGAGTTCAGTATAGGTGTAGACCACGATGATGTGTGCTATGTCATGTCAAATCACGTCGGTATTTGGTTGTGTTATCATGTTGCGTCATGTCTTGACTTGTCATTTCTAGTCCTGGCGTACGCGTAGGCGTAGGCGTAGGCAGGGGCATAATTATACATGGTGGAGGTGGGGTAACGGGTCGGGGTGGGGATGGGTGTAGGGATAGGGATTAAGGTGGATCTAGAGTGAGGGTGGAAGTTTGTAATGTGGTGTCCATTTTGTGTTGTGTAGTATCGTTTCGTATCGTTTTGTGGTCCGTGGTTTCATGTCGTCTTATGTTTTGTATAGCCTTGTTCTAGGCTCTTGTTGCCATGTAGTTTAAAGGGGATATAACCCATTACGTGTATTACGCCACTGCTTCTTCCTCCTTGACGGATAACATGCAGAGTCGTGCTATCATGTGGTGTATCGTATTTTCTCATGTCATGCTATGTCGCATCGTGTATAACGTCAATGTGACGTGGTGTCCACATCATATGACGTGGTGTCCGTGTTGTATTATATGGTATCGTGTCGTATCGTTTTGTGGTGTGTTGTGTCGTGTCGTCTTATATCATGTCTTGTCTTATTGTAGGTTCTTTTTGCCATGTAGTCCAAAGGGGATAGAACGCATTGCGTTCATTGCGCCGCTACTTCTTCCTCCCTGACGGATAACATGCAGAGTCGTGCTATCAAGTGGTGTATTGTGTTTTGTCATGTCATGCCGTGTCACATCGTGTCTAACGTCAATGTGATGTGGTGTCCACATTATGTGACGTGGTGTTCGTGTTGTATTGTATAATATTGTGCCGTATCATTTTGTGGTGTGTTGTGTCGTGTCGTCTTATGTCATGTCTTGTCTTATAGTAGGTTTTTGTTGACATGCAGTCCAAAGGGGATAGAACCCATTGCGTGCATTGCGCCGTTGCTTCTTCCTCCCCGACGGACAAGATGGAGTGTCATGTTATCATGTGGTGTATGGTGTTTTTCATGTCATGCCGTGTCACATCGTGTCTAACGCCTTTGTGACATGGTGTCCACATCATGTGATGTAATGTCCATGTTGTGATGTGTAGTATCGTGTCGTATCGTTTTGTGGTGTGTTGTTTCGTGTTGTCTTATGTCATGTATAGTCTTGTTGTAGGTTCTTGTTGCCATGTAGTCCAAAGAGGATATAACCCATTGCTTTCATTGCGCCGTTGTTTCTTCCTCCCCGACGGATAACATGCAGAGTCGTGCTATCATGTGGTGTATGGTGTTTTGACATGTCATGCCGTGTCGCATCGTGCCTAACGTCAATGTGACGTGGTGTCCACATCATGTGACGTGGTGTGCGTGTTGTATTGTATAGTATCGTGTCGTATCGTTTTGTGGTGTGTTGTATCGTGTTGTTTTATGTCATGTCTTGTCTTATTGCATATTTTCGTTGCCATGTTGTCCAAAAGGGATAGAACCCATTGCGTGCATTGTCCTGCTGTTTCTTCCTTCCCAACATACAACATGGAGTGTCATGTTATCATGTGGTGTATGGTGTTTTGTCATGTCATACCGTGTCGCGTCATATCTACATCATTGTGACGTGGTGTCCACATCATGTGACGTGGTGTTCATGTTGTGTTGTGTAGTATCGTGTCGTATCGTTTTGTGGTGTGTTGTGTCGTGTGTTATCATGTCATGTCGCATTGTGTTTTGTCTTATTCTGTCATGGTGTCTGTGTTGTGGCATGTTCTGTACGTCATGTTGTCCCATGTCGTGCCGTCATAGGCTTAGATGTAGGCGTAGATGTAGACTTCATTATAGGTGTGGACCACGATGATGTGTGCTATGTCATGTCAAATTGCGTCGGTATTTGGTTGTGTTATTATGTTGCATCATGTCTTGACTTGTCATTTCTAGTCCTGGCGTAGGTGTAGGCGTGGGCGTAGGCATAGGCATAATTATACATGGTGGATGTGGGGTAACGGGTCGGGGTGGAGATGGGTGTAGGGATAGGGATTTGGGTGGAGCTAGAGTGAGGGTGGAAGTCGGGGTGGAAGTTTATGACGTGGTGTCCATGTGTTGTGTAGTATCGTGTCGTATCGTTTTGTGGTGCGTGGTGTCGTGTCGTCTGATGTCATGCATAACCTTGTTCAAGGCCCAAAGAGGATAGAACCGATTGCGTGCATTGCGCCGCTGCTTCTTCCTCCCTGACGGATAACATGCAGAGTCGTGCTATCATGTGGTGTATGGTGTTTTGTCATGTCATGCCATGTCGCATCGTGTCTAACGTCAATGTGACATGGTGTCCACATCATGTGACGTGGTGTCCGTGTTGTATTGTTTGGTAGCGTGTTGTGTCGTATCGTTTTGTGGTGAGTTGCGTCGTGTCGTCTTATGTCATTTCTTGTCTTATTGTAGGTTCTTGTTGCCATGTAGTCCAAAGGGGATAGAACTCATTGCGTTCATTGCACCGCTGCTTCTTCCTCCCCGATGGATAGTATGCAGAGTCGTGCTATCATGTGGTGTATGGTGTTTTGTCATGTCATGCCGTGTCCCATCGTGTCTAACGTCTATGTGACGTGGTGTCCACATCATATGACGTGGTGTCTGTGTTGTATTGTATAGTATCGTGTCGTATCGTTTGGTGGTGTGTTGTGTCGTGTCGTCTTGTGTCATGTCTTGTCTTATGCGAGGTTTTTGTTGCCATGGAGTCCAAAGGGGATAGAACCCATTGCGTGCATTGCGCCACTGCTTTTTCCTCCCCGACGGACAACATATAGTGTCATGTTATCATGTGGTGTATGGTTTTTTTTCATGTCATGCCGTGTCACATCGTGTCTAACGCCATTGTGACATGGTGTCCATATCATGTGATGTGATGTTTATGTCGTGATGTGTAGTATCGTGTCGTATCGTTTTGTGGTGTGTTGTTTCGTGTCGTCTTATGTCATGTATAGCCTTGTTCTAGGTTCTTGTTGCCATGTATTTCAAAAGGGATAGAACCCATTGCGTGCATTGCGCTGCTGCTTCTTCGTCCCCGACGGATAACATGCAGAGTCGTGCTATCATGTGGTGTATAGTGTTTTGTCATGTCATGCCGTGTCGCTTCGTGTCTAACGTCAATGTGATGTGGTGTCCACATCATGTGACATGGTGTGCATGTTGTATTGTATAGTATCGTGTCGTATCGTTTTGTGGTGTGTTGTGTCGTGTCGTCTTATGTCATGTCTTGTCTTATTGTATGTTTTCGTTGCCATGTCGTCCAAAGTGGATGAACCCATTACGTGCATTGTGTCGTTGCTTCTTCCTCCCCGACGGACAACATGGAGTGTCATGTTATCATGTGGTTTATGGTGTTTTGTCATGTCATGCCGTGTCACGTCATATCTACATCATTGTGACGTGGTGTCCACATCATGTGACGTGGTGTCCATGTTGTGATGTGTAGTATCGTGTCGTATCGTTTTGTGGTGTGTTGTTTCGTGTGTTGTCATGTCATGTCGTATTGTGTTTTGTCTTATTTTGTCATGGTGTCTGTGTTGTGTGGTGTTCCGTGCGTCATGTTGTGCCATGTCGTGCCGTCATAGGCTTAGGTGTAGGCGTAGATGTAGAGTTCAGTATAGGTGTAGACCACGATGATGTGTGCTATATCATGTCAAATCACGTCGGTATTTGGTTGTGTTATCATGTTGCGTCATGTCTTGACTTGTCATTTCTAGTCCTGGCGTACGTGTAGGCGTAGGCGTAGGCATGGGCATAATTATACATGGTGGAGGTGGGGTAACGGGTCGGGGTGGGGATGGGTGTAGGGATAGGGATTAAGGTGGAGCTAGAGTGAGGGTGGAAGTTTGTGACGTGGTGTCCATGTTGTGTTGTGTAGTATCGTGTCGTATCGTTTTGTGGTGCGTGGTGTCGTGTCGTCTTATGTGTTGTATAGACTTGTTCTAGGCTATTGTTGCCATGTAGTTTAAAGGGGATACAACCCATTACGTGTATTGCGCCGCTGCTTCTTCTTCCTTGACGGATAACATGCAGAGTCGTGCTATCATGTGGTGTATGGTGTTTTCTTATGTCATGCTATGTCGCATCGTGTATAACGTCAATGTGACGTGGTGTCCACATCATGTGACGTGGTGTCCGTGTTGAATTATATTGTATCGTGTCGTATCGTTTTGTGGTGTGTTGTGTCGTGTTATCTTATGTCATGTCTTGTCTTATTGTACGTTCTTTTTTCCATGTAGTCCAAAGGGGATAGAACGCATTGTGTTCATTGCGCCGCTGCTTCTTCCTCCCTGACGGATAATATACAGAGTCGTGCTATCATGTGGTGTATGGTGTTTTGTCATGTCATGCCGTGTCGCATCGTGTCTAACGTCAATGTGACGTGGTGTCCACATCATGTGACGTGGTGTTCGTGTTGTATTGTATAGTATTGTGCCGTATCATTTTGTGGTGTGTTGTGTCGTGTCGTCTTATGTCATGTCTTGTCTTATAGTAGGTTTTTGTTGACATACAGTCCAAAAGGGATAGAACCCATTGCATGCATTGCGCCGCTGCTTCTTCCTCCCCGACGGACAACATGGAGTGTCATGTTATCATGTGTTGTATGGTGTTTTTTCATTTCATACCGTGTCACATCGTGTCTAACGCCATTGTGACATGGTGTCCACATCATGTGATGTGATGTCCATGTTGTGATGTGTAGTATCGTGTCGTATCGTTTTGTGGTGTGTTGTTTCGTGTCGTCTTATGTCATGTATAGCCTTGTTCTAGGTTCTTGTTGCCATGTACTCCAAAAGGGATAGAACCCATTGCATGCATTGCGCCGCTGCTTCTTCCTCCCCGACGGATAACATGCCGAGTTGTGCTATCATGCGGTGTATGGTGTTTTGTCATGTCATGCCGTGTCGCATTGTGTCTAACGTCAATGTGACGTGGTGTCCACATCATGTGACGTGGTGTGCGTGTTGTATTGTATAGTATTGTGCCGTATGGTTTTGTGGTGTGTTGTGTCGTGTGGTCTTATGTCATGTCTTGTCTTATAGTAGGTTTTTGTTTCCATGAAGTCCAAAGGGGATAGAACCCATTGCGTGCATTGCGCCGCTCCTTCCTCCCCAACGGACAACATGGAGTCTCATGTTATCATGTGGTGTATGGTGTTTTGTCATGTCATGCGGTGTCGCATCGTGTCTAACGTCATTGTGACGTGATGTCCACATCATGTGACGTGGTGTCCATGTTGTGTTGTGTAGTATCGTGTCGTATCGTTTTGTGTTGTGTTGTGTCGTGTGTTATCATGACATGTCGCATTGTGTTTTGTCTCATTTTGTCATGGTGTCTGTGTTGTGTCGTGTTCTGTGCGTCATGTTGTGCCATGTCGTGCCGTGATAGGCTTACATATAGGCGTAGATGTAGACTTCAGTAGAGGCGTGGACCACGATGATGTGTGCTATGTTGTGTCATATCGCATCGGTATTTGGTTGTGTTATTATGTTGCGTCATTTCTTGACTTGTCATTTCTAGTCATGGCGTACATGTAGGCGTAGGCGTAGGCATAGGTATAATTATACATGGTGGATGTGGGGTAACGGGTCGAGGTGGGGATGGGTGTAGGGATAGGGATTGGGGTGGAGTTAGAGTGAGGGTGGAAGTCGGGGTGGAAGTTTGTGACGTGGTGTCCATGTTGTGTTGTGTAGTATCGTGTCGTATCGTTTTGTGGTGTGTTGTGTCGAGTCGGGATAGAAGGTGTGAGAAGGGAATTTTGTAGGCTCCAAAAACATGAAATTAGTCAATGGTGATGAAGAAGAAGCCCAAAATTTGAAATGTGATAAATTATATTTTGGTTTTTAAACATTGTTCCATTCTAATGTACCTGGATGATGTTCATAAGAATACTAGTTGTTTACTTTCTTCATAAGATCTCAATATGAAGATTTCCCCTATAAACCCCGTCATTAGTAAAAATTGACAACTGTAGGCCTTTTGACAAGTTGGTTCAATGAATAGGATGCTTCTTGAGCTAAGTAGGTTAGTTTAAGGGAGACAAAAGTTGGCCGAAGTTTGTGTCCTCACAACATGTCGGGCGGATGAGCAAAAGACATTATATTCAAAGTGAGACAACATCCCCTTAGAAAAAGCCACTGTCCATATTCTATGGTGAGGGAAATTGTACGTGTAATTTTGTTGACTACTGAAGAAGGTCTTTTATGGTTTAGGGTTTAGGCAGCACAAGTCACGATGAAGAAGAATGGGAAAATGGAGCGTGTGTCCTCAAGTTGGAACGGCAACACAAGTTACGATGAAGAAGAATGTGAGAATTGTCACATCACGTCTTTCCTACTTCGTCGTTTTCTCAAGAATAATATTTTTCGTCTCAACTCTCAAAAGTGCTAAAAACCAATGGTAAAAAAGCATAAAAGTCCCCAAATGGGAGTGAAAGACATTCTGTTCATAGTGAGACAACATCCCCTTAGAAAAAGTTTGTCCATATTTTACGGTGAGGGAAATTGTATGTGTAATTTTTTTGACTACCAAAGAAGGTCTTTTATGGTTTAGGGTTTAGGCAACACAAGTCACGATGAAGAAGAATGGGAAAATTGAGCGTGTGTCCTCAAGTTGGAACAGCAACACAAGTCACGATGAAGAAGAATGCGAAAATTTTCACATCACGTCTTTCCTAATTCTTCGTGTTCCCAAAAATAATATTTTTTCGTCTCAACTCTCAAAAGTGGTAAAAACCAATGGTAAAAAAGCATAAAAGTCCCCAATTGTCATAATCCAACTTCTTATTGTTCTATTTCGGTTTACAAAGAGTTTACATGTACATTAGAATATTTTTTTGTCTTTTGTGATGTGAAAATGCCAAACTAAAAGGTATTCTGTTTAAGTAAAGCCTTTGATGATAATTGAGGACTTTGCAACAATGTACTCTCTTCATTTAAGTGACATAATGAGGAGTTTCGACAGAAATTTTCCTTTTTTATACGATTTGAATTTTTTTGGTGTATAAAATGTGTGAAATGACATTTATCTAGCATCTTTTATTCGGGGACGTCAGGAATCCTGTATTGTTTTCTGGTCTTCCGCCCAGAAAATCGAGAAATTCTCCCATTGGTCAGTTCTTGGCCACGAACCGATTACAATGGGTTACTATGTATGTAGCGAACGGACGGGAAGCTTGGCCCACTGGGCCAAAACCGCGGTTTTGGCCCAGTGGGCCAAGCTTCCCGTCCGTTCG
>SZWC01000164.1:402554-430729 GCA_023375785.1 Penium margaritaceum | reverse complement strand
CCCCCCCCCCCACTCTCCCAGACTTGCTTGTTCTTCAAAGGAAGTGTCTTTTTGCGGACGAGACTCGGAGGGCGAGAGGGGGTGGGGAAGGATTGGGGGAGGGGGGTGGGTGGGGTGAGTGAGCTGCTCACTGTGGTTCTTAACTTGTACGTACCACGCGGACTAGTGGTCATTCTCTGCAGGAGAAATTGTCTTCGCCTGCCTCATGCTGCTGTGCTGGCCCCCAGCACAGCAGCACAACCCAACGACTGCCTTGTCTGCCCTTCCGGCGTCTGGGAGGTCTGAGTCTGACAGTTGGATTACAATTCTGACAGTTGGAGTACAAGTCTGAGTCACGGCAGTATTTATCTTTCTTAGACGTTTTGAAAAATGTCTATATGTATTTTTCTTAGACATTTTTCAAAACATATTTATTTTTGTTAGGCGTTTTGGAAAATGTCTCAGAAAAATAGATACTGTTGAGTCTGCGAGTTGGAGTACAAGTCTTTTTCGCTTGACTCGGACGCCGATTCAAGTGGGGGAGTCCTTGGACCCCCCCCCCCCCCCCCCTTTCGCCCCCCAAGCCTAGACTTTGGACGTTTGACTCAAAGAGTCCATCATAGCTCGCTCACGCTGCGAGTGGCGTGGATTGCCACAGCAGTGAGTGCTAGCAAGCAACCTCTGCCTCAGTGTGCAGTCGACAGCCCTCCCCCTGTGCGCTCTGTATCCACCCTTGATTTTCCTTCACGTTGGTCAAAAGAGATGCAAAGTTTGTCCACTGCTGCCGCCTTCACCCTCAACTTGCAACGGAGGATCTCCATACCAATTGTCTGGTGTCAGGGACGGAGAATTGTCTGTAGTGGGATCAAATCTGCAGAGCTTTGCATGGTCATTTTGGGTCTTTCCAACGTCTTGTATGAGGCGTAAGTTCGGAGAGGGTGGAGATGGCCTCCTTTCTGACTGGGAGGATGGTGAGGTTTCCTGACTGCTGCAATAAACTTCCCAGTGGACGATTTGGTAGCGGGCCTGTACCTTGAGACCTCTTCTGTCTGTCCCACTTCTCTCGAGCAGGTTGCTTGTGCGGCGGCGGACAACCCAAACCAAGGCCAGGCCAATCCCTCAAGAGCCACCTGCAAGACCTGGAAGTTGCCTACCTCCGCGAGGTACGCCTGTCGACGCTGACACGTCGCCGTGCTCTCATCTGCCTCTCTCTGCTGTGCTGCTGCTGCTGTGGTAGCTGGTAGAAGGTGGTGATTGTTTGTGCATGGTTTGCCTAGGACCCTGCGCTTGAAGAGGAGCGCGGTTGATGCGATGGGGTAGCGATGCGCGAAGCTGGGTCTGGCGCCAGTGCCTCTTCCTCTCCCTCCTGACCGGCAAGTTTTGCGCAACTTTGATGTCCACTGCAGCAGCCACTTCATTCCCCCTCTCCCCTCTGCTTGTCATTACCTCCCTTCGCTTGCTTCCCATGACACAGGTTCGCGAGTGCGATCCCTTCTCAAGCCAGCTGGTGCGGCAGCTCTTCAGCCCCGAGGGCGTGGGCAGCCCCCTGAGCAGTGCTGCGATGCACCTTCTGCACACGCAATTCCACTCGCGGAAGCAGCAGCTCCCCCCACAGCAGCAGGCTCCAAACGGGCGAATGATATCCCCTGCTGCTTTGGCAAACTGGTGAGGCGCGCCGCACTGCACCGGCCATGTTTGATAGCTGACACGGAACGGTGCAGGTGCATTTTGGAGTTAGTGTGAGAGTCTCTCTGTGCACATGCGAGAGGGATCTCTCGGTACAAGCACAAGCTTCACACAGTTAGGGTTTCTGTGGTGCACATTGTCAACCTAGTGACTTCCTCAGAAATATGCCGCGATCAAACTGAGAAGAAATGCTCTCTGGCACTCTTCCCCATGCTATTTGTGAAGCAGAGTAGCCTACAAAGAGGAGGAGCCATTGTTGCATGCAGAACATACACATGGCTATGTTGGACACTTTGAAGGAGTGGAGTTTGAGGGGTGGACATGCCAATATTAATTTCAACATGAAGGTGCTGTGATTCCGGCCCACATTCTCTTCAGGTGGACATGGAACTGTGCGAGAATTGGAGCAAGCAGGCCCATGCCTAGTGCAACATGAGCTCTGCTGGTGACTGGGAAGATTGCAGAGCCAAATGTTGGCGAGAAAGGTGCCTGGAAAACAGTGGCTGAGGAATTAGTGCAATAAGCCGTGAGTGTGGGCCTTTCCTACTGGGTTGCACACCACACCCTGTCCTCCCCATGGAACCACAATGCGCGGATGGGGACTAGAGAAAAGTCTCCTTAGCACCGGAACAGCCTACAGAGTGCCCGGATCTCGACTGTCGAGAAAACACTCCATACACCCAAAAAATGTTCAGAGGTAAGAAGGCCTCCCGAGACGTCGGAACATGTCACCGAGCGGCCGGGTGTCGACCGCACAAGAATATTCGTGGAAGCTTCCTAGCAACACAGTCGCTGACTAGGCGTCAGCGCCTGGTCAGACGGTGTTGACAGTCACAGGTTGTACACACAACGGCAAGAGTCTGGCTAGGAGACACAAGGCAAAGTATCGGAATGCTTCAATAGCATTTGCAGAGAGAGTTGACAAATGACAGGTCCATGGCATAAGTACCTGCCGTGTTGAAGTTCGTTTGCCACACAACTCTGTGCCCTCTTGCTCCTCACACACTGTGCATCCACTTGTACAGATCGAATGACATGGCCCTACCTGGGGAAGAAACTGACGTGACAGCTCTGGCAGAAGTCGTTGGCATCCTCCTGCAGCTGCTACAGCTTTACCCCGGGGCTCTTCTTGAGACTCATGTGGCCATTGTCTGACTGACTATGCCTCTTATGACTCTGTGATGCGGTAGATGCTAGGGCCCGTACATCTTAACTGCCGTGCCCTGCATCATGTTGCTTGCCTTTGAGTGTTTTCTGGGGGAGCTGCATTTCCCGGGCGCTGATCCTTAGGGGGCCACCTTGTAGGTAGCCACGAATACTATGCAAGCAAGCAAGTAAGTGGCAAGCGACGGAACACGCCATGGATCGGGGGCAAGCTCAAGACTAAGGAAAGAAGAGCAAGTAGTTGAGACACAGGTTAACGAGTAACAAGTGAGCGAGGTGGTGAGAGCCAGTTGACCGGGCCACCCACGCGAGGCACTCGTCGTGGGGCCCGGCCGCCACCCAGGGATCGAACCCGACCCTGGAGCGAGCGAGCTCCAGGCGGTTTCTCACACGCCGGTACAAACCGGGCGTGCGGTCCCGAGGGATCAGCAACCCGGTTCACCACTCTAGGAGCATGTAAGTATTCAATCAATTAACACGCATGCAATCCTACAAGTTGTATCCCCCATTTTGGCACGTGAAGTTATCACTGAACTAAGGCTTGTGACAAGGCTGGTGCTGAAGCCACCACTTGGTAGCTCGATGGAGGCACCTCCACTGTGCACTTCATGCTGCATCATAGTCTTGCACCAGGGAGCCTTAGTCCAGTTCAAATCACCTGCAGTGGTGAGGTGTGTGCATGCATGGAGACAAGAGGGAACTTGCGTGTGTTTGTGACAATAACCAACACTCCCCCATGACCCACAGACGAACAGGCCACACACACCCAGAACACAGAACGAGGAGAACATCACAGGATTCACATCAACCAGGGGCATCACGAGAGCGCAGCAAGCCAATCGCATGCACGGCCGCTTTGAACATTCCACTGCTGAGCGCTTTGGTGAGAAAGTCTGCACGCTGTTGACGAGTGTCGACCCAGACAACCTGAACTTCCCCAGCCGCAATGCGCTCGCGTACAAAGTGATGCTCAATGTTGATGTGCTTAGTGCGAGAGTGATGCATGCCATCGTGCTCAGCAATCGCCTTCGCACTCTGGTTGTCACAGCGCAGGGTGATGCAATGAATGGGAACACGCAACTGCTGCAACAGGCGGGACATCCAAACACTCTCACACGTACCTGCACCCAGTGCCACGTACTCTGCTTCAATGGAGCTTCTGGCAACACAACCCTGTTTTCCACTCTTCCAGGAGACAGCAGTCCCTCCGACGAGGAAGATGTAACCAGTGCGGCTGCGAGCATCTGTGTCATGTGCCCAGTCACTGTCTGTGTAGCCGTCAACGACTACTGAGGGCTGAGCACGGTAGCAGAGTCCTACGCGTGCAGTGGACAACGCGTAGCGGACGACGCGCAGTGCGGCCTGGAGATGCTTCTGTCGAGGCTGCTGGGAGAACTGGGCAAGGAAATTGACCGCGAAGGCCACGTCCGCCCAAGTGGTGGTGGCGAGGTACATGAGAGAGCCGACAACACTGAGGTAGTCGGTGACGTCGACAGGCTCCCCGAGCTGCGCTGAGTCCAGTGACTTCAGCAGACGCTGACCTGCTGGAGTCATCGGTGTGGACGCGGCGGGGATGTCTGCAAGCAAAGGGGCAAAACGCTCCCCTAGTGTGCGTATGTACGCAACCTGGTGCACATGCAGGGTGCGACGCTGACGATCACGCTCAAGCTCCATCCCCAAAAACACCCGTGCAGGACCTAGATCCTTCATCTTGTACGCAGACTGCAGCAGGTCTTTAACTGACTGGATAGCTGCTGGGCTGGGTGAGGCGATGAGCAGGTCATCAACGTAGACCAACACCGCCACAAACGGCTCTGAGGGGGCGCTCAAGAAGAGCGCTGGATCAACCGTGCTGCGACGGTAACCTCCCCGCTGGAGAGTCGAGGAGATCTCCATGTTCCAACACCGCGGCGACTGCTTGAGCCCATAGAGGGCTTTGCGCAGTCGCCAGACCTGGCTCGTGCCATCAGTGAAGCCCGGGGGCTGTATCATGTAGATTTCTTCATCGAGCTTCCCATGCAGGAAGGCGTTGTTGACATCCATCTGCTCTAGTTCCCAGTCGTGCTGGGCGACGAGACTCAAAAGTGCTCGAGCAGTGGTATATCTCCCGACCGGTGCGAAGGTCTCATCAAAGTCAACGCCGGGGATCTGGGAGAATCCCTTTGCTGTGAGGCGTGCCTTGTACCGGTCGACCGTTCCATCGGGCTTCAGCTTACGCCGAAGGACCCATCGGGCGGAGACTGCCTTGCGACCTGCAGGCAGATCCACTAGCTCAAAGACTCCATGGTCTTGGAGGCCTGTGAGCTCCTCCTGCATGGCCTTCTCCCAGAGGGCAGCGTCTGCCGCCTCACGAGCCTGCCGGACAGTGGTGGGCTCAGGAGGGAGAGTGGGGAGGCCAGCGGCCGCAAAGCATGCGGCGACATAACCGGCGACAGAGGACTGAAGAGCACTGTGGAACTCGTGGGCTACAAGAGCATAGCCAACTGCAGAGTTGGGGTGTACAACGCTCACAGATAGGCCCAGTGCATCGTGGCCGGTGGGGCGCGCTGAGGGACCAGCTGTGGAGGATGAGGCTCTGGAGCGGGTGACTCGTTGAGAGGCAGTGGACGAGCCAGCCAGGACAGACTCAGTAGGCGCCCTAGAAGAGGAGGGCTGAGAGGACTGAGAGGGCTGAGAGGGAGGAAGAGCACGAAGTCTCCCCCCCTGAGTATAAGGCTCTGGACCGGGGAGCCGAGCCTGAGGCGCGTCACCTGCGGCGGTGTCAAGCACCGGAGAAGCTGCAGGAGATGAGGTGGGAGTAGAGTGGGCAGTGGACTGTGCGGGAGTGGGCGCCGAGTGTGAGGACACGGGACTGGCGGTGGACGGCGAAGACACAGGGCTGTCGGCTGAGGACAGGGGCGACCCGGACTCCGGGGAGGGCACTGAGGCCCCCGACTCAGAAGAGACTGAGTCCTCGTCACTGTCCGTGGGAGTGACAATAGGGGACGCCGTGTGAGAGGGAGACGTGGACGCACGGAGATCGGAGGCTGGAACAGACCCACCCCCCCAAGCCGATGAAGCGAGGAGAGGGAAGACGGACGAGGGACATGGGACAGGTCACGGGGGAAGACATGCTCAAGGAAGAGGGCGTCGCGCGACTCGATGACGCGGGAACGGTCGGGGTCCCAGAAGCGCCACGCCTTAGACATGGCAGAGACACCAAGAAACGTGCAGAGGCGAGCACGAGGACTCAGTTTGCCATCACGAAAGTCCTCGGGCAACCAGACAGCAGCCACACAGCCCCAGACACGAGCCAGACGGAGGTCAGCACGGCGACCGTACCAGCGCTCAAAGGGAGTGACGTGACGAGGAAGGGGACCGTGTGGGACACGGTTCCACACCCAGGTCATGTAGCACATGGCCTCGAAGGAGAAGACGGGAGAGAGGGAGGACTCGCTGAGGAGAGTACGAACACCGTCAGCGAGGGTGCGGTTCCAGCGTTCAGAGACACCATTCTGCTGGGGTGTGTAGGGGGCTGAGGGCTCCATACACACCCCACGAGAGGTGAGAAAGCGGGCGGTGGGACCCATGAACTCGCCACCACGGTCACAGCGAAAGACTTTGAGCCGGCGACCACAGGCCAGCTCAGCTTGTGGTAGCCAGGACTCAAGTGTGGGACAGACGTCACTCTTTTGCCGAAGGGCAAAGACCCAGCGCATGCGAGAAAAATCGTCTGTGAGACAGAGGACATAACGACCGACACCCCCAAGGGTGTCATGGGCAAGAGGTCCCATGACGTCAGCGTACAGGAGATCAAGTGGGTGAGACGTGCAAGACTCGGACGTGGAGAATGGGGAGCGGTGCATTTTGCCTTGAGCACAGTCAAGACAGTCAGTGGGGCAGGGTGCAGAGAACGTGTCGGCATCAAGGCCATGAGCAGGCATGTCCCGAAGCAGACTGTCAATGGCGGCAGTGTGAATGTGACAGAGACGACGATGAAGCAACTGCACATGTGCAGGAGTGAGGGAACGAGCCACATGAACAAGAGCAGTCGAGGAGGGATGGGGTGCAAACGAGGGCACGCGGAACAAGCGGTCACAGCGAGTGCCATGCAGTAAGACACGACCAGTAGTGCGATGCATAACAGAGGCAATACCCCGACTGGATGAGAAGTCCATGCCCTGGTCGTCGAGTGTCGTAACAGACAGCAGACTGAGCTCAAGAGCGGGCACATAGAGAACGTCAGGGAGGAANCCAGTGACACAAACGATGAACGACAGGAAGTCATGTGGTGGGTGGCCCCTGAATCAAGAATCCAGAAGCCACCCGTCACACGGACAGACGCAGGGTCACGACTCACAGCGGCAATGGCAGAACGAGGAAAGAGGCGCTGACCACAAGCGGCAAGACAACGAGGGAGACTGTATGACTGCCACTCCTCAATCCATGGGACGTCAACTGGGGGACACCCCTGAACATGACCGGGAGGGGGGTCCACGAAGAGACGAATCAACACTACACGCAAGGCCCTCCTCAACCGAACGTACACTCTCACCTCCCTGATCACGGAGGTGACGTTGGTGAACGGCGTGAGAGAGTGCAGAGTCCAGCTGGCGGTCGTCCTCAGGTGGTCTGGTGATGAGTGCGGTAGAGGAGGGTTGCTGGGCGCCAGGGGTGGAGGAAGCCCATGTCGGAGGTGAGTAGAAGCCAGAGGGAGGCCCGAAGTAGACAGGGCCCCCAAACCCCGGGGGCCAACCCCAGGGTACGGATGGAGGAGGTGAAGAGAGGGCAGTGCTGTAGGCAGCAGCTGTAGACAATGGGAAAGAAGCGTGTGTAGGGCCACGACTTGACCCCGTGGAGGTGGAGGAGCGTGCAGAGCCGCCGCCAGACCCTGAAGAGCGTGCCCAGTGAGCACGCATGGCGGAGGCCAGGCGTGCATCATCTGGTGGTGCAGGGCACTTGGGCGCCGCATGACCAGTGGCGCCGCAGTTCCAGCAAGTGACAGTGCTGGAGGAGGAAGAGGGGGATGCGGCGCTATCAGAACCGCGACCTTTGCCACCCTTCCCCTGCCCGCCACCGCCAGAGCCACCCCCTCGGCCTTTACCTTTACCACCCCCTCCACCACGACCACCCCTTTGGGAAGCAAGAGATGTGGCAGTAGTAACAGAGGTGGAGATGGAGGACAAGCTAGAGGCTGAGGAGGTGGAGGAGGAAGGAAGTACGGTGGCTGCTGCTGCAACGGCTGCGCGGTGAATGCGCTTGTTCTGCAAGGAGCTCCACCAGTCGGTAAGGCGTTGGGAGGTGAACTCCCATAAGGCCCCAATTCCAGGGGGTGCGTCGGCGGGAACAGGAATTGCCGCCAGACGCTCCAGCTCTGTGGCTTTCACTTCGCGAAAGATGTCGCTGAGCTCCGGGATGAGGCCGTTGACGATGGAGAGAACAACAGGGAGTTGGCCTGGGGCGGCCTTGCCGAGGTCACGCAGCAGTCGCAGACTGCGAGCCCAATAGGCGTCAACAGTCTCGTCAGCACGCATGGAGAGCGTGTTGAACTGGACGGTGAGGACGCTCTGTGCTGCATGTCCAGTGACTGTCGTGCGCCGCTTGATCAGGGCATAAGCCCCAACCGGGTCAGCGTGGGTACGGCGTGCAGTGTCAGCATTGTAGGATCCAATCTCATCTGTGAGATCGTTTGGTCCAGCGCGAATGAGGGCACGGACCGCTCGTGCCGACTCAGAATCGACTGGCACAAAAGGTGGAACAAGTGAGGGGCTTGGTGCATGGTAGTATTCCCAGAGCTGTTCCCCTTACGCCCAGGCACTGAAATGAACCTCCCAAGAGTGAAAAGTAAGATTGGAGGTGAAATGGGGTGGAGTGGAATCAAAGTCAGGCTTGCGTTGCACTGATGGAGCAAGGGCTTTGGCCGCAGCAGCGCCAGCGGCTGCGGCGATTGCAAGTGGATCAGAGGAAGATGGGCCAGCGGCAGTGGAAGCGGAAGCGGGAGAGGTGAAGAATGCTGCAGCAATGCTAGCGGACTGAGTGCTGCGCAATGTGGGCTGGAGACGATTCAGAACCAAGTCAGCAATGTGATCGGCGAATGTCTCTTGGTCAGCCTGCTCAGCCCGCAGTTTTTCCTCAGCAGCGCGCTGAGCACTGAGGGCTGCCTGCAACGCAGTGCGCTCGCGCTGAAGCTCAGCTTGCAGTGCTGTGTATTGGTCATCGTCAACTGACATTGTGCCAGTGGCGTGACTCTGCCGAGGAAAATTTCGGCAGAGTTTCCCTTGCCCCAGTGGGCGTGGGAATGTGAGATATCGGTGTTGGAAGTTCGCTGCAAGGCAACAACCTGAACGCACGAACACGCCGATATAGGAAAGGCAGAGAGAGTGAGAGAACAAGAGAAGCCAAGCTCACCACGCACGGTGGTGCAGAGAGAACAGTGGTGGCAGTGCCGCAGCAGCTGAGGAGGCGGCGACTACGACAAAAGCTGATGCGGTGACAACGAAGCAGGCTACGCCTGTCAGGGCTGCACCTGACAGAGTGGAGATGACTGTAGCGGTCAAGACCAACAGTTGTATGTGCCGAGTAACTGACGGTGATGAGGAGGGTAGAGAGGCTGCCTGTGTTGTGGAGGCGTGAGCGGAATCAACTGCACTGGAGAGTGCTGTGGCTGCTGCGGCTGCGGCGGATGCAACTGCGTTTGCTGTTGCAGCAATCTGAGTAGCTACGTTGACAGCAACTGCTGCCAAAGGTCCCTGGTCAACCGCTGCAGTGTACGTGTCGATGGCTCGACCAGCAGCAGTGCTGGCTGGCGCACGTGCGGCACGTGCAGTGGCTGCAAAGGTAGAGGCAACGGCAGCGCTGGATACAAGGGTAGCCTGCAGAGCTGTAAGAATATCAGGAGACGAGATGGGCGAGGACTCTGTAGCTTTTGCGGCTGGAGATGCGGCGCAACGCGGAGCGGAGGCTTCTGATGCTGCTGCTGCAGAAGGTGGAGCTGCACCACGGGGAACAGCACGACGGTGTTGCTGGCGCGTCCTATGGGCAATGGGCGGGCTTACCAGTGAGTGACGAGGTCGGTGGTCCCGTTGTGGTGCTGTTGCCGGTTGGTTCAGCGACGTCGGAGAATCATCGTCGGCCGACTGGCAATGAGCCGCGTAGTCCTTTGCGTCCGTCCACGCGTAGTGATCAGCAGGATCGTAGTCTTCACCGGGGTGATACCCCGGACTGCTGCGGCGCACCCTCGACCACACTTCTCTCTCCGCCCGCTCCTCGTAGTACGCAAGCTCCTCGTCAGTGCGTGCACGGTCCCGAGCTGCCGTGGATGACGAAGGGGCGGGCTCGATCTCAGGCGGAGACGCCAGCGTTCTGAATGCTGGGCTGCCTCAGGGCAGCCCGAGGTGATTGAGAGTGTGCTGGGGTCAGGCCTGGCTGCAGGGTTGGAGCTGTTGCTGCGAGGGCCATAAGTGAGGTCACGGCTGCTGAGCGATGAAGATGCACGTGAGATGCGCACACCAGGCCGAGGCTAAACACAGCGTTGAGATGCACCGGATGTGGCCCAAGCATCCGTCGTGCGTACGGAGACGTACACGGCGGAGGGGTGATGCTGCAGTGATGGTGGCCCGAGAGTGGGCCGAGTAGGCATCACCACGAAGCGGTGATGTCACAAGCAGATCGCTTGAAGCTAAGAGTGTGCCCCCATGAGTCACGGGTGCGACGCTAGCGGTGGCACAGAACGGCGGCTGCTTAGGCTGCCACGGTCATGAGGGGTACGGTCGAGGCCAAGAGTGTGCCCCGTGAGTCACAGTTGCGAAGCTAGCGGCTGCACAGAACCGCGGCTTCTGCTGCTGCCTAGGCTGCCACGGTCTCGTGCTGTGGCTTGCGCGGGATCACCCGCGACTCAGCAGTGGCTCGAATGAGGTTCACGAGTGCGATGCTAGCGGCTGCACAGAATGGCTTCTGCTGCTGCTGCTTAAGCTGCCACGGTCTCGTGCTGTGGCTTGTGCGGGATCACCCGTCGCTTAGCAGTGGCACGCGTGAGGCTCACGAGGTCTCAGGACTGTCGCGGTGGGAGGGGCAGCCCTCCTGCTCTGATACCAGTAGGTAGCCACGAATACTATGCAAGCAAGCAAGTAAGTGGCAAGCGACGGAACACGCCATGGATCGGGGGAAAGCTCAAGACTAGGGAAAGAAGAGCAAGTAGTTGAGACACAGGTTAACGAGTAACAAGTGAGCAAGGTGGTGAGAGCCAGTTGACCGGGCCACCCACGCGAGGCACTCGTCGTGGGGCCCGGCCGCCACCCAGGGATCGAACCCGACCCTGGAGCGAGCGAGCTCCAGGCAGGTTTCTCACACGCCGGTACAAACCGGGCGTGCGGTCCCGAGGGATCAGCAACCCGGTTCACCACTCTAGGAGCATGCAAGTATTCAATCAACTAACACGCATGCAATCCTACAAGTTGTATCCCCCATTTTGGCACATGAAGTTATCACTGAACTAAGGCTTGTGACAAGGCTGGTGCTGAAGCCACCACTTGGTAGCTCGATGGAGGCACCTCCACTGTGCACTTCATACTGCATCACAGTCTTGCATCCGGGAGCCTTAGTCCAGTTCAATCACCTGCAGTGGTGAGGTGTGTGCATGCATGGAGACAAGAGGGCACTTGCGTGTGTTTGTGACAATAACCAACACACCTTGCCGGGTTCACCCGTGCACTGGTGAGTAGCCGCTGCTTCGGTTTTATGCCGAGCGGTCGGGCTCGACCTGTTGGTTTATGTGCCACAGACATGTTGTGACCTCTGGCCTAGCTGCATACTCACCGCACTGACGCAGGTGACTGATGCTCGAGGGACATCGGTGCTGACGCTGTACACTAAGTGGTGGTAACTCGTGGGCGTTCAGAGAAGACAATCCAGAGTCGCTCGCAGAATTGAGTGTTCCCCCTACCACAGCATCTCACAACATAAATGCTTGGTGACACTAGGATTTCTAGTGGGTTTTTTGCTTGAGAAAGAGGGGATTGTGGCCGGGTTGTTCTCTCGGCCTGGACTTGCATGTTCTTGAATATTGATGTGGGGAACAGGTCCAGGTTCTACCCTAGCTCGGCGTGGGTGAGAGCGAGGGTGGGCTCGCTGTTCGCTTGCTCGTCACCTCGCCAGCAGCTTAGGGCCCGCGTAACACCTCTGTCACTTGTTACTGAGACACTTGCGTTTTTTCTTCTTCGCAAAACCGCCGCCGTTCATGGCGCTTTGTCTCTTGCGTGCTCGGTCCGTGCTTCCCTCGACCCTCACTCTCCCTCCTACCGGGATCCTCTATCGTCTGGTATCAGAGCAGTGGAGAGGGGAGGTGTTGAGCTCGTGAATCGAGCGCTCGATCCTGGTGTGCGGCCAATCTTCGTCGCCACCACCGCTTCCGCCGCCACTTCAGTCACGAGAAGCACGTTCGCTCCTACGGCAGCTGCCTACCCTCGCCCATTCTGTGGCGGGCAACAGCAGGAGCTACGAGCGGACACTCGCCGGTGTTCGCTTCGTTCACCCCCGCGGGATCGCTCCCGTCCGCGAGTGTTGTAGATCTCAAACTGCCTCATCTACGGCAGTAGCTTGATTAGCAGCACCACCACGCCCTAAGTCGCAGCCTTCTCAGCAGCGACTACGACTGCGATAGCAGCAGCTGCGACGACAGCAGCCGTCGCATTTCCCTCATACACTGTCGCAGATACGCACCCAACAGCAGCAGCAACAAAGTCACAGCAGCAGCAGCAGTAGTAGCAAAGCGACAGCAGCAGTAGCAACAGCAGCAGAGCGACAGCAGCAGCAGCAGCAGCCGCAAAGCGATAGCAGAAACGACAGCAAGGGGAGCAGCCGTCATCGTCCTCAGCTGCATTAGCAACCGATGCCGATCCACTTGCAACAGCAGCAGAAGCAGCAGCAGCAAAGAGACAGCAGCAGTAGCGGTAGTAGCAAAGCGACATCTGCAGCAGCAATATCAGCAAAGCGGTAGTAGCAGCAGCAGCAGCAGCAAGGCGACATCAGCAGTAGCAGCAGGTGCCGATCCACTTGCAACAGCAGCAACAGCAACAAAGCAACAGCAGCAGCAGCAGCAGCAAAGCGACAGCAGCAGCAGCAGTAGTAGGTGCCGATCCACTTGCAGCAGCAGCAGTAGCAGCAGCAGCAGCAAAGCAACAGCAGTAGCAGCAGTAGCAAAGCGACAGCAGAAGTAACAGCAGCAGCAAGGAGACAGCAGCAGCAGCAGCAGGTGCCGATCCACTTGCAGTAGCAGCAGCAACGAGACCGCAGTAGCAGCCATACATCTCTCCAGATACTGCTCCTGCAATCTCAACTGCTACACTTTCAGCAGCAGCTGCAAAGGACGCCCACCTTCCTAATACCTCAACTGCCACACTGGTGCCGGTGACGTTCCAGACGCGGCCGCGTTGGTGGAGTACTACAACGGGGGAACGTCGCACCGACGTGAACGACGTCGTCGCGGCATGAGCAGCGACCGGGGGTCCAAGTCCGCCTCAGCACGGTCTGCTCGCGCGTCACGTCATCGTCCAGTAAGCGTCTCCCCTCCCCATTCTCTTAGGGAGGACCCTCTGCCGTCCGGCGATCCCGAGATTCCTGCTGCCCAGCTGCACTCAGCGTTCCCGCAGGACGTCGTTCGTCTTGTGGGTATCGTTACACGCACAACCTCGGCTATCATTGACGCAGCGGCGGCAGCTGCAGCCACCTTCGCCGCTGCCGCTAGAGCCTTGCGTGCTCCTGCCGCCACCTCAGCAGGGCGCGCTGCAGATTCGTACACAGAGGCCGCAGTTGTTGCTGGTCCCATTGCTGTAGCGGCTGCTGATATAGGCACACAAATATCTGCTGCAACATCTGCCATTGCCTCTGCAACGACCTCAGCTGCATCAGCTACAGCGGCAGCCACTGCTTCCATTCGCACCTCCACCGCAGTCGCCGTCACCGAAGCTTCATCTGCTCCATCTGCCGCCTCCTGCCTCGTTACAGCAACCATCTCCGTTGCAGCAGTCTTCTCTACTCTTGCTGCTGCCTGCACCACTGGAGCCTATGCTCTGGTGGTGCCCATTGCCTCCACCGTCTCTGTTCTTTCTGCTGCCTCTGCTGCTGTGGTTCCTCCACTCCTTGCTTTTCTCCGCAGCCCGTCCTCTTGACCACCTTGTCTGCATATTGTGCCTGCGTATCTTCCCTCTTCTCCTTCTGCGGTGGCTTGTCCTGTCTGACTCGGGGTGGGCTGTCCTGCAGCTTTTTGACTCTTTGCCTCAGGTAACCCCACTTTTCCCACGCCCACTGGGGCTGGGGAAACTCTGCCGAAATCTGTCCGGCAGAGCCCTCGCGTCGTCACCATGCCTGGTGACAACGAGTCAGTCATAGCGACTCTTCAGCGCCAGCTGATCCTCGCTCGCGAGGCTCAGCAAGAGGCTGAGGACCGCCTTAAGCTTGCTGAAGATAATCACGCCACTTTTGCTGATGAGGTCGCCGCCATAGTGCTGCGTCGCCTCCCTGCTGCGTCGGTTGGAACCAGTCACACCCCTCCTGTAGGCACCTCTTCTTCTTCCTCTAACACTTCTGCCGTTGCGCCCACTGGCACTGTCGTTGCTGCCGCCACTCTCCCCGCGCCTCGCCAGCATGACTTCTTCTCACAACCACCTTCCCTCTCCTCTAGGCTCGCCTTCACCTCTTGGGAAGTGCGCTTTAGCGCGTGGGCCCAAGGGGAGCAGCTGTGGGAGTATTACTCCCCAGCTGTTGCTCCATTCACTCCCCTTGCAACTGAGTCTGCCCGTGCTGTGCGCGCCCTCATCGCTGCCGCTCCTGAGTCGCTGATTGATGATGTCGGCACGTTCAATGCTGATCCTGCTGTCCAGCGTCTTGCCGACCCTATTGGTGCATATGCCATGCTGCGTCGTCGCACCACTGTCACTGGCCAGGCAGCTCAGAGCGCCCTCACAGTCCAGTTCAACACACTTCTCATGCGTAGTGACGAGACCGCTGATGCCTATTGGTCTCGCGGTCTCAAGCTCCTTCGCGAGCTTGGCAAAGCAGCACCTGGCCAGGTCTCTACTGTCCTCACCATGGTCAACGGCCTTATCCCAGAGCTGTCCGACTTTCTTCGTGACGTCAAAGCTGACGAGCTACAGCAGCTTGCCTCACAGCCCGTCCCCCCTGATTCCCCGCCAGGGGTAGGGCCTCTCTGGGATTTCACCTCCGAGCGTCTTGCTGCCTGGTGGACCAGTCTTCAGAACAAGCGCCTCCATCGCTCTTCAGTTACGGGTGTTGCTGCGCTCACCACTTCAGCAGCACCCTCCTCCCTCTCCGCTGTTGCATCTTCCCCCGCCTCCACCGCCTCCTCTTCCTCTCCTGCCGCTGCCCTCGCTTCCCAGGGTCGTGACAAAGGGAAAGGGAAGGGCAAGGGCACGGGCAAGGATAAGGGTGCTGCCCCTTCCTCTCGGGTTCCGGGCGCCGTTGTGTGCTGGAACTGTGGCTCTACTGAGCACTTTGCTCGTACTTGCCCGGCTCCTCCGGATGACCTACGCCTTGCCCGCGCCATGCGCGCCCACTGGACTCGTACCTCCGGCTCCTCCTCTACATCCTCACCCTCTGGCTCTGGTGGCCCGTCGCGCTTCTCCGCCCCGCCTCTGGCTCAGGCTTACGCCGCCTCCAGCGTGCCTTCTCCACCACTGCCTGTTCCTTACCCTTGGGGCTGGCCACCTCCTTACGGTGCCCCTACGTACTCTGGGCCCCCGTCCTCTGCCTACACCGCTCCACCGTGGTTCCCGCCTTCCTCCGGCGCGTCTACCCCAGCTCCGCCGGCGTCAGTGGATGGCGACCGTGGTGATCAGGAGCATCACCTTGAGCAGTCCTTCCTCCAGCTTCTTTGCCTTCGTGATCAGGGAGGTGAGGGTGTTGCACCGCTTGCCTGAGGTCTTGTGTGTCAGACTGACGTTGTCCTTCGTGGGGATCCTCCGGGTCATGTTTTAGGTGCCTTGTGTGCGTCTGTCCCGTGGATTGAGCGTTGGCAGTCTGACTTTCTTCCTCGTTGTCTCTCCCTTTGTACCTTGTCTCCGTCCTCCATTGGCACTGTTGCGACGTCCAGTGTGCTGCCCCCTGTGCGTCTGTCCAGTGGCCTCTGGGTCCTTGACTCCAGGCTACTCATCACATGACTTCTGTGTGGTCCTCGTTCATCTCGTTAAGCCCCGTCGGTTCTGTCCGCTTTGTTCGTACCGGGTCTGCTCAATTGCTGCCAGTTCAAGGTGTGGGTTTGGTTCGCTTTGTTGGCCCCAGTGGCGCACTATATCTGCCTGACGTTTTGTACGTGCCTTCGCTGGAACTCAGCCTGCTGTCTGTGCCTTCTTTGGATGAACAAGGTATGGACTTCACTGCTAGCCGTGGTGTTGGCACAGTCTCTCTTCGCTCCTCCCACCGTCCTGTTCTTCGTGGTGTGCGTTGTGGCAAGCTCTACCGTGTCCCCTTGCACGCCCCCTCTACCCCGGCCGTCAGCGCTGCCCTTGCTCACGTTGCTCCCTCCCTCACCCCTGACCTTGTCCGCCTCTTCCATCGTCGCCTTGGTCATGTTCACACCGATGCCATTCATAGCATGCTGCGTCTCCAACCTGCTCTTGGTCTCTCTCCCTCTACCTTCCCTGCCCCGTGCCCTGCGGACTGTCTTGACTGTGCGCAAGGGAAAATGCATCGGTCTCCTTTCTCGCCTTCTAAGTCTCAGTCTTCCCATCCACTTGATCGTGTTCATGCGGATGTCATGGGGCCCTTGCCTCATGACCTCCTTGGTGACGTGGGACGCTACGTCTTATGTCTTACCGATGACTTTTCTCGTTTTCGCTGGGTGCTTGCGCTCCGTCAAAAGAGCGACATTTTCTCCGTCATAGAGTCATGGCTTGTCCAGGCTGAACGTGCCTGTCAGTGGTCGTTGCGCATCTTCCGCAGCGACCGTGGCGGCGAGTTCCTTGGTCCCACCGCTCGTCTCCTCGAATCCCGTGGGGTGTGTCTGGAGACATCTGCTCCGTACACACCCCAGCAAAACGGTGTCTCTGAGCGTTGGAACCGGACGCTTGCCGACGGTGTCCGCACGCTCCTGTCTGAGTCCGGCTTGCCACCACTCTTTGCCTTTGAGGCTATGTGCTACATGACGTGGGTCTGGAACCGTGTTCCCCACGGTCCCCTTCCCCGTACCGTCACCCTGTCTGAGCGCTGGCATGGCCGTCGGGCTGACCTTTGCCTCGCTCGGGTCTGGGGTAGTATCGCTTCTGTCTGGTTGCCGGAGGATTTCCGTGATGGCAAACTGTCCCCTCGTGGTCGCCTGTGCCCCTTTCTTGGGGTGTCTTCCCAGTCCAAAGCATGGCGTTTCTGGGACCCTGTCCGCCAGCGTGTCGTCGAGTCTTGCGACACCTTATTTTTTGAGTCGGTCTTTCTTCGTGACCTCGACCGCCTTCCCCCTGCCTCCTCTCTCCTGCCCCTCTCTCGGTTGAGGGGGGATGTCGGTCCTGCCATTCCGGCAGTTCCTGTTGCCTCACCGCAACTCTCATCCTCGTTGCAGTCCTCGTCGTCCGGGGCTGTCCCTATCTTCTCTACGTCTTCTTCCCCTGACGTATCGTCCGCGTCCAGTTCCTCCGACGCACCCTCCTCTCCAGTCACCGACTCTCCCCAGTCTGCCTCTCCAGTCACTGACTCTTCCCAGTCAGCCCCGTCTCCCGCTGTCTCGGGCACACCTTCAGTTGCCACTTCACCTGCAGTCTCTCCCGTTCGAGTTTCTGACCCGCCTCCGCATGTTACCACTGGTCCTGCTCCTGCCTCACCCTTCGTCCGGGGAGGGCGCCTTCGTGCACTCCCACATCGTTCTAGCACTTCCTTCACCTCAGCACGTCCTCCTCCCTCTCAGACTGCACACCCCACTGTTCACCCTACCGGCATGGACGCGTTGGGCTTATCTACTGGGGTTGTCCATCCTAGTTCCACCCTTGGCTACGCGCTCCTATGTTCGGAGCATGAGCGAGCCTTGGAAGCCGCCGTCTTGAGTAGTGTAGCCGAGTGTCACGCCACGTCGGCCACCACTGTCTTGCCCCCTGAGCCTTCCACTGTGCGTCAAGCACGTGCAGCCTCTGACGCACAGCAGTGGGAGGCTGCGATGCGTGCTGAGCTCAACGCCCTTGATGATCATGCGGTGTATGAGCTTGTCGATCTGCCACCTGGGCGCAAAGCCATCGACGCTCGTTGGGTCTTTCGGCGTAAGTACGAACCCAATGGTGCACTCGACAAGTACAAGGCGCGCCTCACGGCTAAAGGGTTCTCCCTGGTCCCAGGCATCGACTTCGACGAGACGTTTGCACCAGTCGGGCGATACACCACAGCTCGAGCACTATTGAGTCTTGTGGCCCACCACGACTGGGAGCTGGAACAGATGGATGTGAACAATGCGTTCCTCCATGGACAGATGGATGAGGAGATTTACATGGTCCAGCCACCTGGCTTCTCCGATGGCACCAACCGAGTCTGGCGACTGCAAAAGGCACTCTATGGCTTGAAGCAGTCGCCTCGGTGCTGGAACCAAGAAATCACCTCCACCCTTGAGAAAGAAGGATACCGACGTAGTACGGTGGATCCCTCTCTCTTTGTCACTCCACCCTCAATCCCCTTCGTGGCTGTTCTCGTCTATGTGGATGACTTGCTGATCGCGTCGCCCAGCCAGGCTGCTGTTAAGTCAGTGAAGACACTCTTGCAGTCCACGTACAAGATGAGAGACTTAGGGCCTGCCCGAGTCTTCTTGGGCATGGAGCTTGAGCGCGACCGTTCTCGTCGCATGCTTCATGTTCACCAGGCTGCGTATGTTCGTAGCCTGGGGGAGCGATTCATCTCCCAGCTTGAGTCCACTCCCACAGCGTCGACACCCATGACCCCAGCAGGACAGAGGCTACTGAAGACAATGGATGTGTCTAAGCTGGGGGAGACATTCGACGTGACAGACTATCTTCGCGTCATTGGGTCACTGATGTATCTGGCTACGACGACCAGGGCAGATGTCGCCTTCTCGGTGAACTTCCTTGCTCAGTTCTCACAGGCTCCTAGAGCACGACTCATGGAGGCAGCACTGCGTGTCGTCAGGTATGCTCTCTCCACTGCACGCACCGGACTGTGCTATCGAGCACAGCCGTCGATTGTGGTGGATGGATACACAGATAGCGACTGGGCACATGACACCGACGCTCAGAGTCATACAGGTTACATCTTCCTCGTTGGAGGGACTGCCGTGTCATGGAAGAGTGGCAAGCAAGGTTGCGTGGCACGCAGCTCCAGTGAGGCTGAGTATGTTGCACTAGGTGCAGGTACCTGCGAGAGTGTGTGGCTATGTCGCTTGCTTCAGCAACTTTGCGTTCCCATTCGCTGCATCACCCTGCCTTGTTACAACCAGAGCACCAAGGCCATTGCCGAGCACGATGGTATGCATCACACACGCACGAAACACATCAATGTTGAGCATCATTTTGTGCGTGAGCGCATTGCTGCAGGTGATGTCCAGATCGTCTGGGTCGAAACACGATAGCAGAGAGCTGATTTCCTCACGAAGGCACGCAGCAGTAACGTCTTCAAGGCAGCTATGCACGCTGTTGGGTTGTTGTGTTCGCCTGGTGATCCTGGGTGAATGGTTGTCCCCTGTTTTCGTACAGTAGCATGTCACGCCTTGTGACACTCGTGTCAGTTGGTGTCTGTGTGCGTCGGCTGTGGGTCATGGGGGAGTGTTGGTTTATGTGCCACAGACATGTTGTGACCTCTGGCCTAGCTGCATACTCACCGCACTGACGCAGGTGACTGATGCTGGAGGGACATCGGTGCTGACGCTGTACCTCAAGTGGTGGTAACTCGTGGGCGTTCAGAGAAGACAATCCAGAGTCGCTCGCAGAATTGAGTGTTCCCCCTACCACAACATCTCACAACATAAATGCTTGGTGACACTAGGTTTCTTAGTGGGTTTTTTGCTTGAGAAAGAGGGGATTGTGGCCGGGTTGTTCTCTCGGCCTGGACTTGCATGTTCTTGAATATTAATGTGGGGAACAGGTCCAGGTTCTACCCTAGCTCGGCGTGGGTGAGAGCGAGGGTGGGCTCGCTGCTCGCTCGCTCGTCACTTCGCCAGCAGCTTAGGGCCCGCGTAACACCTCTGTCACTTGTTACTGAGACACTTGCGTTTTTTCTTCTTCGCAAAACCGCCGCCGTTCATGGCGCTTTGTCTCTTGCGTGCTCGGTCCGTGCTTCCCTCGACCCTCCCTCTCCCTCCTACCGGGATCCTCTATCCTCCGGGTGGCGGTGTGTGCTCGCCTGGGCGTGATGCCCGTGGCGAGTGCACGCTCACCGGTTGCTAAGTGACTCTCGCTCGCCCTCACCTCTTGTCTTGGTGGTACCGAGCTAAGAAATGCAAGCATTCCGCATCCATGGCGGCGTATGTCTATCGCATGTCCCTGCTTGCTCTCACACGTGTGACCTAGGAAGGTTCCTAGTAACTACATGCCGCGGCGTACGGTGGGTGTCGCAAGGGGCAGTGCAAGGTCTGTCCTAAACTCGGCCCAAAATCACTGTTTTGGCCGTAACTTAGCGTAGACAAGTTAGAATGCAAGGAGGCTTCCTAGCAACACTCCCGTTGACCAGGCGTCAGTGCCTGATCAGACGATGACGACAGTCACAAGTCGTGCACGCAACGGCAAGAGTTTGGCTAGGGGACACAAGGCAAAGTGTCTGAATGCTTCAATAGCATTTGCAGAGAGAGATGACAAATGAAAGGTCCATGGCATAAATACCTGCCGCGGCGCACAGTGGGTGTCGCACGCGGCAGTCCAAGAGCTGTCCTAAAACCGGCCCAAAACCACTGTTTTGGCCATAACTCTGCGCACACATGTCAGAATACTACGCCGTCTAAACCTAGACGTGCAGGATCACAAGACGGAAACTATGACTGGTCATATGCATGCATCCATAATCAAACGGTGGACATGCAATGCAAAAACATGCAAATCAGGCTCATGGCCAGTTCGCCGAAAAGACTCCTGCAAGCTGCAGAAAAACAGCAGAGAGTCCCCGCAGTGTCCGGGGCTCTGGAACGGTAGTCGCCAGCTCCAAGCTGGTAGTCCACTGCAAGTCATCGCACCGGTGTCACCAGGGCCCGCCTCAGGGATCTGCACGAGTATGGACACGACCGAGTGGTCAAAGTAGACTGTACAAGAAGGTCACAAATCACAACACTCCCCCATGACCCGATGGTATGCATGTCCATACATGTGCAGTACTGAAACGAGTGCAACAACAAGTGCAAAAACAGTCATGACACAGACACAGACACACCCCGTACTCAACCACTCTCAGGCAAGGGGCGAAGCCCAACGGAACGAATGGCCACCAGAAACTTCCCGCGCGCCAGTGCCTTATTCAAGAAATCAGCACGCTGCATGTCAGTGCCGACCCATATGACGAAGATCACGTGTCGCTGCACCAGATCACGCACAAAGTGATGCTCAACCGCAATGTGCTTCGTGCGAGCGTGAAAAACACTTGAGTTCTCCGCAATGGCGAGAGCACTCTGGTTGTCGCAACGAAGCACAATGGCGGGTACTGACTGACCAAGCTCAAGAAACAGGCGCTGCAGCCATACCACCTCAGTAGCTCCTGCGCCCAAAGCAACGTACTCTGCCTCCGACGAGCTACGTGCGATGCAACCCTGCTTCCCGCTACGCCAAGACAGAGCGGTACCACCGAGCAGAAACACGTAGCCAGTACGACTGCGTCCATCTGGGCTCCAGGTCCAGTCGCTGTCAGTGTAGCCGTGAAGGACCATAGAACACTGCCGAAGAAAGCAGAGTTCGAGGTACGGCATGGAGACTAGTACCGCACCACTCGCACAACTGCGTGAAGGGCTCTTGCACGTGGAGCCTGCGAGAACTGAGCGAGGAGGTTGACAGCGAAAGCGATGTCAGGACGTGTGGTAGTGGCCAAGTACATCAACAATCTGATGAGACGGAGGTACAAGGTCACGTCCACTGTCTCCCCCGACTGTGTGGGATCATCCACCTTCAGGCATCCTGCCCATCGGGTGTAAGAGGTGTGGAAGCGGTGGGCACTGCACCAAGGAGATCGCTGAAACGCTCCCCCAAGACTTGTGCGTATCGGGCCTGATGCAGCAACAGTGTCCGACACCTGCGATCTCACACGATCTCCATACCAAGAAACACCGATGCAGGACCGAGGTCCTTCATCCTGTAGGCAGTCTGAAGGACAGCCTTGGCCTCCTTCACGGCCTCCAGGGACGGAGACGCGATCAGAAGGTCATCGACATAGACCAGGATGGCGGTGAACCGCTCGGGTGTCGGTAGGATGAAGAGAGAGGGATCTGCCTCGCTCTGTACATATCCCGCNTGTGTGGGATCATCCACCTTCAGGGCATCCTGCCCATCGGGTGTAAGAGGTGTGGAAGCGGTGGGCACTGCACCAAGGAGATCGCTGAAACGCTCCCCCAAGACTTGTGCGTATCGGGCCTGATGCAGCAACAGTGTCCGACACCTGCGATCTCACACGATCTCCATACCAAGAAACACCGATGCAGGACCGAGGTCCTTCATCCTGTAGGCAGTCTGAAGGACAGCCTTGGCCTCCTTCACGGCCTCCAGGGACGGAGACGCGATCAGAAGGTCATCGACATAGACCAAGATGGCGGTGAACCGCTCGGGTGTCGGTAGGATCAAGAGAGAGGGATCTGCCTCGCTTTGTACATATCCCGCACGAGTCAAAGTGCCGGTGATCTCCCGGTTCCAACACCGTGGAGACTGCTTGAGGCCGTACAAGGACTTGCGCAAGCGCTAGACCTTGTCACCGTCCTCAAAGCCTTGTGGCTGAGCCACGTAAATCTCCTCATCCAGAGAGCTATGGAGGAACGCATTGTTCACATCCATCTGGTGCAGTTCCCAGTTATGCTGAGCCATTACACCGAACAGAGCTCGAGCTGAGGTCATGCGGCTGACAGGGGCAAAAGTGTCAGCGTAATCGACGCCCTCAATCTGAGAGTACCCCTTGACGACCAAGCGGGCCTTGTAACGTTCCAGTGCGCCATCCGGCTTCACTTTCTTGCGAAAGACCCACTTGACCTGAATAGCCTTCCTCCCAGGCGGAAGGTCGACAAGCTCGTAGACTGTATGCTCTCGGATAGCGCAAAGCTCATCCTCGCAGGCAGCGTGTCAAGTGTCAGCATCCTGTGATGAGAGAGCTTCCCTCAGGGTTCCCGGGTCGGGCGCCATAGAGGGAGAGCTCTGCATGGTAAGGGCACACGCCTCGGTGCTACGCTTGACGACCACAAGATCAGCTGCTGCATCACAAGCGATATGGAACTCGCGGGTGACGAGTTCGTGCCCTTTGGGGCATGCTAGATGTACCTTTGTGAGCTCAGTGCGGACACTCAGGCCTAGGGCCTGTGTGCCGGGGTCACCACTCGCGTTGCTGCGAGAGGGGCGCCTGGGTGCGGGGCCTAACGCTCGCTGAGCTCCGGAATTGAGTGGTTGAAGACGACCATCGGGCTCACGGGAGTAACCTGAGCTCGAGGGGAACACCTCAGGCTCAGGGACAGGCACGACCACATCTGGTGGGGGCTGAGACAAGGCAGCCGGTGATTCCGTGCGAGGAGATGCGTGTGTGGGGGACATGGGGCTGGGTGTGACAACAGGAGCAGGAAAGACTGCATCTAACACAGAGGTAGGAGTGCCAGCAAGCGCAGGTACTAGAGTAGGCAAGACTAGACCAGACACAAAAATAGGAGTGTCAGTAGGCGCAGGTACTGACGCAGAAGTAGGCGCGGGAACAGAAGCAGGGGCACCTGTGGGGCATGAAACAGGCTGTACGGGCGAGGTCTTTGGACCGACAGCGATGATCGCCGGGTCATCAAGGGCCGGAGACCGAGAGGTGAAGGGGGCTCGAATGGAAACAATCAGCCTGTTGAGAGTTGCTCGCTGGCGTAGAAGTCTCCCCCATCCGCCGAGAACTCTCACAGGTAGAAACATGTGTGGCGGAGAGTACCGTGATCGAATTCAGGTCACGGTAAGTGAGAGACTCGAAAAAGAGCGCGTCACATGACTCAATGACGCGACGACGAGTAGGGTCCCAGAAGCGCCAGGCCTTCGACCGCGTGGAAATGCCTACGAAGGCACACAAGCGGCTCCGAGGTGAGACCTTGGACCCCTGCTGGTCCTCGGTGTACCACACTGAGGCCAAGGATCCCCAGACGCGAGCGAGACAAAGGTCAGCACGGTGTCCAAACCAGAGCTCATACGGTGTAATATGGTCCAGAAGCGGACCGTGCGGGAGGCGGTTCCAGACCCAAGTCATGTAGGCGAAACCCTCAAAGACAAAGGACCCAGGGAGACCACACTCAGACCGCATAGCACGAACCGCATCCTCCATGGTGCGGTTCCAGTGCTCGGAAACACCGTTCTGCTGAGGGGTAGCAGGAGCGGAGACCTGGTGAAAAATCCCGTGCTCAGCAAAGAATCCGTCCATCTCGCCAAGGAACTCACCGCCGCAATCCGAGCGGAAAGTATGTAGCATGTGACGTGACTGACGCTCAGCCATCACTAGCCAGAGGCGAACCACAAGGGCGGCGTCGCTCTTCTGACATAGGCTGTAGACCCACTGCATCCGGGTAAAGTCATCAGTCAGAGTCAGAACATACCGGCCCCGATCAGATAGGGACTCGACCGGAAGAGGACCGAGAAGGTCTGAGTGAACTAACTCGAGAGGTCGAAGCGCTCGGGAACGAGAGTCAGGGTAGGTGCATCGGTGCATCTTCCCCTGAGCGCAAAAGAGACAGTCGGTCTTGGGTGGCTTCTCGAAAGAAGCCGCGTCAATATCGAGAGCTGGCTGTGTCTGAATGAGCTTTGACACAGTATCGGAGCCCACGTGACACAAATGGCGATGAAGCAACC
Source organism: Penium margaritaceum (assembly GCA_023375785.1). Classification (NCBI taxonomy): domain Eukaryota; kingdom Viridiplantae; phylum Streptophyta; class Zygnematophyceae; order Desmidiales; family Peniaceae; genus Penium; species Penium margaritaceum. Next base: position 405,950 of record SZWC01000164.1, on the reverse strand, counting down.
GCTGGTGTTCCGGAGACAGAACACCAGTGACAAAGACCCGACCGGAGGAGGAAGGAGGGCAAGGGGAGGAGGTCCGAGAGACGCGACACAGATCATCTACGACTGAGGCACGAAGGACAACGCTGCGAGTGTCAATAGCAATGACGGTCGCTTAGTCTGCGGTATGCTCCACAGAGAGACCCATCAGTGTGCAGGCACACACAGAAAGCAGGCTGAGCTCAAGATCAGGCACAAATAACACGTCGGAAAGGTACAAGGGGCCAGACGGACCATCAAAACATACAACCCCAACACCATGGACTGGCAAGGACTGACCAGAGCCTGTACGGACAGAACGGACAGACGTGACAGGACCGTGAACAACAAAATCAGTAGACAACACGTCATGTGATGAGTGGTACCAGAATCGATGATCCAAGTGCCACCGGAGTCACGACTGGTGGACGTCACTGTACAACGGGCAATGGAACACTCGGTATCAGAGGGACGCTGAGCCGTCAGTGGAGAGGAACGACGCAGGGCACAAGGATGAGATTCATGAACCCAATCGGTGCAGTCAGGCCCATCATCATCACATGCTGACTGTGCTCCCCCACACGCGTCGTCCCGAGCCACAGGAACGGACGGACAGACAGTCTGTGGACAACCCGACGATGTCAACACACTCGCACCTCCCTGAAAGCAGAGCGCCAGAAGGTGTCGGAGCTCAGCGATGGTGCGATCGCGTGGGTCCGGATCACTGCTACTCGCCGGTGAGGAAGCGGGAATAGCTGCAGTCGTGGCCGCCACGCATCCGGAGGATGGCGAGGATGGCGTGCTGGACGTGGAACGGAGGGCGTGTGCAGCCTGGAGCCCACGAGTGATCCGCGTCCAGTCGAGCGGCTGCTGGCACTCGGTGTAGTGATGGGCGCCTCCACAGTTGTAGCAGTTAACAGAACATCCACTGCTACCACTGGATGATGACTGCTGCTGTGACTGCTACTGACCTGATCCACGCTTCTCCTTCTTCTTCTTCCCCTGAGCTGCTGCTGTAACACCCTGTGTCTGAGTGGGTATGGGCGGGGCCGAAGAGGAGGAGGAAGATGAGGACGTGATGGAGGATGAAGAAGGAGGCTGCAAGAGGAAAGATGGCGGTGATGCGACGACTGCTGCAGCAAGAGAAGTCTCCTGATGGGCCACGGCTGCCTCGCGGGCTGAAGTTACCTGGAGGAAGAGCTGATGCGCCCAGGGGAGAGGCTGCAGAGTGGCTGAAAAGGGCTCGAGGACAACGTCGCTGTACCGTGTGAAAATGTCAGTGTACTCAAGGCGAACTCCGAGCATCATCGTACGGAGTGCCCATAACTGTGTGCCTCCTGAGGTCCCAAGGCGCGTGTAGATGCACATGGCGCGTCGCCAGTAATCGGCTGCAGGCTCTGCAGGCCCCTGACGGAGAGAGTGGAAGGCACGAATGTGTGCTGCACGAGTGGCGTGCGTCTCTGTGGCCCGCAGGGATAAGGTCAGATCCAAACCTCCGCGTGGACCGGCGCCGGTGCCTGTGCCGGCCTCGCCAAGGAAGGGGCGGAAATCGAGGATGGTCTCACGTGGCATGGCATAGAGGAGTCCGCGCATCGCCCTAGCTGTTGTCAGTACCTGTGCTGGGTATGTAGGCTGATACGGGCTGTGGTAGTAGGGCCACAATCCCTCTGAAGTAGCCCAAACCTGAAAGAGGATCTCCCAGCAGTCGAATCCATCCTCACTGATGTACCCTGGAGGTGGTGTCTCAAAGTCCTTGGGTTGCCGCTCCGTGGGGAGAGCAACCGCAGGCCGAGGAGGACGAGGGACGGGGAAGACTCCTGGAAGGGGATAGTCACCGGGATAGTCGGGTGAAGATCGTATCGGAGGAAACCGAGGAGATCTGGTGCCCATCTGCAGCTGACGGAGGCGCTCCTGAAGAACTCGAATCTCATGATCCGAGGAGTCGCCTGTCATGCCTCGCATGAATGGATCATCATCCAGGAGGTCAGGAGGTGGTGGGTCAGGTCTAGCTCCTGTCATGGGTGCCTGAGCCGACTACTGTGTAGAGACCCAACGCCGGCAGCTCCCTCGGAAACCTGCCGTGGGACCGTGGACTGGGCACGCAGAAGCTCAGTTAGCGTGCGGATGGTATCAGTATGCTCCCACTATAGGCGACACATCTCATCCTCCTGGCTCCGCAGGTCCTCGATGGCCTGCGAGCGTGGGCTCAGGACCCCAGAAGAAGAGGAGGAGGGATCACCTGTCCCCTTCCCCTTGTTGTCAGACGAGTCCATGTTGCCTCTCAGTATGGGTCGACAGGTCAGGTTTGTCGGAAAGCAAAAGCGTCAGCGTTTCTCGAGGAGTTGAGACGCTTGCAATGTTTGACTGTCTGGTAAAAAATTTGGCTAAGTATGGTGCTGACATCAGCAGATGGTTGCTGACGTCAGCACGACCTGATGATGTCAGCAAGCAAAGATGCTGACATCAGCTCGAATCTCCCTTCTCTCTGTTTTTGTTTTTGTTTTTCTTATTCTCGCGGTTCTGCGCGAGCGTGCAGCCGCTCCGCGGCGGCTGCGCGGAAGCTGCGTGGAAGCTATGCAGCAGCTTCCGCTCAGCTGCTGCTGTAGCTGTGCTGTCAGCTGCAGCAGCATCTGCGTGGCTGCGTGTGCAGCAGTGGCAGCAGCGGCTGCGCAACGCCACTGTTTCTGCTGCGGGCTGCGGCTGCTGCTCGCTGCCGCCATCGCGCGCTGCTGTTGCTGCCGCTGCTGCGCTGCTGCCGCTCTGTTGCTGCCACCGCGGTTGCCGCTGCTGTTGCTGTGCTGCTGTTGCCACCGCTGCTGCTGCTCTGCTGCTGCCGCCGCTGCTGCCGCTGCGATGCTGTTGCCGCAGCCGCCGCTGCGGCTGCGGACGGCGGCTGCACTCGTTGCAGCCGCCAAGCGCTGTTGTAGCTGCTGCTACGACGCTACTGCTGCCGCTGCTGCTGCTCTATTGCCATGATGCTGCCCGCATGGTGGCAGCGCCGCTGCTACGGTCTCACGTGATGGGTGTGGGCTGCGTTGACGTCGACCGGCTGTCTTCGACAGGCTCCAGTGGATTTGTTGTAGCGGTGACTCTCACTGCTGCTGCTCTATTGCGTCTCTGCTGCGCAGCTCAGTGAGAACTGTCTCACTGCTCTGATACCATGAGAAGATGCAAGGAAGCTTCCTAGCAACACTCCCGTTGACCAGGCGTCAGTGCCTGATCATGTCCAGTTCAAACAGATCAGATGGTTACGACAGTCACAAGTCGTGCTCGCAACAGCAAGAGTTTGGCTAGGGGACACAAGGCAAAGTGTCTGAATGCTTCAATAGCATTTGCAGAGAGAGATGACAAATGACAGGTCCATGGCATAAATACCTGCCG
>SZWC01000164.1:382334-402425 GCA_023375785.1 Penium margaritaceum | reverse complement strand
AAGATGCAAGGAAGCTTCCTAGCAACACTCCCGTTGACCAGGCGTCAGTGCCTGATCAGACGGTGATGACAGTCACAAGTCGTGCACGCAACGGCAAGAGTTTGGCTAGGGGACACAAGGCAAAGTGTCTGAATGCTTCAATAGCATTTGCAGAGGGAGATGAAAAATGACAGGTCCATGGCATAAATACCTGCCGTGGCGCACAGCGGGTGTCGCACGCGGCGGTCCAAGAGCTGTCCTAAAACCGGCCCAAAACCACTGTTTTGGCCATAACTCTGCACACACATGTCAGAATGCTACGCCGTCTGAACCTAGACATGCAGGATCACAAGACGGACGCTACGACTGGTCACATGCATGCATCCATCCTCAAACGGTGGACACGCAATGCAAAAAACTGCAAAGCGGGCTCATGGTCAGTCTGCCGAAAAGACTCTTGTAAGCTGCTGAAAAACAACAGGGAGTCCCGGCAGTGTCCGGGGCTCTGGAACGGTAGTCGGCCAGCTCCAAGCTGGTAGTCCGCCGCCAGTCGTCGCACCGGTGTCACCAGGGCCCGCCTCGGGGATCTGCATGAGTATGGACACGACCGAGTGGTCATAGTAGACTGTACAAGAACGTCACAAATCACAAGAATGTTACGCCGTCTGAACCTATACGTGCAGAATCTCAAGCCGGACGCTATGACTGGTCACGTGCAAGCATCCGGCAACAAACGGTGGACAAACAATGCAGAATCATGCAAATTGTGTCCACAGCTAGTCCATCGATAAAATCCTACAACCTTTAGAAAAACTGCAGAATGCCCCAAACAACATCCAGGACTCTGGGGCGACCTTCGATCAGCTCCAAGCAGGTAGTCCACCACCAAACAACGCCCGGGTGCCACCTGGGTCCGCATCAAGGATCTGCACGAGCATGGACACGGCCGAGTGGTCACAGGAAACTGTACAGGTCGACATGAACGTCACAAATCACAAGACCAAAATTCAGTAAAGACTAGGTCAATCGATTTTGGGCCTCTGGTGGTACGAGTACATGCTACTGCGTATCCGGGTTTCCACCACAGAGAGAAAACACAACCTGTAGTGTGGCAGTGCCACGCCGACCGGTCGAAGGAGCCACATGGCTCGAGCGGGGTCACCTGGGATTGTCGGCGCTGAGACGTGTTGGTGTGTGGCTTCCACCCTTTACAAGCGATGGCTAGGAGAGGACCGGTACAGGAGAACACGACGACATGATCCGTGATGCGGACCCCGGAGGCACCGGCGCGTCGGCATGTGGTGAACCACCCACTCAGAGCTGACCGATGACTGCCTCAACGTTGTGGATGCTGTCGCGGACCTTCCGCTGTTTTTCTGTGGCCTATCGTTGATACGGACGTAGCTGCCGCCGGAGCACCGACGAGTGGTGGCTCCATCCACCAGCAGCTGCCACGACATCCTGGGTGCTTGCCGGGGTGCTTTGCGATTTTCCTACTGACGCTAGAGTTTTCTCGCTGGACTGGCTCTTGAGCCCGATTTGAATATTTTGCATTGTGTGTCTAGCGATCGATGCCGGACTTATGCGTGTGACCAGTCATAGCGTCCGGCTCGAGATTCTGCATCTCTAGGTTCAGACAACGTAGCCTTCTAATTTGTTTTGCGTAGAGTTACGGCCAAAACAATGTTTTTGGGCCGGTTTTAGGAGAGACCTTGCACTGCCGCGTGCGACACCCGTCGTGCGCCGCGATAGGTATTTATGCTATGAACCTGTCATTTGTTAACTCTCTCAGCATGTATTCATTTATGGAAGAAAATTTGACACTGTGTTCGTGTCGTTTACCCAAACCCTTGCCATTTCGCGTCCGACTTTTGTTGACATCACGAGCTGACTGAGCGTTGACGTCCAGCCAGTGGCAAGCATGCTAGGAGGCTTCCTAGAATCTTCTCACGATGGGATGACTTGAGGCTCGGAGACCCTCAAGCATCGCGGTTTTGGCCTAGTTAGCCAAGGATTCTGTAGAATCCGTTACATTGGTATCAGAGCTCCCGAGCTCAAATCCCGCGTCGGGATTACTGGAGTTGCCGAGGCGGCTCTCACTCCAAGTTGGGGGGAGTGTAGGGTTCCAGTGCCACGCCGACCGGTAGAAGGAGCCACGGGGCTCGAGCGGGTTCACATGGGACTGTGGGCGGTAAGACGGGATGGCTTGAGGGTCGGAGACCCTCAAGCACCGCGGTTTTGGCCTAGTCGGCCAAGTATTCCATTGAATCCGTTACACAGTGACAATATGTGGTTAATCATCATAGTGTCTCCATGGGAAATGCTATAGACCACCAATTGCCCGAGTCCCAACCACGAAGACAACTCTATCAACCATGCTAGGGTGAACTAGGTGGCTACAATGCATGAGTCGTGTCATAGAATGAGTGATGCAGCTGCTGGGGCATCTTTGGGACAAGCTAAGAAGATTTGATTACACAACATTGTCTGAAACTCAGACAGCTGAAAGCCTGTACACCGACACTCACCCTGGGTTGCAAGAGCTGTCAACAAGGTAGTAGTGTGAAGATGCATTTGCTCCCCTCGATGTGAAAATCATGGAAACACAACCTCAACACCACTGTGCGAGGATAAATATGCTCCCCCTACACGCAGAAGGCCATGAACCTGTCGCCTATAGGCACGAGCACATCTCCCCTTGACTGAAACGATCCTGAGAAAAACAACCGAACAATAGCAAAACCTGAGAGAAGCTAAAGTTGTGAGGACGTCACCTGAAAAGGGAAGATGGGCCTACAATGGCTATCATGTGCTCAACTCACTCGCGCGCTGCCTAACGGCTGTCACTCACCAACCCCAGAGTAGGAAGAGAAGAGTAAGTCTGTCTCACCTCGAATATCCAAGGACTGTCAGAGGTCCCAGCTGGCATGGTCATGTGTGTCACCCTCATCTGACTCAGAGAGGATTGAAGTGGAGAAGATGCTGCCGGATGCTCCATGGCTAGGAGGGGAAAGTGAACCTGAATCCCTCACATGTGGCAGCTGCCAGAGGTCCCAACTAGCAGACTTCACTGCTGTGCGGGCGAAGAAGATGCTGATGGATGGGTTTGGAATGGAGGGTAGGGATGAAGCCGGATCTGCACGTGTGGAACTCGCCCCTCGAGCTGATGCATCAACTGCACACTCCAATATGCGCAGGTACTCCTAGACTCCCCCTATGATCTCACAGGCCAGAGTGGTGATTTTACTAGCTTCTACATGTTTGTTGAAAGACAAAGATTTATTAGACATAGCTGATGCTGTCGATGCAGTTGATACTGCTGATGCAACTGATGCTGATGGTGGGTTGACGGTGCCGGTGGTGACGTTACAGATGGTTCCAATGATGTTGATATAGTTGACAAACCTTGTGCAGCTATTGTTGCTAATGCAACTAACGATGCCGGTGCTGTAGATGGTGTCGATGCAATAGATCCAAATGATGCTGGTGGATGGTGATACTGCAAAAGATGTACGTGCTGCTACTGATGGAACAGATGGAGCTGGCTCTGTAGACGTAACAGATGCTGCTGGTGATATGATCACCAAGGGTGGAGCTAGTGTAGCTGATTTAGTTTATGATGCAAAAATAGCTGAAGAAGATGCTGTAGATGAAGCTGATGCAATAAATGGAGCTGATGCAGTAGATGGCATAAGTGATGATGCTGAAGGTGCAGATAATGCCAATGCACCGGATGCTGCTCAAGATGTCAACCCTTATGGTGAATTTGATGCACCTGACGAAGATGATGCCGCTTCCACAACTGGTGCTACTGAAGGTGTCGATGTTGTAGATGGATTTGATGGTGTTCATGCATCTGACACACGTGGTGCAATTGATACTCCTAAAAGGTGGATGCAACTGATGTAGCTAGTGGAGCTGATGCTAGTGAGGATGCTGCTACGGATGTGGCCGATGCCATTGACTCCGTAGAAGTACCCGATAGAGCTAGTGCAATGGGAAATGTAGGTGAACAATCTAGTTCCACAGATTCTGCAGGTACTGTGGATGGTATGAGTGATGTGGAACATGGAGGTCCTATGGAGTCACCTAATGCAACTGATGCTGTTGAAAATGAGGATGCAGAAGATGTAGCCAAAACAGGTTCTGTCACTAATGCATCTAATGTTACTAACGTTGTCGACATTGACACAACAATTAATGTAGTGGATGTAGCCGATGAATCTGGCACTGCAGATGAAGGTGAAGCTGTAGATGAAACTGATACTAAAGATGAAGCAGGTGCTATAGATAGACATGATGATGAAGATGATGGTGATGCTTCCGATGCAGCAGATGTAGCAGATGGGGTAGCTGGTGTATCTGTTGTAGCTGATGCAGATATTATTGTAGATGGTGTAGAAGGTGTGGATGTAGACACTGAAGATAATGCTGATGCTACTGATGCTGAAGTTGATGAAGTTGCTGTTGCTACTGCTATTGCTGAAGCTATAGATGCTAGCGATGCTGTTGATGTTTCAGATGCTGTAGATGATGATGATACTGCCGATGCAACAGAAGAAGCGCATGGGGAAACTGGTGTATATGGTGTGTAACTGATACAACTGGTATTGTAGATGATGCAGAAGGTGTGGATGTAGAAACTGTAAATAATGCTGATGCCGTCGATGCTGCTGAAGCTATAGATTCTGTAAATGATGCTAATTCTACCGATGCTATTGAAGTTGTAGATTCTGTTCATGATGCTAATGCTATGGATGCAGTAGATGGGGTAGCAGGTGCCGGTGTTCCATCCTTAGTGGTCACTGGGATAGTCGATGCTGTAGTAGAAGGATGTGCACACCGTCCCTCGACTGGCATATCAACACAAGGAAGTGGAGAGGCAGACGGGCCAGTGACGAGACAGACATGATAAGCTGAACACTGACAACATAGTCGAGCACGAGATTGACTGGGTGAGGCGGTGGAGACTCTCATCTATTGTGGGTGTGACACCAGTGGAGTAGAGGATAGAGAGAACAACCGCCGGTGGTCCGATTCCAACTTCAATGAGATGGAAAGTCTAGTGAAGTTGGAGAATCTCCCTCAGATGAAGATGGAGAAAATGAAGGGGATGAAGTGGACATCAGATAGTAAGAATCAACCTGCTCTAAGAGGAAACGGTCACTGAGCTGCTATATCATCTGGCACAGACCCTACAGCTAGATGTATAGGAACACCAGAGCTCCGGCAAGTGGAATGGCTGAATCAAGTAGATCTAACTGCGATGGAGGGTGAGGAGAAGCACGGAGCTGGAGCCAGGGTGGGTGCCACTGAAGAGGGTGCTGATGACACTGGCGCCAACCAAGGCGTCCATATCCATAGAAGTGGCAGGAAAATCCTCGAAGAGGTGGCCCCTACTGTCGATGGAGGGGACCAGTCCTGTAGGGATCACAAGAGTGAAGATGGAGAATGCCACGCTCCAGCAGCGTTGAGGCCGGCCATGGAGAAGGTTGGCCAAATGGATCACGACAAGGTGATGCTGGCGGCCACGTCCCAGCCCCTCAAAGCAGCTCATGATGAGGCTGAGCGTAGAGATCGCTGTCTCTTGGTGGTGTAGAAAATTACCACAGAGAAGGGTGGCTAGAGGGTGGAGTCTAGCCGGTCACCATGCTGTCGGCGGATGACAGGGGTGGGCTTGAAGAACGCCCTCTCCTGGCAGCATAGTGGCAGACCACAGAGGATTCTGGCCGTATGACCCAGGAAAGGGTGGTTCTGGGCGTTGGGTCAATGTGCCGCTTGGCTGATGACACAGGGAGGCACAATGAACGATTTCTCCTGGTGATGAAAGAGCTGACCACAGAAGTAACTGGCCAGCAACACCATGTGATTGTGGTACCGGAAGTAGGATCACCATGCCTGGAGGTGACTGGTGATAAGAGTGAGCGTAGGAAGTGCTGGCTCCAGACGATGTAGAAATAAACTATGGGAGCGCATGGCCAGAGAAGGTAAGGAATGGTGGTCCCGGGTGATGCACCATCATGCTGGAGGGACGTAGATGGTGGAAGTGAGGAAAAATTATGCTATCTCTAGGCGGCATCAAAACCGCACACAGGTGAGGTTAATCAGGCGGTGGTCCTACTTGTGACATCATCCTGCCTAGGACATGTGAGAAGGTATGGGTGATTTCCAATGGTTAAGGGAATGATTTTACCAACAAAGGGATGCATGTCATTTTAGAGTGTGTTTGAGTCATGGAGATCGAAAAAGACAAGGAAAGAAGAAAAACAAACAAAAGAAATGAAAGAAAAAAAAAAAAAAAAAAAAAACATCACTCCTTTTTTTTGCTCTACCAAATACCCCTGAACTGGGTATTCATCTCAATTACTACATTTGTCAAATGCCATTTCTTTTTCTTTTTTCTTTTGGCTAGTCTGTTTTTGGTTCATCCCCGTAGTTTGGAGTGTGTTGGGAGACCACCCACGCGAACGTGTTGCCGGTGGTTTCTCACACACGCTGGTACGAACCAGCTGTGTAGTCCCACAGGATTAGTAGCCCGACATCACCAAGCGATAACCTGCCCAAGTATGCATGATTAAAATACAGTCCACATCGACCACGAGAGTATGTGGGTGCATCCCCTCTACCATGTAATGCTCCAAGTTTTCATAAGGATACACCAAGCAAGTTTTTTCTGATCACAGCCATTGAGCTCTCAAGCAAGTTCTAACTGGACACAGCAGGCGCTACTCTTGCACTAGGATCAGATGCCAGTAGTACATAATCCATTAGACATGTGTTGATGTTGCGCACAAGAGGTTCACATCAGATGAGTCACCTGTAGTGATGGTGTGTGTGTGGACAGAGTCAAGAGGTCACTTGAGTGTTTTGTACCCCATCAACAACATTCCGCTATGACCCACATACAAACAGGCCACACACACATGAGAGCAAGAACAATACACACCCATACAGCAGGAGAAAACAACTCATGAGGAAGAGAGAGGCACAAAGATATCTATCTGGGGTACCACACTGAGAGGCATACTCCCTCAAAACATTTATTTTTCTCTCATGCTTCTCTAAATTTATTCCCTATTGTACAGGAGAATCACAAGTGGAATTAATCAAAAACTTGTCATGTTTTATTCGCTCTTTTTCTTCATTATGACAATCTAACCCAGGTTCACGAAACCCATGACATACATAGACATAGGTTATACTACAGGGAGAACGAACACATGGAGGGTTCCCAGCCTTGTTCTGAATGGCATTCCATCTTCATAGAGGCTCTGATATGGTAGCTTTCCATTTTTGACGGGTTGTACGTCCAAAATTTTAAGTTCAGACCAAAGTCATTGTGCTAATCGTGCATAATGACTTCAACGGTTGGGGAATATGCATTTTCTTATGTTTGTCTGCATGTGCTGGAGGCTATTACCTTTACAATTCTGTGACACCTGGATATATGAGAATAAAACAAGCACCGATATTCAAACTGAAAGCGTGAGGGAACATGGTTGACAATATGGTATCACGAGCATGCGGTAGGAAAGTAGCATGCAAAGCCACCTTGAACATGCCATTGCTGAGAGCCTTGGTAAGAAATTCTACACGATGTTGACAAACATCAACCCAGAAAACCTGAACTTCTCCAACAGCAATGTGCTCATATGCAAAGTGATGCTTAATGTTGATGTGCATCGTGCAAGAATGATGCAAGCTGTCGTGCTCAATGATTTTCTTTGTGCCCTAGCTGTCTCAGTGTAGAATGATGCAATTGATTGACACACGTAAAGGTTGCACCAAGTGGCAAAGCCACAAATTTAAATACGTACCTGTGTCGAGTGGCATGTACCTGGCCTCACTCTAGCTACAAGAAACACATCCCTGTCTTCCACTCTTCCAAGAGATAATAGTCTGACAAAAAAGAAAGACGTATCCTGTGTGACCAAATGCATCTATGTCATATGCCCAGTAACAGTCAGTGTAGCCGTCAATGACCACAAAGGGCTGTGTGTAATAGCACAATCCAACATGTGTTGTATGGAAAATGTGTAGTGCAGCCTCAAGGTGCATGTGAGCATGCTGCTGGGAGAACCGAGCTAAGAAGTTGACCGAGGACACATGTGCTCAAGTGGTGGTGGTAAGATACATGAGTGACCCGATCACGCTGAGGTAATCAGTGACATCGACTCTCTCCCCCAGCAGTGATGGACTGAAAGACTTCAGCAGGCACTACCATGCTATGGTCATTAGAGTGAATGAAGTGGGGGTATCGGCTAAGAACATAAGTATCTTGATGCACGTGCAAAGTGTGGCGCTGACGATCGCGTTCCACCTCCTTGTCAAGAAATACTAAAGCCGAACCCAAGTCCTTCATCTTGTACATGGACTATAGAAGGGCCTTGACCGACTAGATGGCAACGGGACTGGGAGAGGCAATTATGAGTTCATCGACTTAGTAGAGGATGGCCACAAAGGGCTCTGACGGGGCACTCAGAAAGATCTCTCGATCAATGGTGCTACGGCAATAGCCACCTCTCTCAAGAGTAAAAGGGATCTCCATGTTCCAATAGCACAGCGATTGCTTGAGCCCGTACAGAGCCTTTCACAACCGCCAGATCTTTTTTTTTTTCTCCATAAGTGAAACGTGGTGGGTATATCATGTAGATCTCCTTCTCAAGAAATCCATGAAGGAACAAATTGTTGATATCCATGTGCTCCAGTTCCCGGTCATATTGTGCAACAAGGTTTAGAAGGGTGTGAGAAATGGCATGCCACCCGATGAGAGCAAAGGTTTCGTCAAATTCAATCCCAGGGATCTGAGAGAACCCTTTTTGCATCAGGCGAGCCTTGTAGCTGTTAACCTTGCCATCTGGTTTCAGCTTGTGTCAAAGGACCCAGCAAGCTTAGACATATTTGCGACCCACTGGAAAGTCCATAAGCTCAAAGATGATACAATATTTGAGAAAGTTCAACTCCTCGTACATGGATGTTTCCTAGAGGCCAGCAGCAGCTGCCTCTTCCGCCTGCCGAGCAGTGGAAGGCTCTGGTGGGAGTGTGGGGAGTCTACTCGCTGCAAAGCAGGCAAAGACATAGCTTGCGATAGAGGCATCGAGCGTGCTATGGAACTCATGTGCAACAATTGCATATCCCACTACTAAGTTCGGATGGAGAGCACTGACAGCAAGTCCAAGTGCATCAATGCCAGTGGGCCTGGCAGAGGGCCGAGAAATAGAGGAGGATTCACTAGAGCGTGAGTAATTCTGAATGGACTGGGAGGTCAGCTGGTGAGGGAGATAGGAAAGCTTCTTTTCATACTGTATGAATCTGGACCGAGAAGGGGATGCTAGGCCTAACCCTGGCACATCAAGAGGCTCTGTGATTTGTGCTATGGAGCTGAAATGTGATGGACCCTTCAGACCGGAGGCTAAGAAAGACCCACCCTCACCAAGCGGAAGGAATCAGAAAGGAGTGGAGGATGGATGGGGCAAGTCACGCTAGAAGATTTCCTCAAAGAACAATGTATTCTACGACTCAATGACGCAAGATCGGTTAGTGTCCTAGAACCGCCAAGCCTTAGACATGGAAAAATACCAAAAAAAGGTGTAGAGACAAGCACGGGGAATAAGCTTGCCGTTGTGAAGGTCCTTAGGGAGCCAGCCGAAAGTGACACAACACAAGACGCGAGACGTACGTCCATCTGGTGACCAAACCAGTTCTTGAAGGGAGTGACATGATGGGGAACAGGACCATGAGGACCAATCCACACCCACGTCATATAGGACATGGCCTCGAAGGAGAAAGATGAGGCAGGTCAGGCTCAATGAGAAGGGTGAGGACACCGTCAACAAGAGTGTGATTTCAATGTTTAGAGACACTCCTTCGTTGAGGTGTGTAGGGAGCTAAGGGCTCCATATACACCCTATGAGAAAAAAAGAAACAAGTATTGGATTCAATGTACTCGCCACCACGATCATAGCAAAATGTACACAGAGACGACCTCAGGTAGGTTAAGCCTGAAGGAGCTATGACTCAAGGACGGAGCAAACATCACTCTTTTGCCAAAGGGCAAAGACCCAACACATTTGCAAGCAATAATTAGTAAGAAAAAGCACATAACTTCCAACGCCATCCAAGGCATCATGGACGAGAGGGTCCATGTCGTCCACATGCAAAGTATTGAGGGGATGCCCATGTCAGAAGCGGAGGAAGGAGACCGATGCATTTTTCCTTGAGTGTATTCAAGGCAATCGACGGTGCAGGGAGCAAGAAAAGTGGAAGAATTCAGACCATGCGTGGATTGAGTGCAAAGAAAGTGGTCAATCACGATGATGTGGATGTGGCACAGTCTACAATACAACTTCTACGTATGAGCCAAAGAAAGGGAGCGAGCGACATGAACAAGTGGAGCTATGGTAGAGGAGAGTACAAAGGAGGGAACATGGAAAAGAGCGTGCCACGAAGCAAGACTTTGCCGGTGCTTTGGTGTGATATAGACGCAATGTCATGGCTAGAGGAGAAGTCCAGGTCCTGGTCATCGAGAGTCGTAACAGAGAGCAGACTCAACTTAAGAGAAGGTACTAACAACACATCAAGGAGGAATACCTCACCCCAGGGCCAACAAAATGAATAGCCCCAACGCCCTGAGCTGGTAGAATTTGGCCGGAGCTAGTGCACATAAAACGGACAGAGTGAACAGGACCCAAGGGGAAGAACAACATACGAGAGGAAGTCATGTGATGGATGGTCCCAAAGTCGAGGATCCAAAAGCCACCCGACATATACACAGACAACGACATGACTAAAAGCAACTGTAGCAAAGCATGGTGAAAGCTATTGACCTCAAGCAACAAGGCATCAAGGGAAACAAATTTACTGCCAGTCCTCAATCCACTGAACATCAACAGGTAGACAGTAGTGAAAACCACCAGGGGCCGATCCACGGAGGATCCCATCAGACTAAACCTCTGACATGTACGTACACTCACCTTCCTGATGACAAAGATGGTGCTCATGGATGAGATGAGTGTGTTGACATGGTGTGCCCCTTGCCATGAGTGCCGTTGAGTGTACTTCCTGGTTCGACCACTGAGGAGTGGTAGAACACCTGATCTGATTTTAGATTTGGATTAATTGGATTTTTCCATGCAGGATCGAGCTTTGAATCACTCAATTTGAGTGAGTATCAAGAAAGTTAGCCTAGCCCGAAAATCGGGTGTTTAGGGGGTGGAATCTGGTACCCGCCATGGGTGGCGGGATAATCCACCACCAGTGATCCGAGTTCGTCTCCAACGACCCTCAAATGCACCAGGGACATAAAGGAAGCAACCAGAAGACTCTCCTTGACCAGGGTGAACTTCTCCTTGACTTCTGGGCAAGGAAAGGCGCTTCGACGGGTCATCGTCGAAGCGCCTCCTGTTGCCTAGCGTGCAAGGCAAGGTGGGCGGCTCCACCAAGGGTTACTTCGACGGCCGTAGCAGGGGCTCTACTGCTCCGTTTTGGGCGTGCTTGGATGCGTTGGAAAGCTTANCCGCCATGGGTGGCGGGATAATCCACCACCAGTGATCCGAGTTCGTCTCCAACGACCCTCAAATGCACCAGGGACATAAAGGAAGCAACCAGAAGACTCTCCTTGACCAGGGTGAACTTCTCCTTGACTTCTGGGCAAGGAAAGGCGCTTCGACGGGTCATCGTCGAAGCGCCTCCTGTTGCCTAGCGTGCAAGGCAAGGTGGGCGGCTCCACCAAGGGTTACTTCGACGGCCGTAGTAGGCGCTCTACTGCTCCGTTTTGGGCGTGCTTGGATGCGTTGGAAAGCTTAGATCACAGGCTATAAGGATCTAATGTAATCTCACTGTGCTAAGTAACAAAATCGTGTTTCGATTCAGTTCTACTGAATGCGACGTGTTCTGCCCACTCACATCCGTGATCTTTGTGCTCCACACTCTTCACCATTGGTGTCCCTTGGCTGCCCCAAACCTTGGTAGCGTGCATCAGCAAGAGCTAGGCATCCTTGAGGGTGCCTCCACACCCACTAGAGCTAACAAAGGGTTATGGGCCCACGTGCCTAGAAGGACCCTAGCTCTACAACGTTCACGCTACCGCCGCGCGCCATGGCATCGACCGAGCAAAAGAGCATCGGCGTCTCCAAGTTTGACGGACTTGGCTTCCACCTTTGGAGGTGGGAGTTTGAGGTCTTCCTCGATGACAAGGGCCTGCTTGAGCTGGTGAAGGGTGAATAAACTGCCCCTCCGGATACCGCGACGCCGGAGGAAGTGGAAGCTTACAAGAAGCGCAACAAGAAGGCGCTTGCTTTGTTGGTGTATGCGCTTGCTCCGACGCAGCGCTCCCTCATCCAAGGATGCACGGAGGCCGCGGAGGCCTGGAAGAAACTTTGCACCATCTATCAGTCCACCAACCTTGCTAACCAGCTCTTCGTCTTCAAGAGGCTCGTCACCCTCCGAGCCAACGAAGGCGACGGCATCATGGAGATCCTGCAGCAGATTGAGTCCCTCACTGCCGAGTGCATAGCCACCGGATGGAAGGTCGACCCTCAGCTGCAAGCCATGATCCTCCTCCTGGCCTTGCCGGACAGTTGGAGTCCCATGATCACCGTCGTAGGCGGCTGGTCTGCCGATGAGCTGAAGTACCCGAAGGTGGCTGAGTACATCCGCAACGAATGGATGCGGCGTGGTGGGAGAGAGAGTGGGGCGACATCAACTTCCGTCTATGCCGTCCGCTCTCAAGGTGGAGGGGGAGGCAAGAAGGGGAAGGGTGCCAACCAGGGCACCAAGAGAGGTGACAACAAGGGGGAGTGCTACAATTGTGGCAAACAGGGCCACTACGCACGTGATTGCCCCAACAAGAAGTCGGATCAGCCCAGGAAGGGCGGGAAGAAGGACACCCAAGCCATGATGGCCAGGGAGTCTACCGGCTTGACAGATCCGGAAGTCACTGTGATCGACTCCGGATCAGGCCGCCACACACAATGCAACCGGGCGGCGTTTGTCACCTACGGCGTCACGGAGCGGCACATGACAGTGGCCAACGGCAAAACGGAGTTGGCCGCGGGTGAAGGCAATGTACGCATCGAGTCAGTGTTTAACGGGAAAGTCATTCCTTGCACCATCTACGACGTACTCCACATGCCCAACTTTGGGGCAAACCTGCTGTCAGTGAGCCGCCTTACCGACAAGGGGCTCGAGGTACTCTTCAACAAGAGGGAGGCTCTCATCCGGAAGGAGGGGGACGGCGAGGTGATTGCACGTGGCAAGAGGGAGGAGGATCTGTACTTTCTCCGTACCAAGGTCCTTGCCGATGTGGTGAGGACCGACATCGCCAACCTTATGACGAAGGATGAAGGGGACCTGGACCTATGGCATCGTCGCCTATGCCACATCGCTCCGTCAACTGTGCGGGATATGGCAAAGAAGGAAGTGGTGCGGGGTCTTGAGGTCAAAAGCCTCGACGCAGCCAAGAAAGCCGTGTGCGTGGTCGGCAAGGCAACACGGCAGCCGTTTGATGACAAAGGGACGCGTGCATTGGCGAAATTGGAGGTGGTCCACACTGACGTGTGTGGACCATTTGAAAGCTCCATTGGGGGCGCTCGCTACTTCGTGACCTTCATTGACGACCAGAGCCGCAAGATCTACCTCTACATCACCAAGAGGAAGAGCGATGTCTTGTCGTGTATGCAGGAGTTCGTGGCGGCTGTGGAGCGCCAAACGGAGTTGAAGGTGAAGACGTTCCGGAGCGACAACGGCGGCGAGTACGAGGGCTGCTTGGCATGGATGAAGAGCAAGGAGATTGCGTGGCAGAAAACTACGCCACATTCTCCGCAGCAGAATGGCGTCGCCGAGAGGGCAAACCGCACCATCCTCAACATGGTCCGGTCCATGTTGAGTGATGCCGGCCTCGCGCAGCGGTACTGGGGCGAGGCGACACGGAAAGCGGCGTACATCATGAACCTGACGCCAACGAAGCCGCTAAAAGACGCCGAGTCCAAGGTGTGGAAGACGCCACAAGAAGTGTGGAGCGGGAGGAAGCCAACTGTGGCACACCTCCGCACGTTTGGTTGTATTGCACATGCTGTTGTGCAGGCACGGGAGGGGCGGGACAAGCTGGACCCGTGGACTCGCCGGTGTATCTTCGTCGGGTACGAGAGCGGGAGCAAGGCATACCGGCTCTTCGACCCACGGAGGCAGCAGATCGTGAAGAGTCATGACGTCACGTTCGATGAGGCCAGCCGTTGGACGGACAAGGACGCGGGTCTCTGCGAGCGTGGGGAGTGGCTGCCACTCCTTGAGGGGGAGACGCCGGAGGACGCAAAAGAGGGTGAAGTCCCATCGGCTCCAACCGGCGAGAACCATCCGGGCGATGTTGGAGCGGCTGATTTGCATTCAGCCGAGTCGGAAAATGAGTCCGAAGCGCCAGCAGCAGTGGAGCAGAACGAGGAGGTGGGGAGTGAGCCCGCATCTCCACGGTCCCCGAGAGAGGGGGAGCAGGCCAGCAGTGCAAGTAGCACCGCGAGGGAGCAGCAGCAGCAGCAACGAAAGCAGCAGCAACAGCCTCAACAGCACCAGCCCGGGAGAAGCGGACACGCAAGGACGGCAAAGAGGTACGATGCCGCAGAGGGCATCTGGACTGGGCTCGCTCGAGCGTTCTTTGTGCAAGAGGAGCCCGAGACGGTCAAGGAGGCATTGCACCGGAAGGATGGGGCTGAGTGGGAGGGAGCTATAAAATCTGAGCTCGCCTCCCATGAAGAGAATGACACTTGGCAGCTGATTAACAGGCTGGAGGGCGCGAAAATCATCGGCTCCAAGTGGATCTTCAAGAAGAAGCTCACCAAGGAGGGGAAGGTGGAGCGGTACAAGGCGCGGCTGGTCGCGAAGGGGTACGCCCAGCGAAAGGGTGAACACTACGATGAAACCTTCGCGCCGGTGGCGAAGTTCGCCTCCATTCGCTCCATCCTCTCGGTGGCGGCGGTGTGCGACTACGAAGTCCACCAAATGGACGTGAAAACTGCGTTCTTCAACGGCGACCTGGACAAGGAGGTCTACATGGAGGTGCCAGAGGGGGTGGACGCGCCGCCGGGGAAGGTGTGCTGGCTTCGCAAGGCGCTCTACGGGCTGAAGCAAGCGCGACTCATGTGGTACCTGAAAATGGACGGCTTTATGGCCGAGCTTGGCTTCAAGCGCTGCGAGGCGGATCACAGCGTGTACGTGTGGAAGCAGCCGGGGTTGCACCAGATCGTGGCACTCTACGTGGATGATCTCATCCTCGTGTCGTCGGACATGGAGGAGTTGGTGAACCTGAAGCGGCAGCTGGGCGGTCGGTTCAAAATGACCGACATGGGCGAGCTCGAGTACTACCTCGGCGTTTCCATCAAGAGGGACCGCAAAACACGCACGCTCGAGATGGGGCAGGCGAAGTACGTGCAAGAGGTGCTCCGCCGCTACAACATGGAGGAATGCAACCCCATCGGCACACCCATGACCACCACGTGTGAGCTAAGCTCGAGCATGGGCCCGAGCACGGACGAGGAGAAGGAGGAGATGGCAGGTGTGCCATACCAGTCCGCAGTGGGGAGCATCATGTACGCTATGGTGGCGACGCGGCCCAACCTGGCTTTTGCGGAGGGCCAAGTGAGCCGCTACGTTGCTGACCCCGCGCCGCTGCATTGGCAAGCGGTGAAGCGGATCCTCCGCTATCTCAAGGCGACAAAACAGTCGCGGCTCGTGTTTGGAGGGGGAGCACGTGACGACTCCCTTGAGTTGGTTGGCTACTCGGATGCCGACTGGGCTGGTGATGTGGATGACTGAAAATCAACGTTCGGATACGTGTTTGTGCTTGGTGGTGGTGCAGCGGTCTCATGGGCAAGCAGGAAGCAGGACTGCGTGGCGTTGTCCAGCATCGAAGCGGAGTACATCGCGCTCGCGGAAGTCGCAAAGGAGGCGGTGTGGCTAAGGCGGCTTCTAAAGGAGATAGGCGTGCCGCAAAGGAAGCCGACGGTACTCAACGTTGACAACATGAGTGCCATCAGCCTCACCCAGAACCCAGTGTTGCACAGGAGGACCAAGCACATCGAGATCCGGCATCACTATGCGCGAGATTTGGTGGCGAAGGGAGATGCGGTCATCGTGCATTGTGGCACTAAGCGCATGCTCGCCGACGCCATGACCAAGGCACAGCCCAAGGACAGGCACGACGCAAGCTGCATGGAGCTCGGTCTGCGCTCTGAAGTTTAACATGCTACAGGTTCCAGGGACAGGGCATCAAGGCTGTGGTGCAAGGGGGAGATTGTTGACATGGTGTGCCCCTTGCCATGAGTGCCGTTGAGTGTACTTCCTGGTTCGACCACTGAGGAGTGGTATAAAACCTGATCTGATTTTAGATTTGGATTCCTTGGATTTTTCCATGAAGGATCGAGCTTTGAATCGCTCGATTTGAGTGGGTATTCAGAAAGTTAGCCTACCCCGAAAATCGGGTGTTTGGGGGGTGGAATCTAGTACGCGCCATGGGTGGCGGGATAATCCACCACCAGTGATCCGAGTTCGTCTCCAACGACCCCCAAATGCACCAGGGCCATAAAGGAAGCAACAACGGGTCATCGTCGAAGCGCCTCCTGTTGCCTAGCGTGCAAGGCAAAGTGGGCGGCTCCACCAAGGGTTACTTCCACGGCCGTAGCAGGGGCTCTACTGCTCTGTTTTGGGCGTGCTTGGATGCGTTGGAAATCTTAGATCACAGGCTATAAGGATCTGATATAATCTCACTGTACTAAGTAACAAAATCGTGTTTCAATTCAGTTCTACTGAATGCGACGTGTTCTGTCCACTCACATCCGTGATCTTTGTGCTCCACACTCTTCACCATTGGTGTCCCTTGGCTGCCCCAAACCTTGGTAGCGTGCATCAGCAAGAGCTAGGCATCCTTGAGGGTGCCTCCACACCCACTAGAGCCAACAGAGTGAGGTTAATGTCCAATTGAATGTCATCCTAAGGCAGGTCGGACATGATGACGATGCCGGCGTGACTGGGAGGAGGCCGGCAAGATCCACGCCAGTGGAGTGTAAGGTACAAGGGGGGGGGGGAGAGGGGGCATAGAAGACATGCCTCCCAAACGTGGTAGGCCATCCCTAGGGGTAGGGTGGCATGACGAGAGTTGTAGAGGTGATGTAAGCTGGTACATCTGTTGAGGTCAAAGAAGTGTGGCCGGAGGTGGCGGTGGTGGTAGAGGCACGGGCCCTATCAAAACTGCTACCAAAGGAGCGTGCCCAGTGCGCCCGCATGGCAGATGCCCGGCAAGCATCATCAGGGGGTACAAGGAACCTCGATACGGAGTGCCTGGTAGCACTACAGTTCCAGCCGATCACAATGCCAGGCAAAGAGGCAGAGGAGGAGGAGCCATTGGAACCCTTTCCTTTCACGCGGCCATCGTGTCACCACGTGACCCACCACCAGTCTGACCATCCTTTTCCTCCTTGCGCCCTTCTTTCCTATCTACCTCCCCATCTAATTCCTCCCTCATTACTCAAGGGGGGGCCCTTGAGCAACAAGGGAGGAGGTAGATGTGGAGGAAGAGGAAGTGGATGAGGATGATGTGTGCAAAGATGAGGCTGTCGCTAAAGCAGAGGGAAGCATTGTGGTGGAAACAGGAAGAACAATGCAATGGATTCATTTGTTCCATAGTGTGATCCACCAGTTTGTCACGCAATCTGTAGTAAACTCCAAGAGTGCACCTATGCTCGGTGGGGCATTGTTTGGGATGGGCTCGGCTTTTAGATGCTTGAGCTCTATAGCGTTGACTGCTCTGAAGTTGTCGAAACTTTTGGGGATGAGACCGTTGATGGAGGGGAAGGCGGGGGGCTGCCCAGGTGGAGCTTTTCCAAGGTCATGTAGGAGGTTGACACTGCACAATTAGTGTGCGTAAGCAGTCTCATCTACATGGATGGAGAGGACCCGATGGCGAGGATGCTCTAGGTCCACATGGCTAGTAACTTTGTTGCGAAGCCTGATGAGAGCGAAGGTGCCAACCGGGTCCGCTGGCATGAAGCATGTTGTGTTAACATTGTAGGGCCCAATCACATTTGTGCGATCTTCCGACCCTCCAAGAATGAGGACACGAACAGCACGGGTGGATTTTGACTTGACAAGGAAGCAAAGGAGGACAGAAGAGGAATCAGGGTCATGGTAGTACTCCTAGAGATTCTTCTCTTGTGCCTAGGCACCAAAGCAAACCTCCCAAGATGAGAAAGAGAGGTTAGAGGTAAAACAAGATGGTGACGTGTCACAGTCACGCTGAAGTTGTGGTGGCAGTGCAAGAGCCTTGGTTGTGGTTGCGCCTGCTATGACTGCTATTGCAATGGCATAGAAATGGTTAGAACTAGAGGCAGTGGATGAAAAAGTCAAAGAGCTCCGACGCCAGGAGGCGACCAGGGTGGAACCGACTGAGAGGAAAGGCGTTGTAGCTCAGCAGGTGTGACGTCACGAAGGTGGTCAGAGAGCTCAGGTATGCGCCTGTTGACCATTGCGAGGACGGCATACACCTGGCTAGGGACTGCATTCCCCAGCTCGGGGAGGAGCTTGAGCCCCCGCGCCCAGTAGGCGTCAGCGGACTCATCGGCACGCATGAGAAGCGTGTTGAACTGGACCGTCAGAGCACTCTGAGCGGCCTGACCGGTGAAGGTGGTACGGCGGCGCAGCATGGCATATGCACCAACTGGATCTGCTGGGCGCCCAGCTGAGGTATCAGCGTTGAAGGTTCCGGCATCATCAACCAGGTGCTCAGGCGCAGCGGGAATGAGAGCACGGACGGCGCGGGCAGCTGCACCAGGGACAGGGGTGAAACAAGAGGAAGGGTCAGGGGAGGAGTAATACTCCTAGAGTCATTTTATTTAGACTCAGGCACTAAAGCGTACCTCCCAGGGGGAGAAGGCGAGGCCTGGGGAGAGAATTAGAGGCTAAGAAAAGAAGTCTTGCTGGCAGGGTGCAGCGACAGCAGAAGCATTTGCAGCAGAGGTCTGAGCAGAGGAAGAGGAGCTAGAGAAGGCATCAGAGCCGTTGCCAGCAGTGGATCCAGCAGGCAAGACAATGGCCGCAGTGGGCAGACGCTCAAGCACAAGCGCAGTGACTTTTTCAGCAAATGCTGCGCGATTGTCCTCAGCGAGCTTGAGGCGGTCCTCAGCTTCGCGCTGGGCATCAAGAGCTTTGTTGAGCTGCCGCTGCAGGTCAGCTATGACCAAATATTTATCACCAGGCATGGTGACGAAGGGGCTCCACTGAAAAAATCCGGCAGAGTTTCCCTCGCCCCAGTGGGCGTGGAAAAACAGAGTGGTACCTTAAGCACGCGTATGTAGTACTGCAGGACAATCCCCAAACCCAGGCAAGCACAGAAAGGGAGAAGAAGACAGAGCAGGAGACATAGGGCATGCAAGGGGCACCCTCAAGAGGAGGGAGGAGAGTGGAGGAAGGCAAGGAGAGGTGGAACAGCAGCAGCTGTAGCTGCTGATAGAATGGACACTCGTGTTGCAGCTGAGACAAGAAAAGTCAGGACACCAGTCACAGCCGCTGCCCCAAGAGTGACAAGCACCGCACAGACGGAGACAGCTGCAGCCGCTAGACTGACAGAAGTGGAAGACAAAGATGTTGCTGATGTGGCTGCCGTGGACGTGGAGGTGCGCACAGCTGCTGCGGCGGTTGCTGTGGCAGATGCAGCAGAGGAGGTAGCGGAGGCAACGGTGGCTGCAGCAGCTGAGACTTGGGTGCCAATATCAGCAGCAGCTGCCGCAACTGGCCCAATCACAACGGCGGCCTCAGTGTAGGCTTTGGTGGCGCGTCCGGCCAACGTCGATACAGGATCACGTGCCGCCCGAGCTGCGGCTCTAATGGTTGCTGCTGCTGCCGCAGCGGTGTCTATGACAGTAGATGATGCGCGAATGAGGGCTTTGGCCAAGTAGACGGCGTTGTGGCGGAGTACGGAATGGGGCGGAGTACGGAAGCAGGCCATGGAAATTTCAACAGCAGCAAATTCGTCAATCCCCTCCGGGTCCGTGACGGGTGTGATGGGGTGGAGAGCTTACCGGAAGATGTCGAGGTGAGGCAGAGGACTCCAATGGGGGGGGGGGGGGGGGG
>SZWC01000164.1:327638-339852 GCA_023375785.1 Penium margaritaceum | reverse complement strand
TCAAGGGTGGGGTAGCTCGCCCCCCCCCCCCCCCCTTCCTTTTTTTCTTTTTTCCTTGGGCATACGAGGTCGGATTTGGGGGCCGGGCTTGCCGATGGACAGGTTCTTCGATTGATGCGCCCGTCGAGCGAGAGAGCAGGGGATGGCAGGAAGCTGCTTCACAGCTTCCTGCCAGCTACTGCTCCTTTAACAACTACTGCTACTCATGCAACGGACCCGCGGATGCCTTAGTTGCCGATGTTGCTCATGCAACGAGCTCGCTACTGCTGTTGCTGTTGCTGCGTGCACAACAAGCTTGCTGCCTTCGCTACTGATGCTACTCTGCTGTTGTTGTTCTTGTGCGTTGATGTCAGTTGTTGCTGCTAGTGAGGGTGATGCAACATCTTGTGCTACTGATGTTGATGATGATGTTGCTGCTAGAGCAACCGCAGCAGATGCAACAGCTACTGGTGCTACTGCTACTATAGTTGCTTCTAGTACGGCTGTTGTTGTTGTTACTAATATGGTTGATGTAACTCTTCCACTACAGATCTGCTGCTACTGCTGTTGTGAGTTGCTGCTCCTGCTACAACGAGGATACCCGGGTATAGATGCTACGGCTGCTACAACGACTGCCACTACTGCGATGGCCTAAGATGCTGCTGCTCCCGCTTCACGTCACCTCCAAGAAGGGTGCCGCAACGAGGGAAACTGCCAAACAGAGTGCGGCAGCATTCCGCCTCCGGCTCTGCTTGAGGAATACGTGACGTGAGCCCTGAGCTCACAGCCTCCACGTTGCCAAAACACGTACGTCCCATCAAGACCAGCCCAGCCCGGCCCAGATGTTTCTGTTGTCGTTGCTGCGTGTTGTTGCGTTGGATAAAGAGGTTTTGTAGCTCTTCAGCTCTGATACCATAAGGGAATGAGAGCGTCCCGGCACCCCGACGAGCCGTGGCGACAAGTCAAGAGGTCAACATGACTAACACTCCAACACTTTAGACAAGAGGGATGGCATGCATGCTACATACACTTGTGGACGATGTGTAGGGCTGATGCTGGTAGTACCGGTACCGCGGTATACCGCATTTTTGTACCGCGGTATTGCAGTACCGCAGTACGGTTTTTTTGTCAACGGTACCGGTATGGTATCGGTGTTGACCTGGCAGGGTACCCCTATTCCGTACCACGGTAGCATACCGTAGTACAGTACTGCGGTAGTGAGAAATTGAAAGAAAAACATATTCAACAAGTGACAATAACGAGCGCTAACTAAGTCAAAGAAGAAGTGCGGATGAGTATGCGTTTGGACACTCGAGCATGAAAGATAGATAACGGCATGGACAAGTGCCCAATGGACAAAAAAGGATTGATTATCGTTTTCCATTGTTCAAAATCAGAAAGAGGAATTTGTAAGACAAAGTTGGAGGTCGAGTGTGTGTATTACGGGGTTTGCGCGGGGTCGGGGTGGTGCGGACGTGATTGGTGTACATGTGATGCGTCTGTAAATGGGCGGGCATGCCTACGAAGATGGACGTCTCTCTGCCTTGCCCCTGTTCAGGGAAAAAATCGAGGATCGCCCCCTGGCCCTCCCTCCTTTCTGTGCTGTGAAAGCAGCACTTGCACCCAGTAACTTGTTTAAGTACGGGGCTGGAAAATATTCAAAATTCAGCTTTCTCTCACATGTGCCTTTACGACTTGGAGATGGTTCTTTCGAGCTCTTGATAGGTTATGATTGTAAAAACTGTTCGTTGGAAATGTTTTCTTGAGAAAAGTGTCTGGGTAGTTCGAGACTCCATTTCTCATTCTACAATACATTAATATAAATAGATTGTGAGAAAACGCAAACGTATTCGGGCTTTGGTTGACTGCCAAACGACGAAATTTGATGCCCAGCTTTTTGTTGTCTACATTATAAGAAGAGGGAATATACTTTTGCCTGCAACAAAAGAAAGGTTTTTCCAAATATCGGCGAAGCAAAGATCGCATCACATTCCACCGACCCCTATATCCCTTGTATCTTCTGTGTCTATCATCCTGTTTGAGAGATACTTAAGTGCGTCAGCCAAACAGGATTGGGCACCGACAAAAATGCACGCACCAACCCGTCCCATGTGGACAGGGTGCTCCGTGCGTTTTCTTCAGCACGTATGGACTATACCCGTGGTACACTGTTTTATACCGCTTCCTGTGATGTGCACTACTACCGTGTACCATGGTAAACATAAAGTATCGTCGTTACTGAACGATATTGTTGATACCGTGGGAGCAGTACCAGTATCAGTACCAACCTCCCAAGAACCTAGGATACCGCGGTACTGAATGCCACGGTATTCACCTACCGTGGTATTCAGTATCGCGGTACCCAAACAACACGGAATTGCAGCCCTGACGGTGTGTCGTTTGTTGTGCTGTGAGTTATTTCCGTCCATTTGTACAGCTTACTGTGGCCACTCGGCCGTGTCCATGCTCGTGCAGATCCCTGATGCGGGCCCAGCTGGCGCCGGAGCACAAACGGTTGGTGGATCCAGCCACCAGCAGCTGCCAGACGGTTGTCACGACGTCCCGGGTGCTTCCTAGGGTGCTCTGCAGTTTTTCTGCAGGTGCTAGAGTTTTCTCGGTGGACTGGCTCTCGAGCCCGATTTGCATGTTTTGCATTGTCCGTCCACCGATCGATGCCGGACTTGTGCGTGTGACCAGTTGTAGCGTCCGGCTCGAGATTCTGCATCTCTAGGTTCAGACGGTGTTGCGTTTGGATGCCTGTGCGCAGACTTGCGGCCAAAACAGTGGTTTTGAGCCGGTTTTAGGACAAACTGACACTGCCGCGTGCGTCACCCGCCGTGTGCCGCGGCAGGTATTTATGCTGTGTGCTTGTCAGTTGTCATTTCTCTCTGCATTACTAAGCTATTGGAGCTTATGAGACTTTGCGCGTCTCCCTAGCCTGATCCTTGTTGTTTCTTGCACCTGCTTGCTTGCTAGTGCGTTAGCTGACTGGACAGTGTCGCCACATCAGCAGCAGCAAGGTTAGGAAGCTTCCTAGCAATTTCTCTTGGTATCAGAGCAGCGAGACCCCTCTCGCTGAGCTGGGCCGCAGAGACGCAGCACAGGCAGCAGCAGTGAGAGTCACCGCCGCCGCCACATCCTGGGACCCGTCGCAGCCGACGTTGGCAGCAGCGACGTCACCACGCAATCGCCACCACCGTAGCAAGTGGAGCTGCGGCAGTGACGAGATCCAGCAGCCACGCCGGCCAGCAGTAGCAGCACCGGGTGGCAGCAGCAGCACCGGGTGGCAGCAGCAGCCGTGTCTGGCTGCCAGCCTGTACACACAAAAAAAAAGGAGTAGCAGCTCGCAGCAGCAGCTTGCGGCGGCGGCTGCGAGCAGTGGCAGCGCGCAGCGGCGGCAGCAGCTTGCAGCTGCGACGGCATCAGCAGCCGCGAGCAGCACCAACAGCGCAGCAGCAGTAGCAAAGCAGCAGCAGCGCAGCAGCAGCATTGCAGCTGCTGCAGCGACAGCAGCAATAGCGGCAGCAGCAGCATTGCAGCAGAGGCAGCGGCTACAGCAGCGCAGCAGCAGATCCGCCGCAGCAGCAGCGGCGAGCTTGCGCAGCACTGCTGCTGCACAGCAGTGTTGCGCAGCTGCGCAGAAACTGCACAGCACTACGCAGGCCTGCGTGGCACTACGCAGGCCTGCGCAGCCCCTGCGCAGCCGCGAGCAGGGGGTGACGAGGTCACCCCCACCGGTCACGCGGGGTTCGCGTGACCTCCCAAAAAAAAACGCTGGCGTAAAAAACGCTAGCGAAAAAAACGCGGGCAAAATGCCTCATATATCCGCGCAAGCGTGAACATAAGCCTGCCTTATCCGCGAGTTAAATAATAACCACGCCATATCCAAAAAGTTAAAAAAAGAACCACGCCGTGCCCATTGCATGGCCATGCCCGATCGGCGAATGCAAGTGGCCGGTCGAGCGAAGCGAGGGGGGTGATGTGTCACCCCCGTCGCTTCACTCTCCCCCAACCCTCCCTCCCCCATCGCGAGAATCGCGATCGAGCGAAAACGCCTTTTTCAAATTTTTCTTGGAGTACCAAACCCGTTTTTTATCCATTCAAACCGCTTTCAAACCCTACCCCAAATTACACTCGGGTTTAGGGTTTTATTTTTGCGCGGGCTCCTGCTGGGCCCCGCGGTAGCGGGGCCCAGCAGGTTCCCTTTCAACGCATGAAGTGTTTCGGACCCCCCACTCAAAAATATCGCAAACCTTTTTGAGAAAAGTCGCAAACCCCTGAAAAGAGGGGTTTGTGATTTTTCTCTCATGTTGACGATGTCAGCATGTTGTCGCTAGATGGCATGCGGCGTCAACATAGCGTGTATATTCGGATATAGCTTTTTTTTTGCGTGCTCATTGGATATAGCCATAATAAAGAAGCGAAAAGTTCCGAAATTGGATATGGCGTGGTTAATGTGCGAAACGTGGATATGGCGGTAGATATCGAGAATTCTGTGGGTATATGGTCACTCCCCCGAAAAAACGCTAGCGTTTTTTTTGCTAGCGTAAAAACCGCAGACGTCATCATACATTGTGCTGACGTCAGCAGTTTTGGGGTCAAAACGTCAATTTTTGTAGACGTTTCAACTCCTCGAGAAACGCTTTCAGTTTCTTCTTTGGAGTATTTTTTACGTTCGGCCCCATACTGAGCGTTGCGATGGCGCCGGTCCGTGAAAAGGACAAAGGACTCGTTGACCCCTCTTCCTCCTCTTCGGGCGTTATGAGTCCGTGGTCGCAGTCCCGCATGATCGACGAGCTTCGTCGGTCACAGGACGAGATGCGCCGGCAGCAGCAGAGGCAGTCCGACACATTGTAGGAGATCACGGAGTTACTGCGGGGTCGTTCGATGGCTTCACAGCAGCCACCTGGAGGATCTACTGGAGCTGCACCATCTGCTCAGCAGTTTACACCCTAAACAGCGCCGCGGCCTCAGCATCACTCATCACAGGTGGACTCCTGGGATGAGGAGGAGATTGAGGATGACTCACGCGAGCACGAGATTCGTGTGCTTGAGGAGTGCATCCGTGAGTTACGTTTGGGATCACAGCCTCCCACTCCGCCACCTTCTCGCCGTCAGGATCAGCCACGTCGTTCAGCAGCGTTCACCTTTGGTGGCGTTTCTCTCACTGGTGGGCTCCCCATACCCCGTCCACCGTCTCCCGAGCCTGAGGTCGCCCTCCCCACGGAGCGGCGACCGAAGGACTTTGAGACACCTCCACCCCGTTACGATAGTGAGGAGGGCTTCGATTGCTGGGAGACCTTGTTTAAGGTGTGGGCCGATTCTGAGGGTGTCTGGCCCTACTACCACAGCCAGTACCAGACCCGTGACGCTCACCAGGTCCAGACAGCAGCGAGAGCGATGCGGGTTCTCCTCTACGCCATGCCGCGGGAGACTGTGGTCGACTTCCGACCCTTTCTCGGTGAGACCGGGACCGGGACTGGAGCAGATCCACATCAGGGGTGGGAGCTGGCCCTGACACTTCTCGCTGCGGAGACCCATGCCACGAGGGCGGCCCGACCACGTGAGTTTCACTCCCTCCGTCAGGGTCCCACGGAGCTTGCAGCTGACTACTGGAGGCGCGCGATGCGCCTTTACACGCGCCTTGGGACCGGTGGCAGGACGCAGTTGTGGGCACTCGAAACCATCATGATGGGGGCACATTTGGACCACGTGAAGCTCTTTACGGGCTTCGATCATGTGGCTCTCTCTAAGTTGTCAGAGTCACTACAGCTGCTTCCTTGGGCCCATCGCTACTTCATCCAGGCCACATCGGCTCATGAGGCTGCCATCGCCCATCAGAAGAGTCCACTTGTTGCAGCAGTGACTGCGACCCCTCCTACGCCTCTGTCCCTGCTCACCAGTCCCACCTCCACCGCTTCCTCCTCCTCCTCCTCTACACCGAGCGGCCACACTCAGGGCGTTGCAGCGGCCGCATAGGGGAAGAAGGGGAAGAAGCGACGTGGGAAGGGACAGCAGTAGCAGCAGCAGCCGGCGAGTAGTGGCAGTGGACGTTCTCTCCACTGCTACAACTGTGGAGGCGCTCACCGCTACACGGATTGTGAGCAGCCCCTTGACTGGACTCGGATCATGCGTGGCCTTCAGGCGGCGCACACGCAGTGGATTTCCTCGAGTGACACACGGCATGGGCGCGCCGCGACCACGAGTGCAGCACACACATCCGTTTCATCAGGCGGCAGCGGTGATGTGAACCCTCGGGATCGCATGATCGCGGAGCTTCTTCAGCTGCTGGCGCTTCGTACTCAGGGAGGTGCGAGTATGTTATCACAGCCGAGTGGTCCCGATACAGCTTGTCTTACTGCGTCTATTGCTCGTGATGATGCTTGTAGTGGAGCTATGATGGCTTGCGATGAGGATGGACCTGACAGTACCGACTGGCTTGACGAGTCACAGATCCGTGTTGTTCGTCGTTGTCCCGGGTCCTCTGCTGAGCGTCCAGCAGAGGCAGAGTGATCTGTGGCACGTTGCTCAGTGTCGACGACTGGTCGTGAGCCGGGTGGCACCTGGATTATTGACTCAGGGGCCACCCATCACATGACCTGTCGTCGTAGTGACTTCGTTGTGCTCGGTCCCGTTGCGTCCGTTCGGTCTGTTCGCACAGGGTCTGGTCAGTCGTTGCCTGTGCAGGGAGTTGGAGTTGTGCGGTTTGATGGTCCGTCTGGCCCCTTGTACATTTCTGATGTTCTCTTTGTCCCTGCTCTTGAGCTCAGCCTGCTCTCTGTTCGTGCATGCACCAGGATGGGTCTCACTGTTGAGCACTCTGCTGACTCAGCCACAGTGACTGCTCTTGACACACGCGTCATCGTGCTTTGTGCCTCTGTCGTTGATGACCTGTATCGTGTGTCTCGTTGCACTCCCTCTGTCTCTTCTCCACCTCTCTCCTCTGCGCGAGTGTGTCACTGGTGTTCTCTCCCCTGAGCACCAGCGCTTGTTACATCGTCGCCTCTGCCATGTGAGCTCGGACACTGTGTCCAAGCTCATTCGCACTCAGCCAGCCCTCGGTCTTGACGCAGCTTCCTTTGAGAAGCCGCCCAAGACCGACTGTCTTTTTTGCGCCCAGGGTAAGATGCATCGCTGCTCTTACCCTGATTCCTCCTCCCGGGCACTGCGCCCACTAGAGTTGGTCCACTCGGACCTTCTCCGTCCTCTCCTAGTCGAGTCCCTCTCTGATTGGGGTCGATATGTTCTCACCCTGACTGATGACTTCACCCGGATGCGGTGGGTCTATAGCCTCCGCCACAAGAGCGATGCCGCATTGGCGGTCCGCCTGTGGCTTGTGATGGCTGAGCGTCAGTCTCGTCACACCCTGCATACATTCCGCTCAGATCGTGGTGGCGAGTTCTTGGGCGAGATGGATGCCTACTTTGCCGAGCACAGTATCTTTCACCAGCTTTCCGCCCCTGCTACACCACAGTAGAACGGTGTGTCTGAGCGTTGGAACCGCACCATGGAGGATGCGGTTCGCGCTATGCGGTCTGAGTGCGGTCTACTGGAGTCATTTGCCTTTGAGGGCTTCTCCTACATGACGTGGGTCTGGAACCGCTTGTCGCATGGTCCACTCCCAGACCATGTCACACCGTACGAGTTGTGGTTCGGCCATCGTGCTGATCTCCGTCTCGCTCGCGTTTGGGGTCCCTCGCCTGTGTCTGGTACACCGAGGATCAGCAGGGGTCTAAGGTCTCACCTCGGGGACGCATGTGTACCTTCCTCGGCATCTCCCCGCGGTCGAAGGCCTGGCATTTTTGGGACCCTGCTCGCCATCGCATTGTCGAGTCTCGAGATGCTCTCTTCTTTGAGGCTCTCACCTACCGCGACTTGTCCAGCATTCTGTCGCTGGCCGCCGACCACGTCCCTACTTGTGTGGCCTCCCGGCGGATGGGGGAGTCTAGTCCTGCGGATGGATCCGGCCGGGCCTCCTCACCTGTGGTCCGGTCTCCGGCTGCTGACGATCCGGCCATCGTGGCTGTGGGTCCAGTCGCCTCATCAGTATCCTCTGGCACACCTGATCCCGTGCCGGTGTCAGACCCCTCTGGCACACCCGATCTCGTACCAGTGTCGGTCCCCTCTGGCACACCCGATCTCGTACCAGTGTCGGTCCCCTCTAGCACAACTAATCCCGTACCAGTGTCAGTCCCCTCCGTCACACCCACTCCCGTGCATGCACCCATATCCCCTACGGCTTTGGCTCAGCAGCCTTCCACACAGCCTGAGGTGAGCGTTGCATCGGGCTACTCCCGCGAGCCCGGTGGTCGCCTTCGACAATTGGCCTCTAGGGCTCAACGAACTGCTGACTCTACGCCCAGACGCCCGACTCGTAGTGTTCAGAGTGGTGAGCCTGGCACGAAGGCCCTTGGCCTGAGTGTCCAGGCAGACTCCACTGAGGTGCACCCAGCATGTCCTGTCGGCCACGAGTTGGTCTCTCGAGAGTTCTTGGTCGCTTGCAATGCCGTAGCCGACCTTGTCGTGGTCAGACCGAGTCCGGAGGCGTGTGTCCTAGCCACCCGGAGCACTCCCTTGACGATGCCTGATCCAGGCACGTTGAAGGAGGCACTCTCAGCTCACGATGCAGACCTGTGGCGTGCTGCTTGTGAGGATGAGCTGAGAGCTATCCGTGAGCATGGTGTCTATGAGCTTGTCGACCTCCCGCCTGGGCGGAAGGCTGTACAGGCCAAGTGGGTCTTTCGCAAGAAGGTGAAGCCTGATGGCACACTGGATCGCTACAAGGCTCGCTTGACGGCCAAGGGGTTCTCGCAGGTTGAGGGAGTAGATTTCACTGACACCTTTGCACCCGTTGGCCGAATGACCACCGCTCACGCTCTGTTCGGGGTTGTTGCTCACCACGACTGGGAGCTGCACCAGATGGACGTGAACAACGCGTTCCTCCATGGCACCTTAGAGGAGGAGATCTACATGGTCCAGCCACCTGGATTCGAGGTCGGTGACAAGGTCTGGCGCTTGCGCAAGGCCTTGTACGGCCTGANGTGCCGGTTACGTACAGAGTGACGCTGACCCGTCCCTCTTTCTCAGACGGACAGCTGAGAGCTTCACCGCCATCCTGGTCTACGTGGACGACCTCCTGATTGCGTCTCCTTCTATGGAGGCCGTGAAGGAGGCCAAGGCAGTTCTCCAGGCTGCCTACAGGATGAAGGACCTTGGTCCTGCAGCTGTTTTTCTCGGGATGGAGATCGTGCGTGATCGTCAGCGACGGACACTCTTGTTGCATCAGGCACGTTACGCCCACGTTGTGGGGGAGCGGTTTGCTGACCTCCTGGGTGCAGTTCCTACAGCCTCCACCCCCATCACACCTGACAAGCAGGATGCTCTGAAGGTGAATGACCCCGCAGACCTGGGGGAGACAGTGGACGTGACCCTGTACTTGCGCCTGATTGGCTCCTTGATGTACTTGGCCACTACCACACGACCCGACACTGCCTTTGCCGTCAACCTCCTTGCACAGTTTTCACAGTGTCCTCGGGCGAGAGCCCTTCATGCGGCTGTGCGAGTGGTGCGGTACGTGGTGTCCACACCGTACCTTGGACTCTGCTTTCGACGGAAATGTTCGGTGGTAGTCGACGGCTACACAGACAATGATTGGGCGTGGAGTCCTGATGGGCGCAGTCAGACAGGCTACGTGTTCCTGCTTGGTGGCACCGCTGTGTCGTGGCGTAGTGGCAAGCAGGGTTGTATCGCACGTAGCTCATCAGAGGCTGAGTATGTTTCTCTGGGGGCTGGGGCTGTTGAGGCGGTGTGGCTGCAGCGTCTATTTCGTGAGTTGCGTCAGTCTGTGCCTTGCATCGTTCTGCACTGTGACAACCAGTGTGCTCATGCCATTGCAGAGAACTCTGGTGTGTTTCATGCACGCACGAAGCACATTGCTGTTGAGCATCACTTTGTGCGTGATCTTGTGGAGCGACAGGTGATCTCCATCATCTGGGTCGGCACAGACATGCAGCGGGCTGACTTCTTGACCAAGGCACTTGCGCGTGGAAAGTTCATGGTGGCCATTCGTTCTGTCGGGCTACGCCCCTTGCCTGAGAGTGGCTGAGAGTGGGGTGTGTGAGCATGGACTGTTGAGCATCTTTTTGTGTACCTGTGTCAGTTATGCACGTGTATGGACATGCGTACCATCGGGTCATGGGGGAGTGTTGTGCTGTGAGTTGTTTCCGTCCATTTGTACAGCTTACTGTGACCACTCGGCCGTGTCCATGCTCATGCAGATCCCTGATGCAGGCCCAGCTGGCGCCGGAGCACTGACGGTTGGTGGATCCAGCCACCAGCAGCTGCCAGACGGTTGCCACGACGTCCCGGGTGCTTGCTGGGGTGCTCTGCAGTTTTTCTGCAGGTGCTAGATTTTTCACGGTGGACTGGCTCTCGAGCCCGATTTGCATGTTTTGCATCGTCCGTCCACCGATCGATGCCGGACTTGTGCGTGTGACCAATCGCAGCGTCCGGCTCAAGATTCTGCATCTCTAGGTTCAGACGGTGTTGCGTTTGGATGCCTGTGCGCAGACTTGCGGCCAAAACAGTGGTTTTGAGCCGGTTTTAGGACAAACTGACACTGCCGCGTGCGTCACCCGCCGTGTGCCGCGGCAGGTATTTATGTTGTGTGCTTGTCAGTTGTCATTTCTCTCTGCATTACTAAGCTATTGGGGCTTATGAGACTTTGCGCGTCTCCCTAGCCTGATCCTTGCTGTTTCTTGCACCTGCTTGCTTGCTAGTGCGCTAGCTGACTGGAGAGTGTCGCCACATCAGCAGTAGCAAGGTTAGGAAGCTTCCTAGCAATTTCTCTAGATATTGTTGTTACCGTGGGAGCGGTACCAGTATCAGTACTAACCTCCCAAGAACCTAGGATACCGCGGTACTGAATGCCACGGTATTCACCAACCGTGGTATTCAGTATCGCGGTACCCAAACAACACGGAATTGCAGCCCTGACGGTGTGTCGTTATCACTAATTGCATGCTTTAGGGTTGCTTGTGTGGTACGTAGGTGACTGGTCCCTACAAGTTGTACTACCAAGCTGTCGAGTCCGTGCCTCAAGAAGCCACTACCACATTGGGAACCTCGTGGATAGGCTCAACCCCATGGGCAAGGCTATTACATCAGATCCAATATCAAATTCGATCTTTTCTAAGCCTATGAATCCGATCCGAATTCAGTCCGAAGTGTTGGTATGTGTCCCACAGATTTTTTGTGACCTCTGGCCTCGCTGCACACTCACCGCACTGACGCAGGTGATTAATGCTGGAGTGACACCGGCGCTGACGTCACCAGTTACGTGGCATCGGATTGGAATGAGACCATCCACTCTCTTGTGGCTGGCATCAAGGTTACCTCTAGCACAGGCGTTTATAACCTGAATTGTTGTTGACACTAGGCTTCCTAGTGTATGACGGGGATGTATGTCCGGGTTGTCTTCCCGGGTTTGCTAGGTTGTGTGCGTGCAGGAAAATGTGTGGGTGAGGTCTCAGGTTCGAGTCTCACTAGGCGTGGGTGCGAGCGAGGATGGGCTCGCCGTTCGCCCGCTCGTCACCCCGCCACCTGCTCCGTTTCACCTAACAACACTCTCTCGTGTTACTCAGGTTTTTCCACGTTTCGCTTGTCAAGCATTCCCGTCCATGGCGTCTTGTGCCTCGCTTGGCTCGTGATTCCCCACTTCCCTCGCTCTCCCCTAACCAGGTTCTTCTACCCTCTCGTATCAGAGCAAGTGAGGGAAGGCGCTGTTTTCCCCACACGCCCATCAGGTTCTGGGCCGCCCACCGGTGACGTGGTGTCTCTTCACCACGCCATTCATGTCTTCCGCCGCCGGCGCATCTGCCCTCTAGCAGTAGCGTCAACCTGGGAGGCCGCAGTACGTCTAGATAGGCAGTACTGCGTCTCTGGCGAGTGGCTGTGTTCGCTCCTGTGGCAACACCAACCGACGCCACCCGCCACCCGCCATCTTCTCCTGGCTGCACCGTACCCTCCAAGCCCCCATCGTCCGCTGGAGTCTCAGGCACGTCCTCGTAGTCCTCCCACAGCTCCTCCCTCAGCTCACCTATGTCCCTGCAGCCACACACACCACTTGTGTGACAAGGCGGACGGCCTAGGCAGCAGGTGCAGCTGTAACCGGAGCCCTGGGGCAGCCGGCACCACCTCCATTGGTGGTGACGCGGCAGTTGCCACCAACCCCACT
>SZWC01000164.1:287683-298791 GCA_023375785.1 Penium margaritaceum | reverse complement strand
CAGGGAGGTGCGAGTGTGTTGTCATCGTCGAGTGGGTCACAGACTGCTTGTTCGTCCGCCTTCGTGACTCGTGATGATACGTGTGGGGGAGCACAGTCCGCATGTGATGAGGATGGGCCTGACTGCACAGACTGGATCCATGAGTCTCACCTTCGTGATGTACGTCGTTCCGTCCCACTGACGGCTCAGCGTCCCTCTGATGCCGAGTGTTCCATTGCTCGTTGTACAGTGACGTCCACCGGTCGTGACCCCAGTGGCACTTGGATCATCGATTCCGGTGCCACTCACCACATGACGTGTCGTCGCAGTGACTTTGTGGTTCTTGGTCCCGTCACGACTGTCCGTTCCGTTCGCACAGGCTCTGGTCAGTCCTTACCAGTCCACGGTGTTGGGGTTGTGTGCTTCGATGGTCCGTCTGGCCCCTTGTATCTCTCTGACGTGCTATTTGTACCTGATCTTGAGCTCAGCCTGCTGTCTGTGCGTGCCTGCACTCTGATGGGTCTCTCTGTTGAGCATACTGCTGATTCGGCGACTGTGACTGCTTCTGACACCCGTAGCATTGTCCTGCGTGCTTCAGTCGTTGATGACCTGTACCGCATTGCGCGGTCGTCCTCCCCTCGCTCCCCTATGTCCTCTGGTCGCGTTTTTGTCACTGGTGTTCTATCCCCAGACCACCAGAGTTTGCTTCACCGACGTCTGTGTCACGTGGGCTCCGACACTGTGTCGAAGCTCATCCGGACACAGCCCGCTCTTGGTCTTGACGCGGCTTCTTTCGAGAAGCCACCCAAGACCGACTGCCTTTTTTGCGCTCAGGGTAAGATGCACCGGTGCACTTACCCTGATTCACGTTCACGAGCACTGCGGCCCCTCGAGTTGGTCCACTCGGACCTGCTTGGTCCTCTCCCGGTTGAGTCCGTGTCCGAGAGGGGCCGATATGTTCTGACACTGACCGATGACTTCACCCGGATGCGGTGGGTCTACAGTCTGCGTCATAAGAGCGACGCCGCCCTTGCGGTTTGGCTCTGGCTCGTGATGGCTGAGCGTCAGTCTCGCCACACGCTACACACCTTCCGATCGGATCGCGGTGGCGAGTTCCTCGGTGAGATGGACGCCTTCTTTGCTGAGCATGGCATTTTTCACCAGGTCTCCGCTCCTGCCACCCCACAGCAGAATGGTGTCTCTGAGCGCTGGAACCGCACCATGGAGGATGCGGTCCGCGCCATGCGGTCTGAGTGCGGTCTCCCGGAGTCCTTCGCCTTCGAGGGTTTCTCCTACATGACCTGGGTCTGGAACCGCCTCCCGCATGGTCCGCTTCCGGACCATATTACACCGTACGAGCTCTGGTTTGGCCACCGTGCTGATCTTCGCCTCGCTCCCATCTGGGGTTCCCTGGCCTCCGTGTGGTACACCGAGGACCAGCAGGGGTCCAAGGTCTCCCCTCGGGGTCGCTTGTGTGCCTTCATCGGCATCTCCCCGCGGTCTAAGGCCTGGCGCTTCTGGGACCCCACTCGCCGTCGTGTCATAGAGTCTCGAGACGCGCTGTTTTTTGAGTCACTCACTTACCGTGATCTGACTTCCATCACAACCCTCTCTGCCGCCCACGGCCCTTCCTGTGAGGGTTCTCGGCGGATGGGGGAGATTTCTCCGCCGTCGACCACTGGTCGCCGGGCTGATGGGTCCGCTCGAGCCCCCTCTCGGTCTCCAGCACTTGACGACCAGGCTATTATTGCCGTTGGCCCAGAGATATCGCCTGTGCTGCCCACTTCACACCCTACAGGNCCTCACGCCTCCTCCTGCATCACCACCTGTCCCTGCTAGCACCCCTGCTCAGGCGTCTGACCCAGTCCAGCCCACGCCTGTCCCTGCTTTGACTGACACTCTTTCAGTGTCCGGGCCGGCCTTACCCGCTGACACCCCCAGCTCTGGGTCCCCCACACACGCGTCTCCTCACACGGCATCCCCGGCTGCCTCGTCTCAGTCCTCACCTGCTGCGGTTGTCCCTGACCCTGTGGACGTGCCCGTCTCTGCGCCTGCTGCGCGTCCCTCGACCTCCGGTTACTCTCGTGAGCCCGGTGGTCGCCTTCGACCACTGGATTCTGGAGCTCAGCGGGTGTCGGGTCCCGGACCCAGGCGCCCCACTCGCAGCATTGCAAGCGGTTATCCAGGCACAAAGGCCCTAAGCCTGAGTGCCCGCACTGAGCCTAAAGAGGTACACCCAGCGTGCCCCATCGGGCACGATCTGGTCACTCGCGAGTTCCATATCACCTGTGACGCAGCAGCTGACCTCTTGGCTGTCAGGCCTGACATTGTGGCGTCTGCACTTGCCACGTAGAGTTCTCCCTCTCTGGCTCCTGATCCGGGCACATTGAGGGAGGCTCTCTCATCGCAGGATTCTGATGCCTGATGAGCTGCTTGCGAGGATGAGCTTCGCGCTATCCGAGAGCACGGAGTCTATGAGCTGGTCGATCTTCCCCCCGGGAGGAAGGCTATTCAGGTCAAGTGGGTCTTTCGCAAGAAAGTGAAGCCTGATGGCTCACTGGAACGCTACAAGGCCCGCTTGGTCGTCAAGGGGTTCTCTCAGATTGAGGGAGTTGACTATACTGACACCTTTGCCCCTGTTAGCCGCATGACCTCAGCTCGAGCTCTGTTCGGTGTAGTGGCTCAGCATGACTGGGAACTACACCAGATGGATGTGAACAACGCGTTCCTCCATGGCTCTCTTGATGAGGAGATCTACGTGGCTCAGCCACCAGGCTTTGAGGACGGTGACAAGGTCTGGCGCTTGCGCAAGTCCTTGTACGGCCTCAAGCAGTCTCCACGGTGTTGGAACCGGGAGATCACAGGCACCTTGACTCGTGCAGGATACGTACAGAGCGAGGCTGACCCCTCGCTGTTCATCCTGCCGACACCCGAGCGTCTCACCGCCATCGTGGTCTATGTTGATGACCTTCTGATTGCGTCTCCGTCCCTGGAGGCCGTGAAGGAGGCCAAGGCTGTCCTTCAGACCGCCTACAGGATGAAGGACCTCGGTCCTGCATCGGTGTTTCTCGGTATGGAGATTGTACGTGATCGCAGACATCGGACACTGCTGCTGCATCCGGCCCGATATGCACGAGTCGTGGGGGAGCGCTTTAGCGATCTCCTTGGTGTAGTGCCCACTGCTTCCACACCCATCACACCTGATGGGCAGGATGCCCTGAAGGTGGATGACCCTACACAGCTGGGGGAGACAGTGGACGTGACCTTGTACCTCTGTCTGATCGGATCTCTGATGTACCTCGCCACGACCACGCGTCCGAACATCGCGTTCGCCGTCAACCTCCTTGCTCAGTTCTCGCAGGCTCCACGTGCGAGAGCTCTTCACGCGGTTGTGCGAGTGGTACGGTACGTGGTTTCCACGCCGTATCTCGGACTCTGCTTTCGTCGGCAGTGTTCGGTGGTCCTTGACGGCTACACTGATAGCGACTGGGCTTGGAGTCCCAACGGGCGTAGTCGCACTGGCTACGTGTTCCTGCTCGGTGGTACCGCTTTGTCTTGGCGAAGCGGGAAGCAGGGCTGCATCGCACGTAGCTCGTCGGAGGCAGAGTATGTGGCTTTGGGGGCAGGGGCTGCTGAGGCAGTTTGGCTGCAGCGCTTGTTTCTTGAGCTTGGGCAGTCAGTACCCGCCATTGTGCTACGCTGCGACAACCAGAGTGATCTCGCCATTGCGGAGAACTCTGGTGTTTTTCATGCTCGCACAAAGCACATTGCGGTTGAGCATCACTGCGTGAACTCCATCATGTGGGTTGGCACTGACTTGCAGCGAGCTGATTTCTTGACGAAGGCACTTGCACGCGGAAAGTTCTTGGTGGCCATTCGTTCTGTTGGGCTTCGCCCCGTGCGTGACAGTGGTTGAGTGTGGGATGTACGTTGCCGTCTCATCTGTCTGTGTCACTCACTATGTTGTTGTACCAGTGCTGCACGCGTATGGACATGCGTACCATCGGGTCATGGGGGAGTGTTGTGCTTTGTGCCGTTCCTGTACAGTTTACTGTGACCACTCGGCCGTGTCCATACTCGTGCAGATCCCTGAGGCAGGCGGCCCTGGTGACACCGGCGCGACGACAGGCGGCGGACTACCCGTCTGGAGCTGACCGACCACTGTTCCAGAGCCCCAGATGTCACCGGGACTCCTTGCTGTGCCTTCTACGTCTTGCAGGCGCCTTTCGGCGGACTGGGCATGATGCCCATTTGCATGTTTTTGCATTATATACTCGCTGTCAGTCGATGGATGCATGCATGTCACCAGTCGTTGCGTGCGTCTTTTGATTCTGCACGTCTAGGTTCAGACGGCATAGGATTCTGACATGTGTGCGCAGAGTTACGGCCAAAACAGTGGCTTTGGGCCGGTTTTAGGACAGCTCTTGGACTTCCGCGTGCGACACCCGCCGTGCGCCGCGGCAGGTATTTATGCCCTGGACCTGTCAGTTGTCATTTCTCTCTGCAGTTACTAAGCTATTGAAGCTTATGAGACTTTGCGCGTCTCCCTAGCCTGATCCTTGCTGTTTCTTGCACCTGCCTGCTTTCTAGTGCGTCGGCTGACTGGACANCGTCTTTTGATTCTGCACGTCTAGGTTCAGACGGCGTAGGATTCTGACATGTGTGCGCAGAGTTACGGCCAAAACAGTGGTTTTGGGCCGGTTTTAGGACAGCTCTTGGACTTCCGCGTGCGACACCCGCCGTGCGCCGCGGCAGGTATTTATGCCCTGGACCTGTCAGTTGTCATTTCTCTCTGCAGTTACTAAGCTATTGAAGCTTATGAGACTTTGCGCGTCTCCCTAGCCTGATCCTTGCTGTTTCTTGCACCTGCCTGCTTTCTAGTGCGTCGGCTGACTGGACAGTGTCGCCACGTCAGCAGCAGCAAGACTAGGAAGCTTCCTAGCAGTTTCTCATGATTTATTTTTTTCGCACCCTCCAAACTCCTCACACCAGCCATGCGAGGTAGCAGTCTCCTTCAATGAGTACCCCTTGATCTTTATTTAAATTATTTTTTGAGTGGTCGAAATTGTCCACAATTATCCGTACAAGGACCACAAAAATTATTCATAATCTCATCAAAATCAAAGTACAAATTTGTTGTGCTAATTGGGTCGGCTACTCTATTGTTTTGACGTGTTGCGTTGTGTGAGCTTCGTTATTGTAAGTGGCGGTCTCTCTCATGTGTAAGCAGTGTGCAAGAACAGGAAAGAAGAGTGACGGAGACGTCGCGCCAAACTTGGCCCGTTGACATTTTGTATGGGAGTCTGTCTGACAAGCCGTCAAGCAAATTGTTGGACACATGTGGATGGCGAGTCTGGCAGTACAAACCACAATATTCAAGTATTGAAAGATTAAAAAATGCACAAATGATGCGCACGACGACTATCCACATGATGCACATCGTTAAAGTTAAGGACAATAAGAATACCGGATAGCTTCTTCTTCGAATTAAAGTCTCATTTTTCCGTGAATTCGAAAAATTAGGATCGCCAAATGAATTCTAGCCATAGAATTTACATCAAAATTGGAGATAAGATATCTTGTATAATCCTAATCGTCGAATCTAAAAATGAACGGGATTAATTTATAATCTCATCCACCAGATCTTGTAGAATACCCAAAGCATCTTCCATCTATCATTTTCTAGGTCAATACTTGATGTCATAGTTGACTCGAGGAACTCAATCCATCGAGTTCTTTTATGTCTTGGAGTCTTGTTATATTCTGGCGTGTGGTGGTTGACGTGGAAAACACATTGTTCGTATTTCAAATGAAACCATCATATATCGAATGCATGCTTGACTCCCGCCATGTCCTCTTCGTGCGTCACGTTTTTCAAATATGGCACGTTCAACTTCCTTCATGTTCATATCCGGTAGTCCGCCACCTCTCTTGTCTTTGGGGGGAACAACTTCGATTGCTCTATTGAATGCATAGGTGGCCATGATATAGTCAAATGTTAGATCTGCCAATTGTAAGGCTGACGCTACTAAAGTGAGAGAGTTCCCTAAATAATTGAAAATTTCTTGTTTGCTATTACCCCAATCTACCCAGTTGTTTTTTTAAGAGACAAGAGGGTGGCACTGCCACTCTAGCATAGTCCTTTTGAAATTGACGGTAGAAGTTGTAGAAGCCCTAAACTAATTGGAAAACCTGAACGTTGGTGGCCATTGGCCGATGAACGACTGCAACCAGCTTACTCGGTTCCATCGTGATCTTTTTTCTGCCAATGATTTGACCCAAAACATGACTAAATAGTGACCAAAGTCACATTTCCAAATTTTTCTTTAGAATCTCTCCCTCCCTCCCCCCCCCTCTCTCTCTCCCTCTCCCTCTCTCTCTCTCTCTCTCTCTCTCTCTCTCTCTCTCTCTCTCTCTCTCTGTAACTTCTTGAAAGATTTTTGGAGATGTCCACCACGCCCCTCGACCGTGAGATCTACACCAAAGTATCATCATAATTGTCACCGAATGGCATGATTTTGATCTTCACGTTCTCGTAAATTGTAAAAAACAAAATGTTCTCAATGTACTTATCACATACGTAGGTCTAATGATTGCTGCTCCGTACATCGATTTTTGAAAGAAAAAAACTCTCGCTTCTCAAAGTCCATCAAAGAGTTCATCTTCTCGTGGAAGGGAATAGTAGTTGTTGATTGTAATGTTGGTCGTACTCCCTGCAATTGACACACATTCTCTTCTCTCCGACTTTCTTGTTGAAGAAAATTACAGTTACCACATAAGGTGATGTGGAACACATGATTAACCCCTAGCCAAACATTTCATCCAGCTTCCTTTTTGACTCAGTCAGTTTTTGGTTGCTCATATGATATGTCCCATTGATCTTTGGTATGTTTTCCACTTTTAGGTCAATCTATTGGTTGATGCTGTGTTGCAAATGGAATTTTTGGATTAATTTATTAGGGAAAACCCATCCCAACTCCTTAATGATTGGTGCAGAATCCTCTTAAATGTTCGTGAACCTTTCAAGTGTTGAGGGCACTAACGATGTCGGTTCTATCGCTCATGTTGCTACAATTGTTTCTTCTATTTCCACATGGTCT
The DNA here is from genome assembly GCA_023375785.1 of Penium margaritaceum. Taxonomy (NCBI): domain Eukaryota; kingdom Viridiplantae; phylum Streptophyta; class Zygnematophyceae; order Desmidiales; family Peniaceae; genus Penium; species Penium margaritaceum. The sequence goes on along the minus strand of SZWC01000164.1, from coordinate 291,712 downwards.
AGTTGCGGCGAGCTCGGTTTTGTAGGTCCCTGTTGGTCACGTCCAAAAGTATTGGCGTATTGCATTGGGTTGTGGCTGCTGAAAACTTCTCTACGTTTTTTTTTTATGTATTTCTTCGTGTGACGGCTACTGCATTGTGGGTCACTCATAAGAGGCAGGTGTCACTTTCTACCATTTATGTTAACAAAAACCACTTCGTTGAACCAATCAACTCGTGGGTCATGTAGTGACAGCACATTTGGCCAGGGATGAAATTGTGGCCACTCATTAGGTACATCCTACACACTGTTCTATCTTGCACCTCCTGGAGTTTCAATTGGAGTAATAGCAAAGACATGAAATCCACTTTCTTCCATCCCTTTTTTTGGTCTTATAACTCAGCTTTTGGATCACATCATTACAGACAAAACAGTGAGAAGCTCCCCCATTCAATAGTATAGATACTAAATCATGATGTTTGCAACACCTTGGTTGCACACATAACAATATCGCCAATGGGTCATCCTCGTACCCCTCCTCTAATTTTGTGACCTCGTGAACCCTTTTCTTTGGCTATGAGAGCCGTTCAGCTGAGCAATCGATAGGTGCAGATGCTTGAGACCAAACAAGAGCTTCTATCTGCTCCTATACTATATTTTCCCCTAACTCTATTGTTTCATATGATTCCCCTTCCTTTTTGGATTCTCATTGGCATTTTTCATAGTTGGACGAGATATGTCCAAGTTTCCCAACAAATCGTTTGTCGAGCTGATTGACATTGTCAATCTCCATTGAGTTGGAGGCCTTTGTCAATTGGGACTTTTTTTACCACGATAAGATTGTGGTCATGGTATCACCATTCAATGAATTCCTACATCTAATCATTTAGTTATTACTGTCAATCTGGTCTGCTTTTGATATCATGCACGACATATGATTTTTCATGGTCGATGTTGCTATTCCTCTCTAAATATTTCCCTTGAGGTCATTCATGTGGAGACAAAGTTCACTAGGGGAGATGCTAATGCTCGTGATGATTCTACAGATATTCTACTGATCCTTAATCTTTATTTTAAGTATTTTCTTGTCGGATTTGAATTTTTTGTCTACATCTTTAGTACCATCCTAATTAATTTGAAAATCCCACGTCATGAATGTGGGCCAAGTATGTGCTCTTGTCTTGTTCAAAATCGTGATCTGGCAAGTCATATATCCAAAATTACGGTGCACATCCGGCTCGCACACCGGATGCGCACATTGAATTGGCGTTGTCAGAGCGTCAGTCCAGTTTGACACGCCAGTTGTAATACAGAAAAGGGATTTTGCACCAGTCAGACGACGCGATTCGCCAACAAATGCGAGTTTTTTGTGAGCCCGTTTATTTTCACTTTTAAGGAGCACGTTTTTTTGTTGAACGAAAGTTTAGGTGCTACCTAAATAATGTTTTTGAAAAATAAAAAGTTGAACAAATTTATAAATCACATAACACATTTTCAACAATCGAAATCAAATATAAGTTGGGTACCGTGTGTACACGGCCATGTACGAGTTCTGATGCAAGCCTTGAAGCTTTTACCAATATCAAACTTCTCCTTCAGCTTCTTAAAGCATGCAAATATTGCATCTACAAAGTCATTCAATTCTCTAGTGGAGTCAAAGAATTCTTCCACGTCACATTTATCCGCTTGAGACGTTTAACGTTTGTGATTGAAGATGTGAGAGAGGTCACATGAGCCGTTGATTGGGCTCCATTTTTCTCCTACATTCATTGGATGTCCTTTAGATCGTACGTCCAACTCAATGCCATGACACAAAAAAATGAGGTTGTGATGTCAACGTTTTTCCGATCAGTATTGAAACAACATCGGGAAGTGCACCTCCAAACTCTTCAGCCGCATCTGAGCCATTGGCCCATTTTATTTTGTCGGATGAAATGGCATTGGAACTGCTGACCATGTTTAGGATTCACTCAAGAGTTGATTGTTTCTCTTGGCGAGCACTTCTTCTCGCACGCGTGCATTCATTTCATCCTCCATTATCGTGGCAAGTTGTTGGAAAAGATGGTTGTTGATTCTCTTGAGTCTCTAAATCTTTTGGTGCATGTCGCGATTAATTTGAGCCTTTCAGCCGGAGCCTCCTCCCATCATGCCTAGAGCCGCTCCAATGTGCATTGGCGGAGGCAAAGGCTTTGCTATCCGAGGGGTCCATTTCCAAGTTGGCTGTCCGAGTTGTCAAAATTGGTTCATTTGCCACAAATCCAGTTGTTGTTGCTGCCTGGTTTGCTACAATGTCTCCCACTGCTGCCGCCTGGTTTTCATAGAGAGCATCGTAGACTGCTCGCTCCTCATCCTCCATTGCTGCAATCTTTACCGGTTCACCGCTACTTGTCACCAGGTACACTGAAGGTTTGTGCAAGGTTTTCACGTGCAAGTAAAGTGTCTGGTTTCCCCTCTCATACCGTTGGCATCTGATACCAATGTTATACCGAGCACAACATAACTGGTTCACATGTTGAATTTGTGAAGAAAAATACAACCCAGGGAACTGTGAAAATTTGATACTTTGTTATTAGCAGTGGGTGTACTTTGATGGCAAATGTCAGAACTGTCGAGTGCATCTATGTAATAGCAGAAACAAGAATGAGGCATGCTTGGGGTCTTGGATGCTCAAGTCGAGAAGCGCATGCAATACCATATTGTCAGAGGCTGGGTTGAGAAACTCCACTGAGAAGTCGGGGGATCTCCAAAACATTGAGGCACATCTTTACAGAAGTCTAGCGTCACCAAGAACTCCTTGAAGTATCCACAAGTTGATCAAGTTTGTGACAGTTCTGTGGACAGTTATAGAGACTGGTTGAACCTGTCCGAATATTCAGGAATGGAATACTAGAGGTCGGGCAGTTGACCAGAATGCCATCGGCCGGACGGTGTAGGAATGCAGAGGTCAATGGGCAATGGGAAATGATTAAAGGACAGAAATGACCACGTACAGACTTGACAGACCAGTGTGCATCAGGGACGTAACATCGTGAACCCACTCGTTGAATGATGAAGTACGGATGGGGAATGGTACAAATGAGGTTGCTTCATCAAAATTCCAAGTCATGAGGAAAATAGTTGAAAATAGGTTCTTTTGTTTCATACATTATACGTCATGGCTAAGAGAAATACTTTGGCCACAAAAGAGCTGAACTCTAGTCTAGCTCTATGTATTGGGAATAAAAGTTCAGTCACCTGGCTGTCGTACCACCATGCAAATAGCTACAAAAGATTCTTTCTGAGGAGTTTCAGGACACCAGTATAGGTGCAAACTTTGGTAATGAAAATGATTAGAAAAAATCAGGAGATGTTTTGAGTGGGAGATAATGCAAACTAACATCACATAGTTTGTTAGAACATGCTACGTTCTCTAGCAGCACAAGGCATAAAGAACCACATTCCCGGGCTTTTTTTTAACTAAATCAGGTACAAAACGGACTTTGGTTGGACATATCATTTGAATTTCTGAAGGGTTTGCTCATTACGTCAAAATGGTTTGACAAAATCCTCTTGCATGTTAATTGCTTATTGAAAATTCAGTTCATTCCACCTACCAACACCTTCGCCACAACATAAGAGCACACGGAGTGCCTCACACCATCACAAGTGATTTTTTTGGTTGATCCACGAGTTGATGGTGGGAAATCACGAGTCTTTGTAGTTGTTGGATCATGTGGCTGAGTGCCATTCAACCTCATACAAATGGTCAGCCCAAACAAAGTGATCAGATTGGGCCATTTCGACATGGACCATCAACTGGACTGGTCAATGCGCACCATTGAACCCAGTCTGGATCGTAATAGAGTGTCACAAACAAGACATGTGCAAGGAAGCAAGAGGATTGTGGGGTTTGCCATGGAACAGAAATCAAAGACAAGCAAAAGGTGTAACCGGGAACCACAAACAAATCCCAATTGTGATCTACAGCTAGTATATTTCAGGAGCTGCAGGATCCAGCAGTAGGAACCACGAACAGGAACATAGAGAGAGAGAGAGAGAGAGAGAGAGAGAG
>SZWC01000164.1:273875-284777 GCA_023375785.1 Penium margaritaceum | reverse complement strand
TGCCATCCTTGGAACCAGTTGCCTCCACAGTTTTAGTCTCTCCAAGAACTGTTGTTTGTGTGAACTAGCCACAATTAGGGATCCTCCAGGGTACACACTCATCCTCAGGCCAACAAAGGATTATGATCCCACGCCTCCGAGACAGCTTATGTTCACACTTCCAGCAGCCAGACATGACCACGAACAAGCAATAAAGTAGCCGCTTTGTCCTCAAATTTGACGGTAAAGGCTTAACCTTGTGGAGGTGGCAATTTAAGGTGTTCTTTGACGAGGAGGAACTGCTTGAGCCCGTGAAACGTGACCTGACTGCCCCGCCGGAGACTGCAATGGTTGAGGTGAAGGAGGCATACAAGAAGCACAACAAAAAGGTGTTGGCTCTTCTTGTTTCAGAATTATGCTTGCCATAGCTTAGGCACATCCAAGGATGCACCCTGGTCGCAGAAGCATGGTCCAAGCTCTACTCCATTTACCAGTCAAGCAACATCGCTAATAAGCTCTTCATCCTCAAATGGCTTGTCACCCTCCGAGCTAACGAAGTTAGCTAATGGAGATCATGCAACAGATTGAAAGGGCCGCACGGTCGAAACCCGTAAAAAGCTTCACGTGGTCCAAGTGAGCCCCCATCATGATGGAATTGAGTGCCTACAGTTGTGTTCCTCAACCAGTTCCAAGGCCCATGTAAAGACACATCGATCACCTCCTGTAGTCTACTGGGAGCTCCATGGGACCCTAGTGGAGGGAGTGGAACTCACGCAAGCGAACCTCCCTTGTGGCATGGGTCTCCAAAGCGATTAGTAATAGGGCTAGCTCCCGCCTTGGTGCGGATCTGCTCCTGTCCCGGTCCCGACCTCACCCAGAAAGGGGTGGAAGTCGCCATAGTCTCCCGCGGCATGGCGTAGAGCAGATCACACATCGCTCTCTCTGATATCTTCACCTGGTGAGCCTCACGCGTTTAATAATGACTGTGGCAGTAGGGCCAGACGCCCTTAGAGTCTGCCCACACCTAAAACAGGGTCTCCCAGCAATTGAAGCCCCCGTCTCAAATTCCTTCGGTTGTCGCTCCGTGGGGAAGGCAACCTCAGGCTCAAGAGATGGCGAGAGAGGTACATGGAGACCACTAGCGAGAGAAACGCCACCAAAGGTGAACTCTGCTGATTGACGTGGTTAATTGTGACGGCAAGAAGGTGGCAGGGTAAGAGGCTGTGACCGCAGATGTAGCTCATGAATACATTCCTTATGGACACAAATCCCGTCCTCATATGTGTCGTCTTCTATCTCCTCCTGATCCCAAATGTCAACCTTTGATGAGGGACGTTGAGGTCGCGGTGTTGTACAAAGCATAGATTGCTGAATGGATGGTGCAGCTTGAGAGGGTCCTCCTCGTGTTTGTTGTGAGGCTCCTTAACGAACCCTCAATGATTCTGCAATATCTGTAATGCATTGGTTTGACACTGCTGCTGGTGGTACATCTCATCTTGCCTCTGACGAAGCTCGTCGATGGACTCATGATGCCCGAAAAGGAGGAAGAGGAGGGATCTCCTAGCCCCTTGACCTTGTTGCAGACCGGCGCCATCGGTGCTGCTCAGCATGGGTCCATGCATCAACGTTGTCAGAATCAAGAACCATTTGCGTTTCTTGAGGAGATGGAATGCTAACAACAATTGATGTTTCAGCAAAAACTTTGGGTATGCTGGTAATCACGCCATCACCTACGATGATGATATCAGCATGAAGAGGATGCGCAAATGAAGCGGAATCTTGAGCAATTATGCACGAGAGGATGCTGAATGGCATGGTGGTGGTTTTGTGCAAAAACCCTTAAATACAGTCAAAACATCACGTTTTTCTTTTCAGCCTGAAATCCGAAGGAAGATCTGGATCTGAGCTTGTTGTTTTGTTTCTTGGATCCTCTAGGACACGCGATGAGACGGGAATGGATGCAATGGATAGGTTATCACAAGAGCTATCTAACAAGCCCTTACACACCAAAAACGGTAGTCATATGGGGCAGTTGCACTCTCTCACATCCCGGGGGGATGGTAGGTGTCACCTGAATGAAGCTTCCGGGACGCTTCATGAACCCTTCGCCAACATCACGTGCCCCAACTGCTGCTGGAAAGGATTGGGTAACCCTTTTCTGCCCAGTGGTAGTGGCATAGTGATGCGGTCGCAAGAGCGTCTATGTTGCTGAAATCTACTGCGGCGGGTCACCATGGCTTGGTGAGTCTAGGAGGACTCATCAAGCCAATGAGAGTCACAGCTCTGACTCTCACTGATGCTGCCACTGCTTCGCCTCTGCTGTATAGCTCAATGAGGGATGCCTCGTCGCTTTGATATCAATACAAACTGCTAGGAGGCTTCCTAGCCTTGTTGTTGCTAATGTGGCAACACTGTCCAGTTAGTTGGCGTACTAGCAAGCAAGCAGGTGCAAAGAAACAACAAGGGTTAGGTTAGGGAGATGTGCAATTTCTCATGAGCTCCAATATCTTAGTAATGCACAGAGAAATTACAAGTGATAAGCACATGGGATAAATACCTGCCGCGACGTACGGCAGGTGACGCACGCGACAGTGTCAGTTTGGCCTAAAGCCGGCCCAAAATCTTGGTTTTGGCTACAACCCTGTGCACAGTTTTCCAAATGCAATAGTGTCTGAACCTAGAGATGAAAAATATTGAGCAAGACGCTACATTTGTTACGAACCAGAGGTCCGGCATTGATTGGTGGACACACAATGCAAATTATGCAAACCACGCTCAAGAGCCAATCCACCTAGACAAATCTAGCGACTGTAGAAAAGCTGTAGAGTACCCCGGATGTTGTGACAGCTGTATGGCAGCTGCTGGTGGGTGGAGCCACCACCCATCAACGCTCTGGCGCCAACTGGGTCCGCGTCAGGGATCTACACGAGCATGGACACAACCGAGTGGTCATAATAAGCTATACAGATAGCCGGGTGGATGACTCACATCACGACACTCCTGAGAAAATACGTGGAAGCTTCTTAGCGATGTTGCCGCTGACTAGGCGTCAGAATGTGACGACAGTCACAAGTCGTGTACACAACGGCAAGGGTCTGGCTAGGGGACACAAGGCAAAGTGTCAGAATGCTTCAATAGCATTTGGAGAGAGAAATGACAAATGACAGGTCCATGGCATACCGTACTGCCACGTGAAAAGAAATTCCACAACAATTATAGTTTCTTTATATATGAAGAAGCACCCGTGGTAGTTCCACACAAATACAAAATAGTCAAACCGAGTTTCACAAAAACACAAATTCGTCGGCCGGTCGTGTTCAGTTCCTATCGAGAGGAATGGAATCCCATAATTCGAAGTTTGAAATATTGATCTGCAAACTTCGCGGGCTCCAAGTCATCCGCTATCGGTGGAATTGTGTGGGATAAAGACGACGCTCGTCGGAGTTGTGCTTGCCGAACGAATGTTTCTGGAGTCCTAAGTAGAAAAAAAACAAGAGGGCTGCACCCAATTTCCACACAAATACAAACTACGAACACACAATTGCACAGAAATTCAAAATCATGCTCCAAAAGATAATATTTCTTCTTTTCACGTGGCAGTACGGTAAGTACCTGCCGCGGCGCACGGCGGGTGTCGCACGCGGCAGTGCAAGGTCTGTCCTAAAACTGGCCCAAAACCACTGTTTTGGCCGCAACTCAGCGTAGACAAGTCAGAACGCTACGCCGTCTGAACCTACACGTGACGAATCTCAAGCCGGACGCTACGACTAGTCACATGCATGCAAATCGGGCCCACGGCCAGTCCACCGATAAAATCCTACAAGCTGCAGAAAAACTGCGGAAGGTCCCAGACATCATCCAAGACTCTGGGGCGACCGTGGATCAGCTCCGAGCAGGTAGTCCACCACCAGACGACGCCTTGGTGCCACCTGGGTCCGCATCAGGGATCTGCACGAGCATGGACACGGCCGAGTGGTCACAGTGAACTGTAAACGTCGACAGGAACGTCACAAATCACAACACTCCCCCATGACCCGATGGTACGCATGTCAATACACATGCAGCAATGAAACGAGTGCAACAACAAGTGAAAAAACAGTCGTGACACAGACACAGACACACCCCGTACTCAACCACTCTCAGGCAAGGGGCGAAGCCCAACGGAACGAATGGCCACCAGAAACTTCCCGCGCGCCAATGCCTTCGTCAAGAAGTCAGCATGCTGCATGTCTGTGCCGACCCATATGACGGAGATCACGTGTCGCTCCACCAGATCACGCAAGAAGTGATGCTCAACCGCAATGTGCTTCGTGCGAGCATGAAAGACACCAGAGTTCTCCGCAATGGCAAGAGCACTCTGGTTGTCACAACGAAGCACAATGGTGGACACGGACTGACCGAGCTCAAGGAACAGGCGTTGCAGCCACACAGCCTAAGTAGCCCCTGCACCCAGTGCAACATACTCTGCCTCCGACAAGGTACGTGCGATTCAGCCCTGCTTCCCACTGTGCCAGGACACAGCGATACCACCGAGCAGGAACACGTAACCGGTGCGACTGCGTCCATCTGGGCTCCAGGCCCAGTCGCTGTCGGTGTAGCCGTCAAGAACCACCGAACACTGCCGGCGAAAGCAAAGTCCGAGGTACGGTGTGGAAACCACGTACCGCACCACTTGCACAGCCGCATGGAGGGCTCTAGCATGTGGAGCCTGCGAAAAGTGTGCAAGGAGGTTGACGGCAAAAGCGATGTCGGGGCGTGTGGTAGTGGCCAGGTACATTAGAGATCCGATGAGGTGGAGGTACAAGGTCACATCCACTGTCTCCCCCAGCTGTGTGGGATCGTCCACCTTCAGGGCGTCCTGCCTGTCAGGTGTCAGAGGTGTGGAGGCCATTGGCACTACGCCAAGGAGGTCACTGAAGTGCTCCCCCACAACGCGTGCGTATCGGGCCTGATGCGACAGAAGCGTCCGGCGTCTGCGGTCTCGTACAATCTCCATGCCAAGAAACACCGCTGTAGGACCAAGTTCCTTCATCCAATAGGCAGTCTGGAGGACCGTCTTGGCCTCCTTCACGGCCTCCATGGAGGGAGACGCGATCAGGAGGTCGTCCACATAGACCAAGATGGCAGTGAACCGCTCAGGCGCCTGTCGGATGAAAAGAGAGGGATCTGCCTCGCTCTGTACATATCCCGAACAAGTCAGAGTGCCTGTGATCTCCCGGTTCCGACACCAAGGAGACTGTTTGAGTCCGTACAAGGACTTGTGCAAGCGCCAGACCTTGTCACTGTGACTGGGCCACGTAAATCTCCTCATCCAGAGAGCCATGGAGGAACGCATTGTTCACATCCATCTGGTGCAGTTCCCAGTCATGCTGAGCCACCACACCAAACAGAGCGTGAGCTGAGGTCATGCGGCCGAAAGGGGCAAAGGAGTCAGTGTAATCAACGCCCTCGATCTGAGAGTACCCCTTGACGACCAAGCAAGCCTTGTGGCATTCCAGTGAGCCATCCGGCTTCACCTTCTTGCAATAGACCCACTTGACCTGAATCGCCTTCCTCCCAGGTGGAAGGTCGACTAGCTCATAAACTCCGTGCTCTCGGATGGCACAAAGCTCATCCTTGCAGGCGGCACGCCACGTGTCGGCATCCTCTGATGAGAGGGCGTCCCTCAGTGTGCCCGGGTCAGGCACCAACGAGGGAGAGCTCTGAACGGCGAGTGCACACGCCTCAGAACTGGGCCTGACGACCACGAGGTCAGCTGCTGCATCACAAGCGGTACGAAACTCGCAAGTGACAAGATCATGCCCTACATTAAACGCTGGATGTACCTCTGTGTGATCTGTACAGATACTCAGGCCGAGGGCCTTTGTGCCAAGATCGCCACTCGCAACGCTGCGAGTGGAGCGCCTGGGTACGGGACCTAACACTCGCGGGGTTCGGAGCCCAACGGTTGAAGACGACCACCAGGATCACGCGAGTAGCCTGGGCTCGAAGGGCTGACCGCAGGCTCAGAGACAGGCACGACCACATCTGGTGAGGACTGAGGCACAGGGGCAGGTGATGCACTGGGAAGAGAGGCTGGTGAACGGATGGGAGACGCAGGACTGGGAGTGACAGCAGGACCGCCCACATAGACAGGAGTACCGGTGGACAGAGGGACAAAATCATGGGTGTCTGTGGGGCGCGAGGGTGTAGGAAAGGAGACAGGCTGGACGGGAGAGGTCTCTGGGCCGACAGCGATGATCGCCGGGTCATCAAGAGCCGGAGACGGAGAAGTGGAGGGGGCTTGAACGGACACATCAGCCAGACAAGAGGTGCTCATAGGCTCAGACTCCCCCATCCGTCAAGAAACCTCACACGTAGGAACGTGTGTGACAGACATCGACAGAATCGATGTCAGATCGCGGTAGGTGAGAGACACAAAGAAGGGAGTGTCATGGGACTCAACAATTTGACGACGGGCGGGGTCCCAAAAACGCCAGGCCTTCGACCGCGGGGAGATACCAACGAAGGCACACAAGCGACTTCGCGGAGAGACCCCTGCTGATCCTCCGTGTACAACACAGAAGCCACTGAGCCCCAGACACGAGCAAGACGCAGATCGGCACGGTGGCCAAACCAGAGCTTATACGGTCTAACGTGGTCCAGAAGAGGACCGTGTGGGAGGCGGTTCCAGACCCACGTCATGTAGGCGAATCCTTTGAAGGCGAAGGATTCCAGGAGACCACACTCAGACCGCATAGCACGAACCGCATCCTCCATGGTGCAGTTCCAGCGCTTAGAGACACCGTTCTGCTGAGGAGTGGCAGGAGCAGAGACCTGGTGAAAAATCCCGCGCTCGGCAAAGAAACTGTCCATGTTGCCAAGAAACTCGCCGCCGCAATCCGAGCGGAAGGTATGCAGCGAGTGGCGAGACTGACGCTCAGCCATCACTAGCCAGAGACGAACCGCGAGAGTGACATCACTCTTCTGGCGCAGGCTGTAGACCCACCGCATCCGGGTGAAGTCATCGGTCAGGGTCAGGACATATCGGCCCCGATCGGATAAGGACTCGACAGGGAGAGGACCGAGAAGGTTGAATGGACCAGCTCAAGGGGACGAAGGGCTCGAGAATGGGAGTCAAGGTAAGTGCAGCGATGCATCTTACCCTGAGCATAGAACAAACAATCGGTCTTGGGCGGCGTCTCGAAAGAGGCCGCGTCAAGACCGAGGGTGGGCTGTGTCCTAATGAGCTTCGACACAGTGTCGGAGCTCACATGACACAGACGTCGATGCAGCAGGCGTTGATGCTCAGCAGACAGGACACCAGTGACAAACACACGAACAGCAGGGGAAGGGGAGCAAGGAGAAGAAGCGATCCGAGGAACACGATACAGATCATCCACAACAGAGGCACGAAGAACAATAGTGCGCGTATCAAGAGCAATCACTATCGCAGAGTCGGCAGTGTGCTCCATAGAGAGTCCCATCAAAGTGCAGGCATGCACAGAGAGCAAGCTGAGCTCAAGGTCAGGCACAAAAAGCACGTCGGAGAGATACAAGGGGCCAGACGGACCATCGAAGCACACAACCCCAACACCCTGGACTAGCAAAGACTTACCAGAACCTGTGCGAACGGAACGAACAGACGCCATAGGACCGAGGACAACAAAGTCATTACGATGACATGTCATGTGGTGAGTGGCACCGGAATCAATGATCCAAGTGCCACCCGAATCACGACTAGTGGACGTCACGATGCAACGGGCAATGGAACAATCGGCTGCAGAAGGGCGCTCGGCAACAGAGGAGGGAAAACAACGAAGGGCGCACAGGTGAGACTCAGAAATCCAATCTGTACTGTCAGGCCCATCATCATCACATGCCAGCTGTGCTCCCCCACACGAGTCATCACGAGAGACGAGAACAGACGAACAAATAGTCTATGAACCACCCGGCTGTGATGACACACTTGCACCTCCCTGAGAGCAAAGCGCCAGTAGCTGACGGAGCTCGGCGATGGTGCGGTCATGGGGGTCCGGGTCTCCGGACCCCCACTGCTCGCCGGTGGGGAAGCGGGAACTGCTTCTGTCGTGGTCGTCGTGCGACCAGGGGCTATGCTGCTCGACGCAGACCGCTGTGCGTGTGCAGCCTAAAGACCGCGAGTGATCCGCGCCCAATCGAGCGGCTGCTGACACTCAGTGCAGCAGTGAGCACCTCCACAGTTGTAGCAGTGAATAGTGTGTCCACTGCTACCGCCTGATGACTGCTACTGCGGTGACTGCTGCTGTAGTGACTGCTGCTGGCCCGAGCCAAGCTTCTTTCTGCTCTTCTTCCCCTGTGTTGCTGCTGCCTCACCCTACGTCTGAGTCGAGGTAGTTGGGGTGGAAGGGGAAGAGGAGGGCGTGCCAGAGGATGGAGAAGTGAACTGCGAGAGAGGCGTCGGTGGTGACGCGATGACCGGTGCAACAAATGAACTCTCTTGGTGGGCGACGGCTGCCTCACGAGCGGATGTCACCTGGAGGAAAAGTTGATGCGCCCAAGGAAGAAGCTGAAGGGAGGTGGAGAAAGGCTCGAGCGCGGCGTCGCTGTACCTCGTGAAGATGTCGGCATGCTCAAGACGGACTCCAATCATGAGCGTGTGAAGCGCCCATAGATGTCTCCCTCCTGCGGTCCCAAGGCGCATGTAGATGCGCATGGCGCGCTGCCAATAAGCGGCTGCGGGCTCGGCAGGTCCCTGACGAAGGGAGTGGAAGGCGCAGATGTGAGTCGCGCGGGTGGCGTGAATCTCTACATCATGCATTGACAATGCCAGCTCCCAGCCCCGACGTGGGTCAGCACCTGCGCCTGTGCCGGCCTCTCCAAGGAAGGGGCAAAAGTCCACGACAGTCTCACGAGGCATGGCGTAAAGAAGTCCACGCATCGCCCGAGCCGCTGTCAGTACCTGAGCACGGTCTGTAACCTGGTACTGACTGTGGTAGTAGTGCCAAACTCCCTCGGAAGTGGCCCAGACCTGGAAAAGGGTCTCCCAACAGTCAAAGCCGTCCTCGCTGATATATCGTGCGGGCGGTGTCTCAAAGTCCTTGGGTCGCCGCTCCGTAGGGAGAGCAACCACAGAATGGGAAAGAGGAAGGATGGGGAAGACATCGGGACGAGGAAAGTCACCAGGGTAGGTCTCAGGCGAAGTTCGGATTGCAGGGAACAGGGAACTGGAACGCGTCTGCAACTGGCGAAGATGCTCCTCAAGTACGCGAATCTCCCTCTCGAGAGTGTCATCTTCCATGCCTGGCATATCAGGGTCCTCCTCCAAAGGATAAAGAAGTGGCGGGTCCTATCCTGATGCTCTCCTCGGTGTAGATGCTGACTGCTGTGTAGAAGGTGTGACACCGCCGACTCCCCAGGAGGTGTGCTGTGGGGCCGTGGACTGACTCTGGAGAAGATCAGTGAGCGTGCGGGTGGCGTTGGTCTGCTCCTGCTGTAGGCGACGTATCTCATCCTGCTGACTCCGCAGGTCCGCAATGGCCTGCGAGCATGGGCTCATGACCCCGGAGGAGGAGGAAGAGGGATCTGGCGGTCCTTTGTCTTTGTCACCGGTCGGAGCCATGTCAGCGCTCAGTATGTGGCCGAACGTAAAAAAAGCTCTGAACGAGAAACCGACAGCGTTTCTCAAGCAGTTGAAACGTTCAGAAAGAATTTTTTTACCCCAAAATTGCTGACGCTAGCACAACCGTTGATGACGTAAGTGTTTCTTACGCTAGCGGAAAAAACGTTAGCGTTTTTTTCGCTAGCTTTTTTTACGCCAGTGATTTTTTTTTTGGAAGGTCACGCAAACTCCGCGTGGGGGTGACCTCGTCACCCCCTGCTCGTGGCTGCGTAGGGGCTGCACAGGCCAGCGCAGTGCCACGCAGGCCTGTGGAGTGCTGCGTAGTTTCTGCGCGGCAGAAACTGCGCAGCAGCTGCAATGCTGCTGCTGTGCTGCTGCAATGCTGCTGCTGCTGTGCTGCTGCTTCCGCTACTGCTGCTTCGCTGCTGCTGCACTCCAATCGCTGCAGCAGCTGCTTCCGCTGCTGCTGCTTCCGCTGCTGCTGCTGCGCTGCTGTTGCTGCTTGCGGCTGCTGATGCCGCCGCTGCTGCTAGCTGCTGCCGCCGCTGCGTGCTGTCAGTGCTCGCAGCCGCCGCCGCAAGCTGGTGCTGCGAGCTGCTACTCCCTTTTTTTTTTGTACAGGCTGGCAGCCAGACATGGCTGCTGCTGCCACCCGGTGGTGGTGGTACTGCTGCTGCTGCTGTTGCTGCTGCAAGAGCTAGTAAATGCTGCAGCTCACCCGATGTGGTGGTGGGGACTGAGTGATGTTGTCGTCGTTGAAAAAGAATACGGCTGCAACAAGTCCCAGGATACGGCGGCGGCGGTGACTCTCACTGCTGCTGCCGGTGCTACGTCTCTGCGGCGCAGCTCAGCGAGAGGAGTCTCGCTGCTCTGATACCATGAGAAAATGCGTGGAAGCTTCCTAGCGATATTGCCGCTGACTAGGCGTCAGACGTTGACGACAGTCACAAGTCGTGCACACAACGGCAAGGGTCTAGCTAGGGGACACAAGGCAAAGTGTCAGAATGATTCAATAGCATTTGCAGAGAGAAATGACAAATGACAGGTCCATGGCATAAGTACCTGCCGCGGCGCACGGCGGGTGTCGCACGCGGCAGTACAAGGTCTGTCCTAATACGGCCCAAAACCACTGTTTTGGCCATAACTCGGCGTAGACAAGTCAAAACGCTACGCCGTCTGAACCTACACGTGCAGAATCTCAAGCCGGACGCTACGACTGGTCACATGCATGCATCCGGCAACAAACGGTGGACACACAATGCAAAGACATGCAAATCGGGCCCACGGCCAGTCCACCGATAAAATCCTACAAGCTGCAGAAAAACTGCAGAAGGTCCCAGACA
>SZWC01000164.1:204638-264507 GCA_023375785.1 Penium margaritaceum | reverse complement strand
TCTCTCTCTCTCTCTCTCTCTCTCTCTCTCTCTCTCTCTCTCTCTCTCTCTCTCTCTCTCTCTCTCTCTCTCTCTCTCTCTCTCTCTCTCTCTCTCTCTCTCTCTCTCCCCCTCTCTCTTTCCCTCTTTACTTCATCCTCTCCCTTGGTATGCCTCTGTGTAAATATCCCTCTCCCTCTATATTTATATATTTCTTCCTCTCTTCATTTAAGGCAAAGCAAAAACAAAAGGTTGTGTGTGTGCATCAACAAACTTGCTTTCTGTACATGAATTTCATATTCCTTTTCACTCTTCCAAAATAGAGCATTTTCCCTTCAATGATCCTTCCAACCAAGCCAAACCTTGAATTTGGGCTTTTTATCATATGTGGAGTGACATCATTGTTATCTCTTTAAACATTATATTCAAATTGTTGTTCTAAGGAAGATAAATACTATACTACTTTTATAATTTTCAATTTAGCCATAAATAAAGACCATGCCACAAAAAGCAGAATACGATGAAATATGTCTATATGTCTCAACAGAGTAACAAGAAGCATCTTAACAAATAGGATGGGTTGTTCATCATTGATTTGAAGTCACTAAACTTTATGTATAAAGTATAAACAAGGGCACAATATGAATATGAAATTTCAACGTGCATGTTGCGTTATTTATTACTATAGTGGATCTCTTTTGTTGTTACATGCTCGAGAAACTCACAAATTATAAAATTCAAGGCTTCGTTAGTTGCCTTGTGGCTAATGTGGAATTGGTTATTTTTCTCAGTTTATATCATTGAATGTTGAAGCATTAGTATTATTAGAGTATTTATTATTTAAAACTTTAAGAAAGCATAAATGTATTTATATTCTTAAAATTTAACTAAAATTCATGAATCATAATTATGCCAAAAAATAATTTAAGAAAAGTACGGAGAAACCTTATTTTAATCAGAATTACTCCAAAAAATTTCATCTCCAAACTTGAAAGAAAGAAATTTTACTTAGTGTTAGTGTGGGAAGATGATGAAGGCAAAGAAGGATGTAATGAAGAAGTTAATTGAGAGGGAAATTTGTGCCATAAGTTTTTTGAAAGGGATGGATGCATATTTAGCTTTAATATAATAGTTTTGTGAACTTATTTAGCTTAATTTAGTTGAAATTTGTGAATCAAGAGGAAATAAAGCATCCTTTGTCATTAAATCTTTTCTTATTTCCCTTTTCTACATGGTTAGATTCATGTCAATCATGATATTCATTGTATATTGTTTTTTTATGAAATGCGCTGGAGTTATGGTGTTTAATTGGCTATTGTTGTTGTCTAGTATGGTTTGCACTTTGACATGAAATTTGCATCAAACCATGAGAAAATATAATTATATGGAAAAACAGATTTTCCTTTCATTGGGTGCAAAAATTAACATTGTTTTTATGGGCGAATTTTTCAACAATTTTTTTCTTCACAATTTATCTTGAAACATCGTAGAATTACGTATCTCGTGCCAAAGGAGACACAAGATGATTGAGGGGCATATCTTGATGAGGATCAAGATTCTTGGCGAATCAGTTTTGTCGTTCTGGAATGATCACCGGCGACCAATTGTATGCAGCTCGACATTGCATTCGTGATCTTACTTCTTCTGGAATAGAAATCAGAGTCGCGTAGCACGCAGTACCTTAAGTCTGCTGAGAGGTTCTCATTATAGCAATCTCCATGCGTCAGTTGCGGCCAGCCACTACTCGAGTGCGACCGGCGACTCGCCAGAATGATGATCCGGTGCCTAATGATTATAGCGAATTTTGATGAAGTTGAAGACCTTCATTTATACGACACACACGTATTTATATAAATATTTTTATGATTCGAGCGCGTATTTGCGCTTTGAAGGTTCATGGCTAGTTAACTTCATAATGCTTCCTGTTTGCACCAACATTTTCCTGAATGAATTCCCAAACTCTACCCCAAGCTAGGAGGATTTGCCGTAACGGAGACGTAGCGCGCCTTCGTACCTGGCCCGAAGCGCTACGCCATCTAGCAGCTAACCTTTTGTAGGACCGATCAACGAGGTACCCACCATGTTGAGATTTAGAACTGGCGTGCCCCAACTCTTTTTGGAATGGCATGCCCAGACCACTTTAATCCTGAGATCTAGTGTGCAGCGTCTGTCAAAACGACGACTGCATACCCGAGTTCGGTGTTTTAGAAACGGTATCTTACGCCGAACGGAGCGCTGATGGTGAACATGTAGAAGTTGCGAGGCAAAGACATTTTGATAATTTGGGGGATAAAATTATGAAAGATGCCTATTTTGACCCCCCTCTTGACGCGGACTGCCTGCCGTCGAAATTTGTACCTGGATGATGTCGTACCTCTTGCTGGTTTCTCGGAGGGGCCTGTTTTGGGAGCGCCCTCCCATCGGATGCCCGTGTGAGGGGGGAAAAGATCATGTTGATAGCCTTCAAATTCACTGTTGCACGGGGCAACATTAGCGAAACCGACGGATGGAAAAAAAGAAAAAACCACTTGGGCGGTTTCCGACACATCTCGCCACCGGTAAGGTGTGTTAAGAAACTACTGTATAAAAAATGCAACAACGAATCAGAAACGTCTTACACACAACGCGGGCCAATGAAAACGGCCGCATTTTTTGCAACTTCTGTTTGTCGTATGTTTCTCGCGCTTCATGTATACACGGGTAGTGTTAGTCGATCCATGGAGATAAGCGCTAAGATGGAGCAAAAATGTCGGCGAGCCTGCACTCTGGAAACCAAGGTCGCCACCGAATAGTAATCTGCCGTCAGATCGGTACATGCGATCATGGACACCGACGGTAGCAGGTCCTCACAGATATACGGCTTGGTACGAGGCATAAACCAGTCATGAGAATCCAAAGTCGGCATTGTCCATGGTCCAGTCAGCGAAACAGGCACTTACCTTCGTTGTGATTTGGACACGGCACTTCGCGTCTATGCGGGGCGCATACAGCGCAGCTCGGATAAATGTGCCCTAATTTGGGACGCTTGAGAAATTTGTAATTAGCGTTAAGTCTACTTCGATGACAAGTGTCGGAACGACAGAACACATATATACAAGTGTCGAGTTACAAATGAGATGTAGTCCGGGTCATTGGGTCGGACGTCGAGCGACGCGTGCGGAGGCGCGCCGTGAGTGGTCGGATTCGAGAGGCTCCGCCGAGAAGTTGGGGTGCTTCGAGGATGACGGTCGAAGATTCACGAAGCATCTTTAAGAATCCAGATTCGTCTTGGTGCGTTGAGAAGTTGACCAAAAGGCCGCGAGACATCTGTCGTAGTTTCGGGAAAGTGGTCGAAGCTGTCGGAAGGTTCAAGAGTGCACCGGAGGGCGAGGGTATTTGGCCGAATTGCCCTCCTCCGTCGGAGCAAAAATCGAATTCTTGTGGCGTGGTGGGCTGTGCGCGTAATGATAGAAACGCCCACGCGGAAGGTTTAGGGACTTGTGTACGTCTGGTACGTAACACGGTATACCCGCAAGGTTAAACTTTGATCACGACGTGCCCATACACATACTAGAGCATTATTCGCACTCACCTCAACACGACACTACTATGGAACACCGACAAGTACACGTCTTTCAGTCAAACTTGTACAAAAATGGGATTACCCCCTTCAAAATGACAACAAAATCATACACCACCAACATTTAAACAAAATTATTACATAATTTATAGTAGGATAAATTTTTCCGAGGTGCCTTGTTCGACACCCGTCTTGATGCGGGCTGCCTTCCGTCATAAGTCGTAGCTAGATAATGCCTTCGCCCTTCCTGGTCAGTCGGAGGGGCCTGCCTTGGGAGCGCCGTTACATTGGATGCCCGTCTGAGGGGAGAAAACGATTATGTTGAATTCCATCAAATTCACGCATGGATCGAAACCGACGGTTGGACGAATACTCTTCTGTTTTATTTGGACAGCTCCGGTGAAATGGGACGAAAATGTTCCAAATACATCGACGAATCAGGTTCTCAGCACATGCCTCTTAGACCAATGAGAGCTGCCTCTGAGTCCGCACAATCCGTGGGTTGAATGTTCCTCGCTCTTCAGAAATTTTTGGGAACTGTTCGTCGGTGCCTGTGAACTGGATTCTGTTTGTTTGAATCGAAGAAAAACATGGTGTGTGTGTACGAGAAACTTCGTCAACCTGCTGAGAACTCAAAAAGGTCCCCATCGATTAGGGTCGCTGTCTACTCGGTCGCTCGAACAGTACATGCGAGACTAATTCCAACGATGGCAGGTCTGAGAAGTTTCCTAGAACCTTCCTAAGCACTTGCCGTGACACTAGGCGTCAGCGCCAGGTCAGCGTGTGACAACAATCACAAGTTTGAGACAAAACTGCAAGGGTCTGGGTTGGGACACGGACAGAGTGTCAGAAAACTCAAACTGAATACAATTGCAGAGAGAGGAATAACAAATGACAGGTCCAAGGCATAAATACCTGCCGCGGCGCACGGCGGGTGTCGCACGCGGCAGTCCAAGAGCTGTCCTAAAAACCGGCCCAAAACCACTGTTTTGGCCGTAACTTTGCGCACACATGTCAGAATGCTACGCCGTCTGAACCTAGACATGCAGGATCAAAAGACGAACGCTACGACTGGTCAGATGCATGCATCCATCATCAGACGGTGGACATACAGTGCAAAACATGCAAATAGGGCTCATGGCCAGTCCGCCGAAAGACGCCTGCAAGCTATAGAAACGACAGCAGAGAGTCCCGACAGCATCTGGGGCTCTGGAACGGTAGTCTGCCAGCTCCAAGCCGGTAGTCCGCCGCCAGTCGTCGCACCAATGTCACCAGGGCCCGCCTCAGGGATCTGCACGAGTATGGACATGGCCGAGTGGTCACAGCAAACTGTACAAGAACGTCACAAATCACAACACTCCCCCATGACCCGATGGTACGCATGTCCATACACGTGTAGCACTGGTACAAACACAATAGTGAGTGATACAAACAAATGAGGCACAGATGCACATCCCACACTCAACCACCCTCAGGCATGGGGCGAAGCCCAACAGAATGAATGGCCACCAAGAACTNGTCCGCCGCCAGTCGTCGCACCGGTGTCACCAGGGCCCGCCTCAGGGATCTGCACGAGTATGGACACGGCCGAGTGGTCACAGTAAACTGTACAAGAACGTCACAAATCACAACACTCCCCCATGACCCGATGGTACGCATGTCCATACACGTGCAGCACTGGTACAAACACAATAGTGAGTGACACAAACAAATGAGGCACAGATGCACATCCCACACTCAACCACCCTCAGGCATGGGGCGAAGCCCAACAGAATGAATGGCCACCAAGAACTTTCCGCGAGCTAGTGCCTTCGTCAAGAAATCAGCACGCTGCATGTCAGTGCCAACCTACATGACGGAGATCACACGTCGCTCCACTAGGTCACGAACGAAGTGATGCTCAACCGCAATGTGCTTTGTGCGAGCATGAAATACACCAGAATTCAACGCTATGGCGAGAGCACTCTGGTTGTCGCAACGCAGGACAATGGCGGGTACTGACTGCCCAAGCTCAAGAAACAAACGCTGCAGCCATACTGCCTCAGCAGCCCCTGCGCCCAAAGCAACGTACTCCGCCTCCGACGAACTACATGCGATGCAATCCTGCTTCCCGCTTCGCCAAGAGAGAGCGGTACCAACGAGCAGGAACACGTAGCCAGTACGACTGCGCCCATCTGGGCTCCAAGCCCAGTCGCTGACAGTGTAGCCGTCAAGGACCACCGAACACTGCCGACGAAAACAGAGTCCGAGGTACGGCGTGGACACCACATACCGCACCACTCGCACAGCCGCATGAAGGGCTCTCGCACGTGGAGCCTGTAAGAACTGAGCCATGAGGTTGACAGCGAACGCGATATCAGGACGCGTGGAAGTGGCCAAGTACATCAGAGATCCGATGAGACGGAGGTACAAGGTCACGTCCACTGTCTCCCCCAGATATGTAGGGTCATCCACCTTCAAGGCATCCTGCCCATCAGGTGTAAGAGGTGTGGAAGCGGAGGGCACTGCACCAAGGAGATCGCTGAAGCGCTCCGCCATGACTTGTGCGTATCGGGCCTTATGCAACAATAGTGTCCGACGTCTGCAATCTCGCACGATCTCCATACCCAGAAACACCGATGCAGGACCAAGATCCTTCATCCTGTAGGCAGTCTGCATGATAGCCTTGGCCTCCTTCACGGCCTCCAGGGACGGAGACGCAATAAGAAGGTCATCGACATAGATCAGGATGGCGGTGAACCGCTCGGGTGTCGGTAGGATGAAGAGAGAGGGGTCTGCCTCGCTCTATACGTATCCTGCACGATTCAAAGTGCCGGTGATCTCCCGGTTCCAACACCGCGGAGACTGCTTGAGGCCGTACAAGGACTTGCGCAAGCGCCAGACCTTGGCACCGTCCTCAAGCCCGGTGGCTGAGCATCGTAAATCTCCTCATCCAGAGAGCCATGGAGTAACGCATTGTTCACATCCATCTGGTGCAGTTCCTAGTCATGCTGAGCCACTACACCGAACAGAGCTCGAGCTGAGGTCATGCGGCCGACAGGGGCAAAGGTGTCAGTGTAATCGACTCCCTCAATCTGAGAGTACCCCTTGACGACCAAGCCTTGTAGCGTTCCAGTGAGCCATCCGGCTTCACCTTCTTGTGAAAGACCCACTTGACCTGAATAGCCTTCCTCCCAGGAGGAAGGTCGATAAGCTCGTAAACCTTAAGAGCTTCGGATAGCGTGAAGCTCATCCTCGCAGGCAGCACGCCAAGCATCAACATCTTGTGATGAGAGAGCCTCCCTCAGTGTGCTTGGGTCGGGCGCTATTGAGGGAGAACTCTGCGTGGCAAGTGCACACGCCTCAGTGCTGGGCCTGACGACCGCGAGATCAGCTGCAGCGTCGCAGGCGATATGGAACTCGCGAGTGACGAGGTCGTGCCCTACGGGACACGCTGGATGTACCTCTGTGAGTCCAGTGCGCACACTCAGGCCTAGGGCCTTTGTGCCGGGGTCACCACTCGCGATGCTGCGAGAGGAGCGCCTAGGTTCGGGACCCAACGCTCGCTGAGCTCCGAAATCCAGTGGTTGAAGACGGCCACTGAGCTCACGGGAGTAACCTGAGGTCGAGGGACGCACCTCAGGCTCAGGGACAGGTGCGACCACACGGACAGGTACGACCACAGCTGGTGAGGGCTGAGACGAGGCAGCCGGAGATGCCGTGCGAGGAGATGCGTGTGTGGGGAACACGGGGCTGAGTGTGACAGCCGGAGCAGGCAAGAGTGGACCTGACACTGAGGCAGGAGTACCAGTCGATGTAGGAACGGGAGTGGGCGAGACTGGATCAGATACAGAGACAGGAGTGCTAGCAGACGCAGGTGCTGGTGCAGAAGGAGGCGTGGGAACAGAGGTACCTGTGGGGTGTGAAACAGGTTGTACAGGCGAGATCTCTGGACCGACGGCAATGATCGCCGGATCATCAAGGGCCGGTGACCGAGAGGGGGCTCGAGCGGACACATCAGCCTGATGAGAGGTGCTCGCTGGCGTAGAAGTCTCCCCCATCTACCGAGAACCCTCACAGGAAGGAACATGGACGGGGGAGAGTGATGTGATCAAAGTCAGGTTACGATAGGTGAGAGACTCGAAAAACAGCGCGTCGCGGGACTCAATGACGCGACGACGAGTAGGGTCCCAGAAGCGCCAGGCCTTCGACCGCGGGAAAATGCCTATGAAGGCACACAAGCGGCCCCGAGGTGACACCTTGGACCCCTGCTAGTCCTTGTTGTGCCACACGGAGGCCAGAGAGCCTATCATCGAGGCCAGATAGCGCGAAGCTCATCGAGTAGACAGCGACCCTAAGGTAGATGAGCCATTTTCCTCAATCCGCTTTGATGTTGTGCGAAACCAGCCTTGTCGTAAATGGGTGGGGTGTGGGGGGATGGGGAGGCTCTGATACCAATAGATGTTCCCCTACTTCCCTCCACACACACTCTACACTCTATTCTATGGAAGAGGGGGAGGACGGTAGGTGCTTAGGTCAAAGCTTAGGACAATAACCATGGGGAACGAGAGACACACCACAAGGAGCAAAACAAAGTTAGTGGAGGCTCCCCCACCGGTGAGCGTCGAGCTAGCGAGCTCCCATTGAACTCGCTAGCCCGACCCCACAGGCGGAGGTGACCTCGACCATCCCAGTTTTCTCATGTGCCCTTGCAAAGCTGTCCAAACATTTCCAACAGCATGTGCGTCAACAAACAACACCCGGTCAACCACCCCACAATCCTAGTTCACAATCCTAGTTTTAGCAATAGTTGGTAATCTTCTCAATCATGTCGGGAGCATTGCTGCTCTTGTCATCTGCTCTGTTCTCTTCGCCGTAGTGCCGCTGGCTTAACACTCGCCAGCCTCCAATCGTCGACAGGTCCTCGTGCCCCTCAAGGATCTGGGTGTGCATGAATAACAGCCGGAGGGGAGGGGATCACCACCAGCCACCGTGTATGAACATAGAACAACACTCCCCCGTAACTGTGTGGCACACGTGTTCATACAGAGACAAACGAGGTGGGGCACAAAATGCAGATGGGTGCATGATTCACGAAGGATGTGGGCGGGACAAGTGCGTGAAACACACAATACACACAAGATGAGGTCGAGGCACTCCTTGCCAAGTCACAAAAATAGGGTTGAGAGACCAACAGCTGAAGTGGCTCACTCAAACTGAGCACAATCCAATGCCTTCAAGAAGTTAGCGAGCTCGCAATTCGTGCCGATCCACACCACGTCGACCTGTCGCTGTTCCCACAGACCATGCATGAAGTGATATTCTGGCTGGTTGCACGAAAAGACAAGGCATACACTACTCTATGTGAGTAAGTTCCCCTTGGTCTGTTCTGAGATAGGCCAGGAATGTACTGCCCATAATGGGTATTTCCCTTGGAGATCATAATAGGAAACACAACTTTGTGGCCTAGTTGGGATAGGCGCTGGAGCTCATGGGTCGCGAGCTCAAACCCCGCGATGGCCGCATTTTTCTTTGTGGCCCAGAATGGAACAAGAAGCTTCTAGGAAACTTACTAGAGCCTACCTTGAGGATGACACTTGGCGGTCTTAGGACACGCCAAGTAGGACTGTAGGCTGAGGTTGGCTCCTGTGGAGACACTAAGGCAGAAGCATTAGAAAAGCTCTGCAAGTACAAAAGCCTGAACCCTGCATGACTCCTAATGAAGTGTCCAACAAAGGGTAGACACTAAAGAACGTCATGGACTTCGTGAGGTTGCAAACTGAACGGACCTAAAGTGTGGATCCCTCGTTCGAGGATGAAATGTTATCTTGGTTGAAATACCAAGAGCGGTTGCGGGCCTCCCATGTCGGGACCCATTTTCCGGTTGCGGGCCTCCCGTTGCTATCCGGCGCGTTGACAAAGGGTTATGGGTCCACACTTCTGGTTCTAAAGCATGCTTCCAAGACCGACTCGCACGTGGTCTTGCAGGTCACAAATGTACAACAGGGACACGAAGATCGGACGGCTCCTATCTGCTCCATGGGCTCCATTGGCTTCTTCAGGTAGGGTGTGCGTACGTGGTGGACCAGGGGACAAGGAATAACTCTGTCCATGTTGGACAAGACCCTCGAGCTCCAACGGGATAAAGCTATACCCCTTTAGAAATTGGTACGACTTCGAGTCCATTCTCTCATGACGACACCATCGCCTTAGGCGATCATCGACAGGAGGGGTATGCAACGAAACCAATTGCACCTTTGACAACGGTCGCAATCAGCAACCTCATCAGCCTCATCGGCCTCAACGAAGCGGAGTTGCAGCAAAGCAGAGAAAACGAGCAACCGCCAAAATTGCGGATCCGACTCAAGCCTGTCTTGAGGTGGTTATGTCCAAATTCACAAGGACAGGTTTTCCCTTATAGAAATGGCAGTTTGAGATTGTCATGAATGTGTGTGGCTACCTTGACGTCCTAAAGGGGACCGAGACAACACCCGCCGATGTGATAGTGACTGCACATGCGGCTGACCTTGCAGCATGGACAACAAAGAACAACATGGCTCCCGCCATACTTGTGACGTCCATCAACGAGACTCAACACTCACACATCACATGATACACGTCGGCTGCCGAGGCCTATGTAAAACTCTCACGCGTGCATCAATCAAACGCCCTAGAAAACTGGCTCTTCATCTTCCAAAGGTTGATGTAGATGAGGGTGAGCGATGGAGAATCGATACCCTCATTTCTGTAGTCATTCGACAATGTGCTGCAAGAGGTCTAAAAAACGGAATGGAATCTCGACTCCAACATGCGTGCCATGATCCTTTTGATGGCGCTGTTGGAAAGCTAGGGATCCTTGATCATCGTACTTGGGAGTTGGAAGGAGGCAGATCTGAAGCATGAGGTTGTCGCTGAACACGTCCGCAACAAGTCCATACGCAGTGGAAGTGAGGCAAATATTTCATCCTATGCCTCTCGCTTCGGTGGACAAGGTTCAACCTCTTGCTCCACTCAAGGCAACAGCGGAAGTGGTGGCAGTGGAGGGAAGGGAAATGGTGGCGGGAAGAGTTCCAAGAAGCCAGGCAACTGTCACAACTGTGGCAAGGCTGGGCACTGGGCTAGGGACTGCCGCAGTCCTAGTAAAGAAGGTGGGAAAAAGGTGGAAAGGAGAAGAAGCAGCTTACCAAAATGATGGCCGGAGGGTTGTCCATGAATGGGACATCGCTCCTTAGGCCAGGGGCATTCGCCCTTGACTCGGACACCAACCACCATTCCTCAAAAAAGAAGGGTGGATTTGTCTCCATGGCCGAATCTGACATGCGCATCAAGTGTGAAAACAGCGGTGTCATCCAAGCCATGGACGAAGGGGACAAGGTGATCACGTTCAACGTGAATGGTGGCGAGAAGGAGGTCAATCTTCAAAAGGTGGTGTACATGCCCTCCTTTGCAGCGAAACTGCTGGTGGTCTCACAAGTCACCGAGAACAACATGACAATCGTTTTCAACAACAAGGAAGCCGTGGCCCTAAGAAATAAGGACATCAAAATTGTGTACACCAAAGGCGAACTCATGATTCAAGTTCCAAGAGTCCACAGAATCTACGTGCTTCAAACCAACGTCACCAAGGCGTCGGATGAGCGACTGGCATGTGCCACCAAGTCAGTGGCACCGAAGCCAAAGGATTCACCATCGGTGACCACTACGGCCGCCACATCAACCAAGGACGCTGCCGCTGAGCTATGGCACCGATGATTTGGCCACGTGGCCAACAGCATGCTGTAGAAGATGCAGGAGCAAGAGGTAGTCCGTAGAATGGAAGGGTGTATCATGAAGCATGGAGAAGGGTGTACGTTGTGTGAACCATACCTCCAAGCAAAGGCAAAGAAGAAGCCGTTTGGGAGAGGAGGTCAACGAGGGGAGAATGTCTTGGACTTGATCCACAGTGACGTGTGTGGACCCTTTCACACGACGTCTAACGGAGGAAGCAAGTACTTCCTGACCTTAATCAATGACCACAACCGCAAGTTGTGGATCTACTTCCTGAAAACAAAGGGAGAGGTCAAGGAGAAGCTCCTGGAGTTTGTCGCCATGGTAGAGCAGCAAACGTCCAAGAAGGTGAAGATGCTCCGAAGTGACAACGGGGGTGATTACGAGGCATGCAAGCCTTGGCTCAAGCATCGTGGCATCCGCCATGAGAAAACCACACCCCTCAACCCCGAAAGCAACGGCATGGCCGAGAGGATGAACCAGACCCTCATTTGATATGGTGCAAAGGTTGCTATTTGATACCAATCTCCCACCTCGCTTTTGGGCTGAAGCTGCAACAACAGCCTGCTACCTCTTGAACCTCACACCAGCAACCGCCTTGCGGAAGCATGGAAAGGAGCAGGACAATCAGCTAAAGTCCCCACAAGAAGCATGGTCGGGAAAAAAACCCAATGCCTCTCATCTGAAGGTGTTTGGATCAACTGCATGGGTGAAGATCTAGTCGGGAGAAGGTGGAGGCAAGCTGGATGCACGTTCCAAAAGTGCGACATGGCTGGGTAGGACACGTCACACAAAGCCTATCGGCTTTGGGACCAGGTAGCAGGCAAGCTCGTGAGGAGCTGTGACGTTGAGTTTGATGAACACACCATTGGAAAGGGAGAGATGATGGACCCGATCCTTGCTCCCAAGGCGGGAGAGTGGACAGTGTTGCTTGAGTCTAGGGATCAAGCACCCAACAACTGGCTCGCTTTGCCAGCGGGTGGCGGGAAAGGGAGAGCAGCTACGTAGGATGATGCAATATCTGACATGGACGCAAATGGCGAGGCGTCACGGGCTTCTGAGTCTGACTTGGAGTCTGACGACTCTTCTGACGACGACGATGATGACGACACACCACCACCCATGGTAGCTCCAACAGCAAAGCAGGAAGCCCCACCAGCACCCTGGTGTAGTTTGGGACCAAAGAAAGCACTCCTCACAGAGTGTCCAACCAAGGGTAGACACTAAAGTCCTTCATGCAGACTTTGTGAGGTTGCAAACTGAACGAACCTAAAGTGTGGATCCCTCATTTGTGTGATATGTTATCTTGGTTGAAATACCAAGAGCGGTTGGCGGCCTCCCATGTCGGGACCCGTATTCGAGACCATTTACATCTGGCGCATTGACAAGAGTTAGGGGGTGATGTAGAGGATGCAGCGAGAGGCGAACGAGTAGACAAAACAGCCGGGTCTACAGCCAATTCTGGAGGGACAGAGGTAGGGGAGGCATCAGCCAACGAGGAGGGGGACGTAATAGACGATGGAGGAGAACCATGGGTGGGTAGCACAAGAGCAACAGAAGGAAGAGCCACTTAAGACGGAGAAAATACAGGAAATGAAATAGGGAGAGGGGACGCGCTAGGTAGAGACACAAGAGTGCACCTGCCATAGGAGACGTATGAAGTACAGGGGGTACCATAGTGGTAGGGTGGACAGACGTGCCCGCCCCGATGTGAGTACCCTCACAGGGACCCTCCCCCACACGTCGGGCGCGAGGGCACGAAGCCGAGTGAGGGTCGGAGGACCTTATCCGACACAGATCATGCTGCGTGTAGGAGTCAAGAAAGACGAAATCATGTGACTCGACAATACGGTGATGATCAGGGTCCCAAAAATGCCAGGCCATTGACCGGGAGAAATCTCCAGAAGCAGACACAAGCAACAGTGGGAAGAGAGTTTGTTCGGCGTCAGGGACCCACACGCAGGCGACACAACCCCAGACACGTGCCAACCAAAGGCCGGCAAGTCAAAAAAACGGCGGTGGCGATCGTGCAGTTTTAGCATTTGGAAATGCCATTCTGTTGTGGCGTGTAGGGAGCGGAGAGATCATGCCTCACGCCTTGCTCCTCAAGAAATTGAGCAGCAGGACACGTGAATTCTCCCCCATGATCCGACTGAACGAGACAAGCGTTGATTGGTTTGGCGTTCAGCCTGAACCAACCAACATTGGATGGCAAGCGCCGTAACGCTTTTGTGATATAAATAAAGCACCCACTGATAATGAGAGAAATAACCAGTCAGAGTGAGAACATTAAGTCCGCGCTCAGCCTGGGACTCAGTGGGCAAGAGCCCCATGAGGTCATCATGCACGAGCTCCGGAGGAGTGGAAGTCATGGTGGAGGAAGAGGGATATGTGGCACGATGCATTTTCCCCTGGAGACAAGGGAGACAGTCAGTGGGAGCTGGCGGTGCAAAAGAGGCTGGGTCAAGGCCGAGAGTGGGCTTAACCCGCACAAGCGACTCGACAGTGGCAGAGTGGATATGACAGAGATGACAGTGCAGGAACCATTGATGTGCAGCAGACAAGGTGACAAGGTGTGGCTATCATTAAGGCTGCACACCGAATCCGGTTCGCGAATCTCAAACTGGATTCGGATTCGTGAGTCCGAATCCAAGCCTGGATCCGGATTCGTGGATCCGAGACCCGGATTCACGAATCCACCTAGATTCGCAAATCCTCCGAATCCAATGGGAGAGTTTCCCTTACTGTTGTTAGCGAGACTCGTCAACCATAGTTCGAATCTGAAGTCACACACGAGTGAGGCAACCTTTATGTATGTTTTTCATTTTGACTATGGTCGTGGATGTACGTTGTGGCAGTGGCACCGTTGTAGGTACTTGCAGCGTTGGCACTTTTAGGGCGCAACACGTGGCGACTTCCACGTAGTATTCTTTTTGCTTCGTTGGATACTGCGAATAGGGATATGGACACCAGTGATTTTTTGTGCAATCCCACTGAGATCGTTGACGGGGGACTTCTCGAGCGGCTAGACTCCGCACACTCAATTTTAAGGCCGGATTTCGAGCGACAGGGGGACTTCTCGTTGACTGGTTTTTGGATTCTCGCACGACAGGGACCAGTCAGACCACCCACGTGTCATGCGACGTGACACGTGGGTGGTCTGACTGGTCCCTGTCGGCATGACTCATGCTGAGTCAGGAAGCACACGCACGATTGGGGCCCAGTTGGCCCTGGCAGCGGCCATTTGGGGTTCCGAAGTTCCAAACTCCGAAACGCCATATCGATGCTCCGGAACTTTAGGATTTCGTTGCATGCCCGTCGGCGGATGTGAACACCGAAGCATGGGAATTTCTTTGTCTGCCCCGTCCCCTCCCCCTTCCTAGGATTCGGCTGTGGATTCCCGAATCCCAAATAAGACCAACACATGGATCCGGATTCGTGAATCCGAATCTGGATTCGGGATTCGTGAACCAGATTCACAAATCCAAGGATTCGTGTGCAGCCTTAGCTATCATGCACAATGACCAATCAAAGGAGGCATAAGTCAGTGACCATGACCAAAGAATTTCACTATGTGTGGTCAACGTTGACAACATATAATACGAGTCACAAAGGGTCAGAAGGAGAAGCAATGGCCTGAAATACTAGTAACCAACAAGAAAGTACAAAGACATTCAATACGTAGTGGCACGGTGTGGATATCGTGGACAGTGACCAGCCAAAGTAGGCACATGTCACTGACCATGACCAAATAACAATTTTTTTATGTGTAGACAACGTTGAAAACTCATAATGCCAGTCACAGATAGAGGATACAATGGTTTGAGAATACTAGTTATCACTTAGTAAGCACAGAGACCTTCAATAATTATTGACAAGGGGTGGTTACCATGCACAATGATCAAACACAATATGCATATGTCACTGTCCATGACCAAATAATTTCATTATGTGTGGTCAACATTGACAACTCATATTACGAGTCACAAATGGTCACAGGGGGAAACAATAATTTGGGAATACTAGTTATCAACTAGCAAGTAAAAAGACCTTTAATAAGCAGTGGCAGGGTGTGGCTACCATGCACAATGACCAACCAAAATAGGCATATATCACTGGCCATGACGAAAGAATTTCACTATGTGTGGTCAAAGTTGAAAACTCATAATACGAGTCACAAATGGTCAGAAGAGGAAACAATGGCCTTGGGATACTAGCTGTCGCCTACCAAGTACAAAGACCTTCAATAAGTAGTGGCACGGCTTGACTACCATGCGCAATAACCACTCAAAGAAGGCATGTGTCGCTGACCATGTCCTAAGAATTTCACTATGTGTCTTCAACGTTGAAAACTCATAATACAAGTCACAAAAAATCGGAGGGGGAAACAATGGGTTGGGAATACTATGTATCAACTAGCAAGTACTAAGAAATTCAAAAATAAGTGGCACGGTGTGGCTGCCATGTACAATGACCAACCAAAGTAGGCATATGTCACTGACCATGATGAAGGAATTTCACTACATGTGGTCAAAGTTGAGAACTCATAATACAAGTCACATATGGTCAGAGGGGAAAACAATGGGTTGGGAATACTAAGTATCAATTAGCCAGTACAAATACCTTCAATAAGTAGTGCCACAGTGTGGCTATCATGCACAATGACCAACCAAAGTAGGCATATGTCACTGACCATAATGAAATAATTTCACTATGTGTGGTCAATGTTGACAACTCACAATATGAGTCACAAATGGTCAGAGGGGGGAAAATGATTTGGGAATAATAGTTATTGAATAGCAAGTACAAAGAAATTAAATAAATAGTGGCCCGGTGTGGCTACCATGCACAATGACCAACCAAAGTAGGCATATGTCACTGACCATGACCAAAGAATTTCACTATGTGTGGTCAATGTTGACAACACATAATACAAGTAAAGAATTGTTAGAGGGGGGAAAAATGGTTTGGGAATACTAGTTATCAACTAATAAGTACTAAAACATTCAATAAGCAGTGGCACGGTGTGGCTACCATGCACAATGACCAACCAAAGTAGACATAAATTAGTGATCATGACCAAAAGAATTTCACTGTGTGATCAACGTTGAAAATCCATAATACGATTCACAAATGGCCAAAGGGCAAAATAGTGGTTTGGAATACTAGTAATTGACTAGAAGGTACTAAGACCTCCAATAAGTAGTGGCACAGTATGGCTACCGTGCGCAATGACCAACCAAAGTAGGCATATGTCACCAACCATGATTAAAGAAATACACTATGTGTGGTCAACGTTGACAACTCATAATACGAGACACAAATGGTCAGAGGGGGATACGATGGTTTTGGGAATACTAGTTATCAAGAAGCAAGTACAAAGACCTACAACAAGTATTGAGAAGGTGTGGCTACCATGCAAAATGACCAACCAAAGTATTCATATCTCACTAACCATGACCAAAAAAATTCATTATGTGTGGTCAACGTTGACGACTCATAATACAAGTCACAAATAGTCAGACGGGCAAACCATGGTTTGGGAATATTAGTTATCAACTAGCAAGTACAAAGACCTTCAAGAAGTAGTGGCACAGTGTGGCTACCATGCACAATGACCAACAAAAGTAGGCATATGTCACTGACCATGACAAAACAATATCACTATGCGTGGTCAACGTTGACAACACATACCCTACTGCTCGTTAAATTCGATTTTTTGAAATTTACCAATTTCGTGATCGTTAAATTCGTTCAAAAAGTTATCGGGTACAATTAATTTGGTGATTCGTTTGAATTCGTCGAAACATAAGACCTGATCCATAAATTCGGCGAGCGAGTCTGGTCATGTCCGCATGCCGCGCCTCACTTCGAACTTCGAACATCGAACTTCACTCGCGCCCCCCCTGGGGCGGTCAGGTCGTCCACGTCCGACTGACGCAAACCAATCTGACCTTGGTTCGGGCCAAACCTGACTGACACGAATGATCCAACGGCTTGGATCATCCGTGTCAGTGTCATGCAGGTTGGTGTCGTGCGAGTTCTGGCAAACGCATTGCATTTTTTGTGCGGAATTGCACTCACGGGACTCGAGTCGACATGTCCAAGTATGTCTTGATTACGATAAGGCATTCTACTTCACACGACAATATAATGTTTAGGTTCCGGTCCCGTTATGAAAAAAAATTATAAAACATCTGTGTCTTGTGAAATTCAACGAAAAAAGATTAAATAATTTGGTTCTTGGATTAAATTCGTCGAAAAAATAAATTCGTTCAAAAGTCATGCTTCCATAGATAGTTAATATCGAATTTAACGATTAGTAGGGTAATACGAGTCACAAATGGTCAGAGGAAAAAAAAGGTTTGGAATACTAGTAATCAACTTGAAAGTGCAATGACCTTCAATAAGTAGTGGCAGGGTGTGGATACCGTGCACAATGACCAACCAAAGTAGGCATATGTCACTGACCATGACCAAAGAATTTCACTGTGTGGTGGTCAAGTTTGACAACTCATAATATGAGTAACAAATGGTAAGAGGGGCATACAATGGTTTGGGAATAGTATTCATAAACTAGCAAGTACAATCACCTTCAATAAGTATTAAAAAGGTGTGGCTACCATGCACATTGATCAACCAAAGTATGCATATGTCACTTACCATGACAAAAGAATGTCTATATGTGTGGTCAACGTTGAAAACTCATAATATGAGTCACAAATGGTCAGAGGGGGAAACAATGGTTTGGGAATACTAGTTTTCGACTAGAAAGTACAAAGTCCTTCAGTATGTAGTGGCAGGGTGTGGCTACCATGCACAATGACCAACCAAAGTAGGCATATGTCACTGACCATGACCAAAGAATTTCACTGTGTGTGGTCAACGTTAACAACACATAATACGAGTCACAAATGGTTAGAGGGAGAAACAATGGGTTGGGAATACTAATAATCAACTAGTAAGTACAAAGAAATTCAATAAACATGGGCACGGTGTGGCTACCATGCATAATGACCAACCAAAGTAGGCATAAGCCAGATACCATGACCATAGAATTTCATTGTGTGTGGTCAACGTTGACAACTCATAATACGAGTCACAAATGGTCAGAGGGGGATATAATGGTTTGGGAATAATAGTTATCAACAAGCAAGTACAAAGAACTTCAATAAGTATTGACAAGGTGTGGCTGCCATGCACAATGATCGACCAAAGTATGCATATTTCATTGACCAGGACCAAAGAATTTGAATATGTGTGGTCAACATTGACAACTCATAATACGAGTCACAAATGGTTAGAGGGAGAAGCAATGGTTTGGGAATACTGGTTATAAACTTTCACGTATAAAGTCCTTCAATAAGTAGCAGCTCGGTGTGGCTACCATGCAAAAGGACCAACAAAAGTAGGCATATGTCACTGACCATGACCAAAGAATTTCACTATGTGTGGTCAACGTTGAAAAATCAAAATACAAGTCACAAATGGTCAGAAGGGAAACAATGGCTTGGGAATACTATTTGTCGACTAGCAAGTACAAAGAAATTCAATAAGTAGTGGCACGGTGTGGCTACCATGCACAATGACCAACCAAAGAAGGCATGTGTCTAAGAACATGATCCAAGAATTTCACTATTTGTGGTCAACTTTGAAAACTTGTAATATGAGTCACAAACGGTCTGAGGGGGAAACGATGGTTTAGGAATACTAGTTACCGTCTAGAAAGTAAAAAACCTTCAAGAAGTAGTGGCACGGTGTGGCTACCATGCACAATGACCAACCAAACTAGGTATGTGCCACTGATCATGACCAAAGAATTTCACCATGTGTGGTCAACGTTGACAACTCATAATACGAGTCACAAATGGTCAGAGGGGCAAGTAATGGCTTGGGAATACTAGTTATCAACAAGTACAAAGACCTTGAATAAGTACAAAGACCTTGAACAAGTACAAAGACTTTGAATAGGTAGTGACACGGTGTGACTACCATGCACAATGACCAACTAAAGTAGGTATATGTCACTAACCATGAACAAAGCATTTCACTATGTATGATCAACATTGGCAACTCATAATACGAGTCACAAATGGTCAGCACGGGAAACAATGGTTTGGGAATCCTAGTTATTGACTAGAAAGTACAAAAAACTTCAATAAATAGTGGCACAGTGTGGCTATCATGCACAATGATCAACCAAAGTAGGCATATGTCATTGACCACGACCAAAGAATGTCACTATGTGTGGTCAACATTGACAACTCGTAATACGAGTCACAAACGGTCAAAGGGGGAAACCATGGTTTGGGAATACTAGTTATTGACTAGAAAGTACAAAGAACTTCAATACGTATTTACAAGGTGTGGCTACCATGCACAATGACCAACCAAAGTAGGCATATCTCACTGACCATGACCAAAGAACGTTACTTTGTGTGGTCAATGTTGACAACTCATAATACGAGTCACAAATGGCCAGAGGGAGACATAATGGTTTGGAATACTAGGAATTGACTAGAAATTACAAAGAACTTTATTAAGTAGTGGTACTGTGTGGCTACCGTGTACAATGACCAACCAAAGTATGCATGTCACTGACCATGACCAAAGAGTTTCACTGTGTGGTCAACATTGACAACTCATAGTACGAGTCACCAATGGTCAGAGGGGGAACCAATGGTCTGGGAATACCAGTTATCAAGTAGAAAGTACGCAAACCTTCAATAAGCAGTGGCACGGTGTGGCTACCATGCACAATGACCAAACAAAGTAGTCATATGTCATTGACCATGACCAAAGTATTTCACTATGATGGGTCAACGTTGACAACTCTTAATATGAGTCACAAATGGTCAGAGGAGGAAACAATGGTTTGGGAATATCAGCTATCAACTAGCAAGTACAAAGACCTTGAATAAGTAGTGGCACGGTGTGGCTACCATGTACAATGACCAACCAAAGGAGGCATACCGTACTGCCTGATGATTTCGTCTCCAAAAATATCTTTCACGGTGTAATCTTGATTCACCCTCCTCTAGAATTAATGAACGGTTTTATTTTAGGGAAAAATTAGGTTGGACCATTGTGGTCATTTCGTCTCTTTTTCCCCATTTTGTTTTGCAAGAAGCTCGGCTCAACATCCGGCGAGCGCACGTTTGCAGAGATTTCAGAGTCCAAATTTGCGAACGGATTCATGACAAAGGTTAACAATCGCGCGTCAACCGTGGCATCGATGCATTCATTCGTAACTGTGCCCCACAGGTGGTGACACGGTTGCGATGGTTGAGTCGATGCACCATGCAGCCTAGAGGAGTCACACGTCGACCATGGTTACTGACATTGACAGAACAAACTCACACCATGGCGACCCTCACCTCGTTCTTCGACAAGATCTCGCCGGAGGAGCACCGCGAGTGCGTCGCACATGCGCTTGCTACACCAAACTTGAAGGTGCCTCCTAGCAGTCGACGTGGACCTGGGAGGCCTCGGAAGCATGCCATGGTGCTTCTTCCATTGGTCGCTCCGTCCAAGTCGACCGTGCCCACAACTGGAGACAACATCATTGAAACGCATGAGAGAATCCATGAGCGTCTCCCTTGCCAAATGGTCAGAGAGGGAATCAGTGATCTGGGAATATTAGGTATCAACAAGCAAGTACAAAGTCCTTCAATAAGTAGTGTCACGGTGTGGCTATCATGCACAATGACCAACCAAAGTAGGCATATGCCATTGACCATGACCCGAGAATTTCACCATGTGTGGTCAACGTTGACAACTCATAATACGAGTCACAAATGTTCATAGGGGGAAATAATTGTTTGGGAACACTAGTTATCAACCAGAAAGTACAAAGACCTTCAATAAGTAGCGGCATGGTGTGCCTACCATGCACAATGACCAACCAAAGGAGGCATATGTCATTGACCATGACCAAAGAATTTCACTATGGGTGGTTAACATTGACAACTCATAATACGAGTCAAAAATGGTCAAAAGGGGAAACAATGGTTTGGGAATTCTAGTTATCGACTAGAGAGTACAAAGACCTTCAATATGTGGTGGCACGGTGTGGCTACCATGCACAATGACCAATCAAAGTATGCATATGTCATTGACCAGTACCAAAGAATCCCATCATGTGTGATCAACATTGACAACTCATAACACGAGTCACAAATGGTCAGAGGGGGAAACAATAGTTTGGGAAAACTAGGTGTCCACTAGAAATTACAACGACCATCAATATGTAGTGGCACGGTGTGACTATCATGAACAATGACTAACAAAAGTAGGCATATGTCACTGATCATTACCAAAGAATTTCACTATGTGTGATCAATGTTTACAACTCATAAAATGAGTCAAAAATGGTCAGAGGGGGAAATAATGGTTTGGGAATGCTTGTTAAATAGCCTACGAAGTTGTACGGAGTTGTACGGAGTTGTACCGAGTTGTAAGGAGTTGTACAGGGTTGTAGGGAGTTGTACGGAGGTTAACAAAGTTGTAGCAAGTTCTATAGAGTTTTACATAGTTGTACTGAGTTTTATGGATTGTACGGAGCTGTACAGATTAACATAGAGGAACACGGAGCTGTATGGAGTTTTACGGAGCTGTATGGAGCTGTGGTGATTTGCACGGTTTTGTACAGAGTTGTACGGATTTGTACAGCGGTGTACAAAGTTGTATGGATATGTGTAAAGTTGTATGGAGTTTTACGGAGTTGTATGGAGAGAGGTAGATTTGTACAGGGTTGTAAGGAGTTGTACGGAATTGTAGCAATTTCTAGAGAGTTGTACAGAGTTATACGGAGTTGTACATATTTGTACTGAGATTTACGGAGTTGTACGGAGTTGTACAGAGTTGTACGCAGTTGTGTGAAGCTATACGGAGTTGCATAGAGTTATAGCAGTTTGTACATATTGTATGCAGTTGTATGGAGTTGTACGAAGGTGTATGAAGGTTTACGGATTTGTACAGATCTGTACGGAGTTTTACAAAGTTGTGTGGAGTTGTAACAAGTCATTCGGAGTTGTACGGATTTGTACGGAGTTGTAATGAGTTGTAGCAAATTGAAGCAAGTTGTACAAGTTGTATGGAGTTGTACAGATGTGTACGGAGATGTACAAAGCAACTTTGGGGCTTAGACTCGGCAACACTTGGTCACTTTCGCGTGAGGTGCTAGTCAGGGACTAACTCCTGGGGCTTAGACCAACAAGTGTCTTCTTTATACTGTTTCTTAGTTGGACAGCTCTATGAGGAGCATATAAGGCCGGATTGTGTAATTAGAATGAGGAATGAGCCTGGTATATATAGTCCTAGGCCTGGCTTCTAAGGTGTGTGGGTAGTGGAACTTTTGGGGGTGGCCACTCCACACCACCTCACCAGGTTGCCAATTGGCGCATATACTGACCGCCAAGTGGCACATCCTCCTCATGCATGAAGAAATGTCTAGGAAACTTCACCTATAAAAGAAGGTAAAAAAACCATACTGCTCACATCAATGCTTGATTACAGAGCATATTGTTTCTATGTCCAACATGCTGTCCACTGTGCTACATTTCTGGTGTCTTGCTTGGACTTGCACCAAGAACAAGGTTTGGGGGACTTACTCCAAAGGAGCAGTCCATGCCCAACCTGTCCGCCAAGCCATAGTAGTGGCAATGGGGCATAAATGAACAACAATCTCTCCCTTGCACCTCTGGCCACCTACCCTGGTAATTTTCTTCCGCATGAACCCATAGCTCTGTGTTGTGTTTGTGCACGTCAGCTGTCTTGGTCTTTAGTTATCATCTACTGTGTCCACCATGCCGATTCCTCGAGCGCCTACAACATGCAAGTCACTACCCAGTGGCTTTTTCAGGAAGTCCGCAATCATTTTCTTGGTTCTGACATGTTGTAGGTGCACTATTCTCTTTGCGACAAGGTCACGCGAGTAGTGGTACCAAATTTCAATGTGCTTTGTGCGCCGGGAGATCACGTCGTCTTTTGCATAGCGATGGTGCTCTCATTGTTGATGTGAATGATTGTTGCTTCATCTTGGTGCCTTGATCTCACCTAGCAGACTACAAATCCACTGTGTTTCTTTACAGAATTCTGATAGTGCGATGTACTCTACCTCAGCGGTAGAGAGTGAGACACAATCTTGCTTCTTGCTTGTCCAGGTGACCGCACCACCAATGAGAAGACAGACGAAGCCTGATGTAGACTTCCTGTCATCAATCCGCCCTCCCCAGTCAGCGTCATTGTAGCACATGAGTTGCAGCGGGTCTGATCCTTCCAGACCTCCAAACCAGAGTCCAACGTGTTGTGTCTTTTTAAGGAAAAAGACACAACACGTGTCCAGGATTGGCCACAAACCTGCTCACCTGATCCACCGCATAAGCGATGTCAGGTCGCGTCCCCAGCATCGCCTACATGAGGCTCCCAACGGCGGACTGGTACGGGACGTTTTGCATCTCCTGCTGCTCAGTCTCGGTGCCTGGTGACATGAAGGAGGAGAGCTTGCAGTTGGAGGCCATGGGGGTGATGATAGGTTCGTACTCCTCCATGTTGTAGCGCTTCAAGACCAGCCTGAGGCAAACAGACTAGAAAACAGGGCCGGCACAATAACACCTGCCGTTTGCTCCTAGAATTTCAACTAAGAGAAGATATCACCCTCAGGATCACGGTTCCACACTGAGCAGCTCCTAGGCAATCACTTGCTAGCAACCGTGTCCACTTAACACTTGGTCACTTTCCCGCGAGGTGCTAGTCAGAGACTAACTCATGGGGCTTAGACCAACCAGTGTCTTCTTTATACTGTTCCTTAGTTGGACAGCTCTATGAGGAGCATCTAAGGCCAGATTTTGTAATCAGAATGAGGAATGAGCCTGGTAAATACAGTCGTAGGCCTGGCTTCTAAGGTGTGTGGGTAGTGGCACTTTTGGGGGTGGCCACTCCATACCACCTCACCAGCTCGCCAATTGGTGCATCCACAGGCCGCCAAGTGGCACATCCTCCTCATGCATGGAGAAACGTCTAGGAAACTTTCCTTGTGCACGAAGATCAAAAACCTTCCTGCTCACATCAAGACTTGATCGCAGTACCTGTTGTTCCTAAGTCCAACGTGCTGTACACTGTGCTACACTTCTGGTGTCTTGCTTGGACTTGTACCACAAACACGGTTTGGGGGACTTACTCCAAGGGAGCAGTGCATGCCCAACCTGTCCGATAAGCCGTGGCAGTGGCCATGGGGTACAAAAGAACAACAGCATGGAGTTGTATTGAGTTGTACGGAGTTGTATGAAGTTTTACAGAGTTGTACATAGTTGTACGAAGCTGAACGGTGCTATACGGCGTTGTAGCGATTGATACAGAGTTGTACGGATTTGTATGGAGTTGTAGAGAGTTGTACAAAGTTGTACGGAGAAACAGATTTGTACCGAGTTGTACGGAGGTGTATGGAGCTGTACATTGTTGTACAAAGTTGTACAGAGTTTTACAGATTTGTACAAAATTGCACGGAGTTGTAAGGAGTTGTACAAATCTGTAAAAACATGTATGGAGGTATACGGAGTTGTACAGAGTTGTACGGAGTTGCACGGAGTTGTAAGGAGTTGCACAAAGTTGTACAGAGTTGTACGGAGTTGTACGAAGTTGTACAGATTTGGACGGAGTTGTACGGAGTTGTATAGAGTTGTACGGAATTGTACGGAGTTGTACGGTGTTGTGTGGGGTTGTACAGAGTTGTGGTGAGTTGTAGCGAGTTAAAGCAAGTTGTACAGAGTTGTAGGGAGTTGTATGGAGTTGTAAAAAGTTGTATGGAGTTGTACAGATTTGTAGCAAATTGTACAAAGTTGTACTGATTTGTACGGAGTTGCACAGAGTTTTTAGGAGTTGTACGGATCTGTACAGAGTTGTATGGAGTTGAACAGAGTTGGACGGGGTTGTAAGGAGGTGTATGGAATAGTACGGTGTTGTACAGAGTTTAACAGAGGTATACAGGGTTGTACGGAGTTGTAACAAATTTTACGGAGTTGTGCAGAGTTATACGGAGCTGTACGGACTCGTAGAAAGTTGTACAGAGTTTTACGGTGTTGTAAGAAATTGTACAGAGTTGTATAGAGATGTACACAGTTATACAGAGTTATACAAAGTTGTATGAATTCATAGAAATTTTAAAGGAGTTGTACATAGTTGTACGGAGCTGTACGGAGTTGTACGGTGTTGTACGGAGTTGTACGGAGTTGTAGCAAGTTGTACTGATTTCTACGCTGTTGAATGGAGTTGTACTGGGTTGTATAGAGTTGTACGGAGTTCTAAGGAGTCTTACGGAGTTGTACAGAGTTGTACAGAGTTGTAAAGTGCTATAGAGATTCTACAGAGTTACAGATTTTTACAGATTTTTGCTGAGGTGTATGGAGTTGTACAAAATTGTAGTGATAAGAATGGAGTATTAAAGAGCTTTACAGAGTTGTACCCTAGTGCCACATGAATTCGTGGTTTCAAATAATTTATGGGTTGCACACTTAATTCGTGGTTTTTTTTTTTTTGGGTTTGCACACAAAAAGTACGAAATAAGGCAAATCCATGCACATGAATTCGTGGCCAGTAGGGTAATTTAGGAAGGCTGGTGCAGGTCCTGCTTGCGTTTTTTTTTCTGATTTCGCCCATTTGAAAGGGAAAGTTGCATGACCAACGTTTGTGCGTGAACGTTGGGTCGCGCATTACATTTCGTTGTGTCGCGGTATGCGATCCGGCGAAGAACAACGGTCGTGCGACGGTCAACGGCGAATCACCCTCTGTGTCGCAAAGCCATAGATGCGGTTGAAAATGTCACCTCTTGCGACATCGCAGCCAATCGTGTCACCATGTCTCGCCTCACACACTTCTTCACCAAGGTTTCACGAGAGGAGCATCAAGACAATGTCGCACGAGCTCTCGCTGGTCCGAAGCCGGTAGCTCGCCCTCGTCGCGGCCCCGGACGTCCTCGGAAGAACGTCCTTGTCCTCCCCCCCTCTGTAACCCCTTCGGTGTCGACAGTGCCTGTCGGACAGCCCTCCAACCCGGAGTCCGAAGGCACCTCCATTCACGAAAGGCTCCCACGGAAGCGTCAGCGCGTTGTCCTGTCTGACGTGTCAGATGATGACAGAGAAGAAGATCCCGCTGCGCATGCAGCAGCTGAAGCTGGTACCGTCGTTGACAACGACGCTGGGCTTGCCGACGACGAAGACGGTGGAACTTCCATTTTCGACGACATCGATGCTGCAGTACATGCAGTTCTATCGGCTGAGGAACTGGCCAAGCGAGATGCCGCCGAGAAGCAGATCGTCGCTCAGCTCATCGCCGAACTGGACACCAACAACGATGATGATGCTGACGCTGACATTGATGAGATCAACGATGCGGCTGTGCAGCTCGCAAAGTCCATGTCATCGTCATCGTCCTCGACAGCAGGCAGCAGCAAGAGGGGGTCCTACACGGACTGGTTCGGCCTAGGTCACGTCCCCATCATCCACGCTGCCGTC
The DNA here is from genome assembly GCA_023375785.1 of Penium margaritaceum. Lineage (NCBI taxonomy): Eukaryota > Viridiplantae > Streptophyta > Zygnematophyceae > Desmidiales > Peniaceae > Penium > Penium margaritaceum. The sequence goes on along the minus strand of SZWC01000164.1, from coordinate 237,714 downwards.
ATGCGTCATGGCGGATCAATCATCAAAGGCATCAACTTCCTCCGCCATGCGTACCGCACTCCGAGTTCCCCTTCGGTGTACGACAAGCTGTCGTACAGCACTGTGAAGGGGTGGTACGAGCCATGCGGCATGGTGTTGAAGCCGCGCTATGCTCCAGCTCTCGTCGCTGGTGGCGACATGCCGAAGGACGAAGCCTCTCACACAGCTCCACGTGTCCAAGGAAGCCGAGGGAAGAAGGGTTTCTTTGCCGACCACCCAGCGCTAATCGGGGAGGTGCTACGCTCCTTTGAAGTCATGCGAGAGAGGGGGGTCCCGCTCTGCAGCACAATGATCAAGGAGAAGGTGCACGCCGTCATGTGCGAACGTGGCGTGGACGAACTGGACGTGAAACCAATGGCCGAGATGTTCAGCAGGAACTGGTGTTGCAAATTTGTCGCCGACGAGCTCCAGTGGGCATGGCGATGCGGGACCACGGCTTCGCAGAAGCTTCCACCAGATTGGGAGCTCCGTGCCCTCGCCATGCATCGCCGCGCCGCCTTCTACATCAAGCTGCACGCCATCCTTCCATGCCTTGTGGTGAACGCCGATCATACCGGCGTCCACCTCGTTCCCGCGCCTCGCTACACGTACGCGCCGAAAGGCGCGGACGAAGTGAAGGTGTGCGGTAAAGAGGACAAGAGGCAGGTGACCTGTCTTGTTGCATGCGCCATGGACGGTAGCGTTTTGCCGTTCCAGGTCATCTGGACTGGCAAAACAAGCGCATGCCACCCCGCTGGCGTCAACACCGACACTGCCCTTCGGAGAAGCCAATGGCATTTCACGCACACGGCGAACCACTGGACCAGCGTGGAAACGATAAAGCAGTGGTTCTGCATGGTGCTAGAACCCTACTTCATCCGCATGTGCGCGGAGCACCGCCTTGACCACACTGCCAACAAAATGCTGCTTGTCCTCGACGCATGGTGGCCGCAAGCATCTGACGACTTCCGCGCATGGGTGCGTGAGCGCTTCCCATGGGTGCAGCTCCTTTACATTCCTGCCGGATGCACCGCCAAGCTACAGCCATGCGACATCGGCTTGCAAAAGCCATTCAAGGGGGAGGTGTCCAAAGGCTTCATGCTTCATGGGTGGGGGACAAATTGAAGGACACGGATCATGTCAACTTGGACATGCGGGCCATCAAGGACGCATCCATTGGATGGATGCTGCAGGGCTGGGTACATCTGCGACGGAATCCACAGATTATGCAAAATGCATGGAGGCAGGGTGGGTGGGACAAGTGCCTGGATGCCGACTTCCAGCGTGTAGCATCCAATGACATGTTGACCTACATGACAGAATCTGACCAGCAGGGGTACGAGGACGAGGATCGTGTAGAGTAGAATGTAAGCTCACAATTCTGTTAATGCCATGTCCACTTTCCACACTTTGCATCGGTCTCTCTCTCTNTGGATGCTGCAGGGCTGGGTACATCTGCGACGGAATCCACAGATTATGCAAAATGCATGGAGGCAGGGTGGGTGGGACAAGTGCCTGGATGCCGACTTCCAGCGTGTAGCATCCAATGACATGTTGACCTACATGACAGAATCTGACCAGCAGGGGTACGAGGACGAGGATCGTGTAGAGTAGAATGTAAGCTCACAATTCTGTTAATGCCATGTCCACTTTCCACACTTTGCATCGGTCTCTCTCTTTTTTTCTCTCTCTCCCGCTCTCACTCACGACTCATCGATGGAATTTGTCTCTAGCTGTTGTTGACTTGCCATCCATGTCTGGGACTACAAAGACACGTCAGACCACTTCGCAAAGAAATCACGTAGCACGTCGTTTTGACTTAATTCTTAAGCAGAAAACAGCGATTACCACCAGTACATGGTCTGCCCTAACAAAAAGCTGAGTTCACCCCAGAAATGATCTATTAAATCGCACACAAATAAGCACGAACCTTTTCCAACGCGCACACGAACATTTGAATTCGAATAAATAAATAAATATTTACCTACGAATTCATGTGGCACTAGGGTGTGGAGTTTTCACAATCTCTACAGAGCTGTAAAGAGTCCTACGCAGTTGTACGGAGTTGTATGGAGTTGGATAGGTGTACAAAGTTGTACGAAATTGCACGGAGTTGTACGGAGTTTTATGGAGTTGTACAAAGATGTACAGAGTTGTACGGACAGAGTAACACGGAGTTGTATGGAGTCGTACATAGTTGTACGGAAATTTAGGGAGTTCCAGGGACTTGTACGGAGTTGTACAGAGTTAAATGGAGCTGTAAGGAGTTGTACGGAGTCGTACGGAGTTGTATGGAGTTGTACAGAGTTGTACGAAGTTGTACGGAGTTGTAGAGATTCGTACGAAGTTGTACGAAGTTGTTCAGAGTTGTACGGAGCTGTATGGAGTTTTACGGAGTTGTAGTAAGTTGTATGGAGTTGTACGGAGTTGTACAGAGTTGTACAGTTATGTATGGAGTTGTACAGAGTTGTACTGAGTTATACAGAGCTATATGGAGTTGTACCAAGTTGTACAGAGTGATAGGGAGTTGTACAGAGTTGTACCGAGTTGTACGGAGTTGTAGCAAGGTGTACGGTGTTGTACAAAGTTATACAAAGTTGTATAGTGTTGTACGGTGTTGTACAGAGGTATAAGGAGTTGTGAGGTATTCAACAGAGTTGTAAAGATCTGTACAGAGTTGTTTAGAGTTGTACGGATTTGTATACCAAGTTGTACGGAGTTGTATGGAGTTTTATAGAGTTGTACATATTTGTACAGAGTTATACAGAGCTGTACAGAGTTGTAGTGAGTTGTAGTGAGTCAATGGAGTTGACGGAGTTGTACAAAATTGTACGGACTTGTACAGAGTTGTGTAGAGTTTTACGGCGTTGTACAGAGTTGTACAGAGTTTTACGGAGCTGTACGTAGTTTTGAAGAGTTGTATGGAGTTGTAAGGAGTATTACTGGGTTTAACGGAGTTGTACAGAGTTGTACGGAGGTCTACGGAGTCGTAGTGAGTATGGATTTGTAGGGAGTTTTCCAGAGTTTTACAAATATTTATGTAGCTTTACACTATTGTATGGAGTAGTGCAGAGTTGTACGGAGTTCTACAAAGTTGTATGGGTTAGTAGCAAGTTGTAGAAAAAATTGTATGGAGTTGTATGGTGTGGCACGGAGTTGTCTGGAGTTACGGAATTGTACGGAGCTGTACGTCATTGTATGCAGTTATAAGGAGTTGTGCAGAGTTGCACAGGGTTGTACAGAGGTGTACAGAGTTGTAGCAATTTGTGTAGAGTTGTACAAGTTTGTACGGAGTTGTACTGAGTTGTACACAGTTGTACAGAGTTGCATGAAGTTGTAGAAATCTATACAGAGTTGTATGGACTGAATGGAGCTGTACGGAGTTGTAGCCATTTATACAGAGTTGCACAGATTTGTACGGAGCTGTCCGGAGTTGTACAGAGTTGTACGGAGTTCTTTGGAGGTGTTCGGAGCTGTATAGATTTGTACGGAGTTGTACAGATTTGTAGCGAGTTTAAGCAAGTTAAATCCAGTTGTACAGAGTTGTATGGAGTTGTACGGGATTGTAAAGAGTTGTACGGAGTTGTACAGGATTACATGGAGGTGTATGGAGTTGTACGGAGTTGTATGGAGTTTTATGGAGTTGTAACGGGTTGTACGGAGTTGTATGGAGTTATACAAAATTTTAGCAAGTTGTACGGAGTTTTACGGAGCTGTACGGAGTTGTGGCAAGCTTTATAGAGTTGTACAGAGCTGTACGGAGCTGTACATAGTTGTACGGAGTTGGGGCAATCTGTAAAGAGATGTAAAACTTTCTACGGATTTGTACGCAGCTGTAGTCTGCTGTACAAAGTTTTGCAGAGTTGTATGGAGTTGTACGAAGCTGTACGGAGCTGTAAGGAGTTTAAAGCAGTTGTACAGAGCTGTACGGACATGTGCGGAGTTATACAGAGTTGTACGGAGTTGGAAGGAGTTGTACGGCGTTGTACAAATTTGGACGGACTTGTACGGAGCTGTACAGAGATGTACGGAGTTGTACTGAGTTGTACAAAGTCATGGGGAGTTGTCTGGAGTTGTAGAAAGTTGTACGGAGATGGACCGTCTTGTACAGAGTTGTATAAAGTTGTACGGATTTGTATGGAGTTGAACGGATTTGTAGCAAGTTATAGAAACATTGTATCGGGTTGTATGGAATTCTACGGAGTTTTATGGCGTTGTACAGAGTTGTACGTAGCTGAATGGAGTTGGTTGTACAGATTTGCATGAAGTTATACAGAGTTTTACGGAATTGTACGGAGTTTTCCGAACTTGTACGGAGTTGTATGAAATTGTAGTGATTTCTATAGAGTTGTACAAAGTTGTATGGAGAAGTACAAGGTTGTACTGAGTTGTAGAGTGTTGTACGCAATTTTACGAAGTTGTACAAAGTTGTACAGAGCTGTACAGAGCTATATGGAGCTGTACACAGTTGTACGGAGGTGTATAAATTTGTACGGTATTGTACGGATTTGTCCGGAGCTGTAGTGACTTGTAGCGAGTTGTAGTGAGTTGTACAGAGTTTTTATGGTGTTCAATGGAGTTTTACAGAGTTGTACGGTGTTGTATGGAGTTGGACGGAGTTGTACAGAGCTGTAAAGAGGTGTACAGAGTTGAATGGAGTTGTACGGAGCTGAACGGAGCAGTATGGAGCTGTACAGAGTTGTATAGAGATGTACGTAGTTGTATGGAGTTGTTCAAAATTGTACGGAGTTGTACGGAGTAGTAGCAAGTTGTATGGATTTGTATGGAGTTGTCCAGAGTTGTACAAATTTGTACATAGTTGTAAAGAGTTATACGGAGTTGTACAGAGTTGTGCAGATTTGTACAGAGTTGTAGCAGATTGTAGAGATTTTTATGGAGTTGTACGGCACTATAAGGAGTTGTAGGGATTCGTACAGAGTTGTATGGAGTTGTATGGAGTTGTACAGAGTTTTTCGGAGTCGTAGAAAATTTCAAGGAGTCGTACGTACTTGTACGGAGTTGTACGGAGTTGTACAGAGCTGTACAGAGTTGTAAGGAGTTGTACAGAGTTGTACAGAGATGTACAGATCTATAGAGATTTGTACGGAGTTGTACGGATTTTTACAGAGTTGTACTGATATGTACTTAGTTGTACGAAGTTGTATGAAGTTGTACGGAGCTTTACAAAGTTGTACAGAGCTGTGCCAATCTATATGGAGCTGTAAAGAGTCATACGGAGTTGTACAAAATTGAACGGAGTTGTACGGAGCTGTACAGAGTTGTACGGAGTGGGACGGAGTTGTACGGAGTTGCACGGAGTTTTACAGAGTTTTACGGAGTTGTACAAAGTTGTAAAACGTTGTACATAGTTGTACAGAAGGATTTGCACGGAGTTGTACAGAGTCGTACAGAGTTGTACAGATTTATAGGGAGTTGTAGGGTGTTGTACAGAGCTGTCAGGAGTTGTACGGATTTGTACGGAGTTGTATGGAGTTGTACAGTGTTTTACGGAGTTGAAGAAAATTGAACGGAGTTGTATGGATTTGTATGAAGTTAACGGATTTGTTTAGAGGTTTATAGAGTTGTAAGAAGTTGTACAGAGTTTTACAGAGTTGTAGCAAATTGTAGAGATCTGTACAGAGTTGTACGGAGCTGAGCAGAGTTATACAGAGCTGTACGGAGCTATACGGAGTTGTACCGAGTTGTACGGAGTTGAATGGAGCTTTACGGAGTTGTGGAGATTTGTAGCAATTTATTCAGAGTTGTACGGAGTTGTACAGAGTTGTACAGATCAGTATGGATTCGTATGGGGTTGTACAGAGTTGTATGGAGTTGTACGGAGTTGTACAAAGTTGTACGGAGTTGTACGGAGTTTTATAGGGTTGGAAAGAGGTGTACAGAGTTTTACAGAGTTGAACAGAGTTGTACAGAGTTGCAAGGAGTTGCACACATTTGTATGGAGTTGTATGGAGCTATACAGAGTTGTACCGAGTTGTAGCAAGTTGTACAGAGTTGTACAGAGTTGTACAAAGTTTTCCAAAGTTTCTCAAAGTTGTACGGAGTCTCGCGGATTTGTATGGACTTGAACAGAGGTGAACGGAGTTGTAGCAAATTGTACAGATTTTTATGGAGTTGTGTAGAGTTGTACAGCAATATACGGAGCTGTACGGATCTTTAGGGAGTTGTGCGGTGTAGTCCGAAGTTGTACAGAGTTGGTTGAAGTTGTACAGAGTTGTACAGAGTTGTATGGAGCTGTCCAGAGTTGAACGGATTTGTACAGAGTTGTACGGAGTTTTACAGAGTTATACCGAGGTGTATGGAGTTGTACAGAGCTGTATGCAGCTTTACATTGTTGTATGGAGTCGTTGCAATCTGTACAGAACTGTACAAAGTTGTATGGATTTTTAAAGAGTTATACAGAGTTGTACACTGTTGCAGAAAGTTGTATGGAGCTGTACGGAATTTTACGGAGTTGTACGGAGCTGTACGGAGCTGTACGGACATGTACATAGTTATTTGGAGTTGTATGGAGTTGGACGGAATTGTATGGAGTTGCACCTAGTTGTACGGTGTTTTATGGAGTTGTACGGATTTGTACAGATTTTTATGCAGTCGTATGGAGTTTTATGGAGCTGTACAGAGTAATACAGAGTTTTACAGAGTCGTATAAATTCATTGGGAGTTATAGGGAGTTGTGCAGAGTTGTACGGACCTGTATGGAGTGGTACAAAGTTTTTCGGAGTTATGCAGAGTTGTACGGATTTATAGCAAGTCATACATATGTTTTACGGGATTGAATGCAGTTGTACGAAGTTTTACAGTGTTGTACGGAGGTGTACGAAGCTATATGGAGTTGTTTGTACAGATTTGTACGGATTTGTATGGTGCTACAAAGTTGTACAGAGTTTTACGTAGTTGTACGAAGTTGTATGGACTTGTAGCCAATTGTACAGAGTTGTACCGAGCTGTACAGAGGTATACGGGATTTTGTTGAGTTTAATAGTGTTGTACGGAGTTGTACGACGTTGTACAGAGTTGAACAGAGTTGTACGGAGCTGTACGGAGTTGTATGCAATTGTAGTGATTTGTGAGGAGTTGTATGGAGTTGTACAGAGTTGTACGGAGTTATACGGAGTTGTACATCGTTTTAAAGAGTTGTATGGAGTTTACTATACTGTACGGAGTTGTACGGAGTTTTAGTGAGTTGTAGCGAGTCATAGCGAGTTGTACATAGTTGTACGGAGATCTACGGGGTTGTACTGAGTGGTACTGAGTTGTATGGAGTTGAGCGGATTTGTATAGAGTTGTACGGATTTGTATGGAGTTGAACGGAATTTTATGGAGCTGAAAGGAGTAGTATGGAGTTTATGGAGTTGTACGGAGATGTATGGAGTTGCAAGGAGTTGTACGGAGTTGTACAGAGTTTTACGGAGTTGTACGGAGTTGTAGCAAGTTGTATGGATGCGTACAGAAGTTTACAGAGTTTAACAAATTTGGACGGAGTTGTAAAGAGTTATACGGAGTTGTACGGAGTTATACGGAGTTGTATAGATTTGTAGTGGATTGTATAGATTTGTACGGAGTTGCACAGATTTGTATGGAGTCATAACAGATTGTAAGGATTTGTACGGAGTTGTACGGAGTCTTACAGAGTCGTACGGAGTTGTAGCAAGTTGTACGGAGTTGTACGGAGTTGTACACAATTGTACGCAGGTGTACAATAGTGTACGGAGTTGTACAGAGTTCTACGTAGCGGTAGCAATTTGGACATATTTGTATGATTTTACGGAGTTGTGCTGCGTTGTACAGAGTTTTACAGAGGTGTATTAAGTTGTACGGAGTTTTACGGAGCTTTACATAGTTTTACGGAGTTGTGGCAATTTGTACGAATCTGTACATGGCAGTACCAAGTTGTGCGGAATTGGATGGAGTTGTTCACTGTTGTACAAATTTGTACGGAGTTGTACGGAGTTTTACGGAGTTGTATGGTGTTGTACAGAGGTGTACGGACATGCACAGAGTGATACGGAGTTGTATGGAGTTGTACGGAGATTGACGGAGTTCTATGGAGTTGAACAAAGTTGTACGGAGTTGTACAGAGTTGTACATATTTGTACGGCGTTTTACGGAACTATACGGAGCTGTACGGAGTTATACGGAGTCGTACAAAGTTGTGGGGAGTTGTAGGGAGTTGTAGGGAGTTGTACGGAGTGATGGATATGAGAGCGCCAGAAAGTGACAAAAATAGGTTGCTTGATAAAAATCATCTGGCATGACAGTTGTATAGAGGATGTTTCACAGGTTCTAACGCACTTTACGGAACTCGATTTGGAGTCCGTTTGAGTGAGATATGGATTTCCAAAGTTTGTAGATCATGGGTCGGGTTCAAGTGACGACCTGAGCACTTTGAGCTCAAAAGGCGGCAGGATTATTGGCCAGGACTGCTGAGAGCGGCCTTCAAGGAGAAAGGACGGCTGGAAGACGTCCAAGAGACTTCAAGGAAGGACCAGTCCATGATTATTAGCCGTGTAGGCCGTGCAAGACATAATTCTCTTGTGTGACAAGGTCACTGCCGCTCATCCCGCTAGGCTAGGAGTGTGCTAGAGGGTGAGCTTTGACAGAGTGGATCTCAGTGCTCCCTTAGCCAAATGAGGCATATAAGGGCTTGTTAGAAATCTGTGATGATTTAATTTTTCACTCAAGAGTCGATTCATAAATTCACGTTATCTACAAACCTACATTCGCTTCCGTAATTTCTGTCTGTGCAACCTGCAACTCCCTCTCACAAACAGTTGGTCCTACCCAGGCGGCTCTTAGTGAGCCTGATCACCTCCCTGAGGGCTGTCCCAGTTTCCATCAGTGGTATCAGATCTAGAACAAGACTTTGTCTCATCCTTGAGGCATTCCTTGCACCCTGTTGTGTGAGAGAGCCGTTTGTGGACTGAACGTTACACTACCATGGCGACATCCACTTCTGTGGTGGCCGGCGTCAACATCGCCAAGTTCGAAGGCACGAACTTCTTCAACTGGAGCAACAACATGAAGATGGTGCTGATGGAGAAGGGTGTCTGGAGCCAGGTGGATGAGAAGGAGAAGGAACCAGAAGAAAGCTCCCTATCCCCTGTCGAGGCTCGTACCTACCGCGAGAAGCGTGACCGCGCCCTCGCAACCATCTACCTCCACCTCGCCAAACGGCAGCAACTCCTCGTCCGTGGCATCCTCACGCCAAAGAAGGTTTGGAAAAAGCTTGAGTCCACTTATGCTTCCAAGTCAATCCTCATGAATATGCAGCTGCGTCGTTGCTTTCACACTGTGAAGATGGATGAGTCCGGATCCATGATTGACTACATCAACATGGTGAAGTCTCTCTCTAACCAGCTTGCTGCGATTGAGGACCATGTCAAGGAGCGTGTGCTCATGCTAACCATCCTCTCTGGCCTTCCTACCAGCTACACTCCACTCATTGTTGCCCTGAACTAGCGCAGCGAAAAGCTCTCCCTCAACGATGTGGAGGAGAGCTTGCTGTTTGAGGAGGAGCGGCGCAAGGGAGAGGAGGGCGGAAGCGGACTGGACGTCGCTCTCATCACCAACTTTGGTCATGGGGGCGGTGCTACATCAACCAGGAGCAACGGCGGAGGAGGAAAGAAGAAGGGGAACTNCGGGCCATTGGGCGCGCGAATGCCGGAAGAAGAAGGCGGACCTTGCGGCTGGAGTGGGAGCGGGAAAACAGTCCGACGCTTCCGCGAACGCCGCAGATTGGGAGAGTGGATTCGTAACAACCATCCGGGTCCTGCACGTCTTCGACAACACCGCCCTGTTCTGGATCATCGACTCGGGAGCCACGCGGCACATGACGTGTTGCCGGGAGTGGTTCATTGTCTACACCGTCATTGAGCCTCGTCGGGTGTACATGGGGGACAACCATGTGCAAATGGCGGTTGGGGAGGGTGCGATTGTGTTTTGTGCTTCCGTTGAGGGCAAGCACATGGAACGTCGTGTGAAGGGGGTGCTCCATGTTCCGGGACTGGCAGCTAACCTCCTCTCTGTCTCATCTCTCATCTCCGAAGGCATGCAGGTTCGCTTTGATAATGGTGGCTGCACCATCTCTGCAAGTGCAGGGCGTGTGCTAGCAAAAGCGGACAAGGAGGACGGTCTTTACCGCCTCTACGTGGCATCGGAGAAGGAAGCCGACTCAGCGTTGGCGGCGAGAGAGGGAAAACATGACATCGGCCTGTGGCACCGCCGGCTCGGTCACCTCCGCTTTGGCGCCACTATCTCCATGCAGCAGATGGTCCGCGGCCTGGAGCTCAAGGGGGTGAAGCAGCCTGGTGCATTGGCTTGTGAGAGCTGCATTGAAAGGAAGCAAGCCCGCTCTCCTTTCATGGGGGAAGGGAAGGGCCCGACTGAGCTTCTCTCACTCGTTCACTCTGATTTGTGCGGTCCCATGCCATCACAATCCTTGTCCGACAAGTTGTACTTTGTCATGTTCATTGATGACAAGTCGAGGAAGACATGGGTGTTGTTCCTGGCTGGAAAGGATGAGTACTTTGATGCTTTCAAATTGTGGATTGCTGCTGCACAGAATGAGAGTGGCAGGCGGTTGAAGGTGCTTTGCACCGATGGTGGAGGAGAGTACCTCTCCAACGACTTCCGCACCTTCCTCAAGCGTTGCAGGATCAAGCACAATGTCACCCCACCTGGAACACCGCAGCTGAACAGCGTGGCTGAACGCGCGAACCGCATGCTCATGGAGCGTGTTTGCAGCATGCTCCAAGACGCGGGGCTCCCGCCAACCTTTTGGGCAGAAGCGGTCAATACCACCGTGTACCTGAAAAACCGGAGCCCTACGCGCGTCGTGCCGCTGATGACACCGGAGGAGGCGTGGACGGGACGCAAGCCAACAGTGACGCACCTGAAAGTCTTTGGGTGTAGCGCATTTGTGCACGTGCCTGCCGGCAGTCGTAACAAGCTGGACGCAAAGTCGGTGAAGGCTGCCTTCCTCGGCTACAACACAATGGGATACCGCCTCTACAACCTCGCCGCACACAAGATCATCCGCAGCCGTGACGTGGTCTTCCAAGAGGAAGTGAAGGGCTGGACTTGGAGCCCTATGTCGGCAGTTCCACTTGCTCCCGCACTTGTACCAGAAGTGGGAGAAGTACCGGTAGCAGAAGAGGGCGGTGCAGAATATGGCGGTGACAGCGGCAACGACAAGGAGGTGGAGGGAGCTGAGAAGGAGAAGGAGCCGGCAGCGGAATCTGATGAGGAGGAGCAGCAAAGCAACACACAGCAGCTGCCACGATGGTCCGCACGCCTCAACAAAGATGCAAAGGACAGTGGGGAGCTGCTGAGGCGATCCGAGTGCCTCGCAAACAAACAGAGGCCACTGGAGGAGCTAGTGAACCTGTGCACCGTTCCACCACCAACGGAGTCGTCTGACCTCGAGCTTCTCTTCCTCACAGTCACCGATGACCCAGCCACCTTCGCTGAAGCCATGCGCAGCGCCAAGGCGGCAGATTGGCGTGCCGCAAAAGATGAGGAGTATGGTGCGCTCATGAAGAACGGCACCTGGACTCTCGAGGAGGCTCCACGCGGCAGCCGGGTGATCGGATGCCGGTGGATCTTCAGGCGCAAGCGTGGTGCAGATGGTAAGGTGCTCAGGTACAAAGTACGGCTGGTTGAAAAGGGGTATGCGTAGACTGAGGGTGTGGATTACAATGAGACATTTGCACCTGTCGCAAAGTTCCCATCCATCCGAGCGATCCTCGCTCTTGCTGCTGCTATGGACTGGGAGGTGCACCAAATGGATGTGACTTGTGAATTTCTGAATGGTGACCTCGAGGAGGATGTGTACATGGAGCAGTCGGAGGGGTATGTGGTGGAGGGAAAGGCGGATTTGATGTGCAAGCTTGTGAAGGCCCTCTACGGCCTGAAGCAAGCACCACGAGCATGGTACCACAAGATGGATGAGCAGCTGGCTGGCCTTGGCTTTGTGCGCAGTGAAGTAGGCCATGCTGTCTATGGGCGCACATAAGAGGCAAACCAGATCATAATCTTGCTCTATGTTGATGATCTGCTCATTGCATCTTACTCCAAGTCTCTTTTGGACGATGTGAAGCAGTCCCTTGCTGCCAGGTTTGACATGAAAGATATGGGAGAGCTCAGTTACTACCTTGGCCTTCAGGTCAAACGCGACCGGCAGCAGCAGACTTTGGAGTTGTCGTAGAGCACGTACGTGAGCGACATCATCAAGCGCTTCAACATGGCAGGAGCGTGCAAAGCAACAACACCACTGGAAGTGGGAGCGAAGCTGAGCATGACGCAGACTCCCCGCGGCATGCAAGAGAGCAGCCGCATGGAAGCAGTGCCGTACCAAGCAGCAGTTGGAAGCCTCATGTATGCAGCAGTCGGCACGCACCTCGACATCAGCCAAGCAGTGGGAGTGTTAAGAAAGTTTTGCGCAAATCCGGGCGTGCCGCATTGGGAGGCGGTCAAGCGCGTGCTGCGCTACCTCGACAGCAGCAGCAACCTTTGCCTCACCTTCAACGGCAACAACAGTCCCATCCTCATCGGCTACAGTGACGCAGATTGGGGAGGTGACCTGGATACAAGGAGGTCAACCAGTGGGTTTGTGTTTGTGCTCGGGGGAGGTGCAATCAGTTGGAGGAGCAAGAAGCAAGAGTGCGTCGCCCTCTCCTCCACCGAAGCAGAGTACATCGCCCTGAGTGAAGCAGCAAAGCAAGCCGTGTGGCTGCTTGAGCTGCTGGCAAGCCTTGGACAGCAGCAGACCACAGCGACCACCATCTACTGTGACAACATGAGCGCCATTGCTCTGACCAAGAACGCTGAGTTTCACGCCCGCACCAAGCACATCAACCTGCGTTATCTACAAACCTACATTCGCTTCCGTAATTTCTGTCTGTGCAACCTGCAACTCCCTCTCACAAACAGTTGGTCCTGCCTAGGCGGCTCTTAGTGAGCCTGATCACCTCCCTGAGGGCTGTCCCAGTTTCCATCACGGAGATGTACCCAGTTTTATGGAGTTGTACAGACTTGTACGAAGATGTACGGAGTTGTACGGATTTGTAGCAAGTTGTAGAAATGTTGAAGAGGGTTGTATGGATTTGTACCAAGTTTTATGGTGTTGTACGGAATTGAACGGAGCTGTATGGAGTTGGTTGTACAAATTTGTATGGTGTTGTATGGAGTTTTGCGGAGGTGTACGGAAGTTTAGAGAGTTGTACAGAGCTGTATGGAGTTGTAGCAATTTGTACACAGTTGTACAGATTTGTACGGAGGTATACGGGATTGTACTGAGTTTATGAGTCTTGCACGAAATCATACAAAGTTGTACAGAGTTGTACAGATCTGTACAGATTTGTACGCAGTCTTAGTGATTTGTCCAGATTTGTATGAAGTCGTACGGATTTTTATGGAGCTGTACTGATTTACATGGAGGTTTACGGAGTTGTACAGAGTTGTACGGAGTTGTATGGAGTTGCACGGAGTTGTACAGAGATGTACGGAGTTGTAAGGAGTTATACGGACTTGTACGGAGTTGTAGGGAGTTGTACAGTGTTGTAAAGGGTTTTACGGAGTTGTACAGAGTTGTACAAAGTTGTACACAGTTGTACGGAGTTCTACAGAGCTGTACGGACGTGTACGGAGTTGTACAGCTTTGTAGCAAGTTATAAAGAGATGTACGGAGTTATACAGAGTTGTACGGAGTTCTATAGAGTCGCATAGAGCTGTACGGAGTTGTACGGAGTTGTAGGAAATTGTACGGAGTTGTACGGATTCGTACGGAGCTGTACGGAGTTGTATGGATATGTACATAATTATACAGAGTTGTACATAGTTGTACGGAGTTTTACAAAGTTTTACAGAGTTGTGCGGATTTGTGCGAAGTTGTTTCGAGTTATACGGAGATGTACAAAGTTGTATGGAGTTGTACAGTGTTGTGCAGAGTAATACGGAGATGAACAGAGTTATACAGAGTTGTGAGGATTTGTACAGATTTGTACGGGGCTTTACGGAGTTGTAGAAAGTTGTACGGAGCTATATGGAACCGTCTGGCATTGTATGGATGTGTACAGGGTTGTACGTAGTTGCAGCGAGTTGTACAGAGTTGTACAGAGATATACAGATCTGTACAGAGTTGAAGACATTTGTACAGAGTTGTACAGAGTTGTATGGGGTTGTACAGATATATACAGGGTTGTAGGGAGTCGAACGGAGTTGTACGAAGTTGTATAGAGTTGTACAGAGTTGTACGGAACTATTTCAAGTTGTACAGATTTATTGCAATTATTATGGGGTTGTAAGGAGTTCTATGGAGGTGTACGGAATTGTACAGAGTTGTACAGAGCTGTACGGAGTCGAACCGAGTGGTGCAGAAGTGTACGGAGTTGTACGGAGTTGTACAGAGGTGTACAGAGTTGTACGGAGTTGTACGGAGGTGTATAGAGTTGAACGGGGTTTTAGAAAATTGTACGGAGTTGTACATAGTTGTATAGATTTTTAGAGAGTTGTACGTAGTTGTACGGATCTGTACAGAGTTGTACTGAGTTGTACAGATTTGTACAGAGTTGTACAGAGTTGCACAGAGTTTTACAGAGTTGTACAGAGCTGGTTGGAGTTGTACGGAGTTGTACATAGCTGCAGAGAGTTGTACGGAGTTGTACAGAGTTGTTTGGAATTGTATGGAGTTGCACGCGGTTGTGTGGAGTTGTACAAAAAATGCACGGAGAAGTGAAAAGTTGTAGAAAATGGTACGGAGTTGTACAGAGTTTTACATATTTGTACAACATTGTTTGTGTTGAATGTTTTTGCCCCTTGTTCATCGTTGTAGGACGGATCAGGAAGGCTCTGCCCCTTGTGGAGGTATGACCCCTAGATCCGTTCTAGTTTGACTCAACTATGCTATGTCTCTTGTGAGACATGACCTGTGAGTACACCATGTGGGTGAGTGTTTACCTTGGCCATTTTGTTGATTTTCGCCAAGTGAGAGGTCATGAGTTCGATCTTGGCCCCATGCACATCTTGTTTTCTGTGGAAACTTCCAAGAAAGAAAGTCTGTAGCTTCTTGGATGCTACATGGTTGGTTTGTCACCTTGACACTAGGATGCTTATGTGTCAAGCCCACAGTGCAAGTCTATTGGTGATGTGGCTGGTTCAGGCCACTTCCCAAGAATGTGCTTTTGAGTTCTAGGACTGGACAGACAACTTTAAAGGACTTGTCTTGCATGCTGATCAATTAACCCCTGCTTGATGCTCTCTTGCGTATTGACGACTTGAGCTCTTCTTCATATGTAATGCTAAGGCGTTAGTACTCTTGAAGGTGAAGTATATGCCTGATTAAGTTTGGGGTGCATGACACATGTCAACAAAGGAAGAAGGCCTAAAAACCTTAGTGAGCTTTTCGGTTTTGCGGCTTCTCTACCATAGGTGGTTAGCTCACTAGCTAACAAAGGATTATGGGCCCACTCCTCTGGTTAGGGAAGTTTCACACACGCAACCGCTAAGGTCACAAGCAGTGAGAGCGCCTTCGCTCTCATCCAACTTCTTTGTTTGCAAGGCAACATTAGCAGGAGGGGAATGCAACACATCTGCACCTTTCTACCTTGGGAGCTGACATCAGCCTACATCAGCCTACATCAGCCTACATTTACTTGCAACCACCAACGTGAACAGGGGAAGCAGTTGCCTCTTCTCACCAACAGCTTACAACAGCCTCAAACACAGGTTCATCGGCATCAACAACAGGTACAACAGCTGTAGCAGTTGTAGTTGTAGGGATGGTAGGAATAGAGGAACCAGGGAATCATTCGCCCGTCCTCAAGTTTGATGGAGAGGGGTTTACGCTCTGGAAGTGGCAGTTTCAGATCATCATGGATGACAGAGATTTGCTAGGATATTTTGACGGAACTATCCCAGCACCAAAGGAGGAGGGTGCTGACCTTGTGGCATGGATCAAGCTCAACAAGAAGACTCTCGCCATTCTTGTGTCCTCCATGCAATCCTCAGTCCTTTCACACATTGGCGGTTGTACAGTGGCAGCCGCGGCATACGCCAAACTCGGCAAGGTGTTTCAGTCCTCCTCCCTTGCCAACCGTCTCTTCATTCTAAAGAACCTCATCAGCATGAGGCTTGGTGAAGGGGAGGATGTCTCCGCCTTTATGCAGAAGTTTGAGAAGCTCTTACAACAAGCCACCGGCATGGGGTGAGACCTGAAATCCGACATGCAGGCCATGCTTTTTCTGATGACGTTGCCGGAAAGTTGGGACTCCATGATAACGGTGATTGGAGGGTGGATTGAAGATCTAGTTTCGTACATCTCTGAATATGTGCGGAATGAAGCCATGCGTCGTAGCAGCAGTGAAGCAAACATGGCTGCCTTTACCTCACGGAGCATCGACACCTAGGGAAACAACAGAACTAGCAATAGTGGAAGGGGTGCAAAGCGCCAAGGAAACTGTCATAACTGTGTCAAGGCTGGACACTGGGCTCGAGAGTGTCGTGCACCCAAGAGAGAGGGAGGAGACGAGGATGAATGGCGAGGGGAAAATGGTGGGAAGGATCCCACAAGCTTGATGACTGAGTGTGCCTCCAGCAAAGGGAGGGCGATACTCAGGTCAAGAGCTTACAGCATTGACTCGGGCACATACAAGCATACCACTTATGAGAAGAGAGACTCATAAGTCTTCGCATCTGTCTTGCTCCATGCAACAAGAACTTCAGAGTTGCCAACGGCAAGGTTGAGGCAGCTGAGGGAATTGGTGACAAGCTGGTCACAGTGGGTGTCAACGGTTGAGATTCCGACCTCAAGCTAGAGGGGGTGGTCTATGTGGCCTCCTTCACAGCCAACCTTCTCTCCATCTCTAGGATAACTGACCATGGCATGAAAGTGGTCTTTACAGAGAAGGAGGTGGTGATAGTCCCTACCAAGGACATCAACATCTCCTACTCCACCAAGAAGGTTTTTGCAGAGGTTCCTCGCGTTGATGGACTCTATGTCTTGTAGACCAAAACGACAACCTCAACGGCTGAATCTTCAGTCAAGAGTGTTGATGAGGAGAGCGGCGATGTAGATTCAAATGAGGAAGGACATGTTGGATCAGCGGAAGCAGTGGCAGCAGATGATTTAGCAACAAAACCGCAAGCAAATGCAACCACTGAGGTTGTTCATTCTAGCCTGTGCACATCCTCCAAGAACCTGTGGCACAGGCGCTTTGGGCACATGGCTCAGTGTACATTGGAGCTTATGGCAAAGCAGGAGCTAGTGCGTAGGATGGAGCTAGGTGATGAGGCGGTGGGAGCTGGGATCATGTGTGAGCCATGCCTTCAAGGCAAGGCGAAAAGGAAACCCTTGAAGCGCAATGGCAGGCGTGCTCTCGCACCCCTTGGCCTCGTGTACTGTGACGTGTACGGTCCCTTTCGCATACCGTCAAATGAAGACAACAGATATTTTCTCACATGCATTGACGACAACAGCCGTAAGGTGTGGATATACTTTCTCAAAAAGAAAAGCAAGGTGAAGGAGAATCTGCAAGTTATGGTTGAGCGACATAGTGGAAAGAAGGTGAAGGCATTCAGGACGGACAACGTGGGAGAGTACGAAGCCTGCAAGGAGTGGCTCAAGACATAGGGCATTGAACACCAGAAAACTACGCCCTACCCACCTCAAAGCAACGACGTAGCAGAGAGGATGAACCAGATGCCTCTAGGCATGAAAAGGTGCATGCTCTTTGACGCCAAGCTGCCTCCTAGGTACTGGGCTGAAGCAGTACATACAACAACCTACCTTGTGAACCTCACACCTGCAGCAGCTCTGCGAAGGAGAGGCAAGAAGAAGCAGGCACAGCATCTAAGACACCTCAAGAAGCATGGTCAGACAGGAAGCCGGACGCCTCCCATCTCAAGGTGTTCGGTTGCACCGGGTTTGCAGAGGTCCAGTCCGGTGAGGGCCCTGGAAAGCTCAATGCAAGAGCACGAAAGTGCATTTTCATCGGCTATGACACCACCCACAAAGCTTATCGACTGTGGGACCAAGGAGCCAAGAAGGTCATCCACAGAAAATATGTGGATTTCCACGAAAGGTATGTGAGTAAGGGAGAGCATCTTAAACTGGAGAACGCTCCAAAACAGGGAGAGTGGCTCTCTCTCCTTGAAGAGTTAGATGAAGCACCAGCACAATGGCATGGGATAGGTGCTACAACAGGGAGAGGAGCTCATGAAGATGACTCGGAGGAATCGGACCCTGATTCCGACGTATCCAATCCTCCGGAACATGAGGAGGATGCCCCTCCCATCATCAACGACGAACCAGACCTCTAGCATCCACATCAACAGC
This sequence comes from Penium margaritaceum, assembly GCA_023375785.1. NCBI lineage: Eukaryota > Viridiplantae > Streptophyta > Zygnematophyceae > Desmidiales > Peniaceae > Penium > Penium margaritaceum. Next base: position 219,344 of record SZWC01000164.1, on the reverse strand, counting down.
ACCAACCAGCAAGTTCAAGGAGCAGTTCACGCCTCAAAGTACCTTGGCAGCATTACGACGCAGATAGGGGTGAATGGACATGCTTCAACTATTCATTCTTGGTTCAAGAGGAGCCAACGTCTGTTGCAGAGGCACTCACTCGGCCCAAAAAAGCAGAGTGCGACGAATCAATTTGTAGTGAAATCAACTTCATAAAAAAGAATGGGACATGGGCGCTGGTGGATAGACCTGCCGAGGCTCACGTTGTGGGGTCCAAGTGGGTGCTGAAAGTAAAAAGGAAAAAAGGATGGCAAGATAGACAAGTACAAGGCACGGGTGATAGCAAAGGGGCTCTCCCAACAACCTGGCATAGAGTACGATGAGACCTTTGCTCCAGTTGTGATGTTTTCCTCCATCCGGTCAATGCTCGCCATTGCTGCTGCCATGCTGAAAGAACATGGAGGTCCACCAGATGGATGTCAAGACAGCCTTCCTTTACGGTAAAATTGACAAGGAGGTATTGATGGAGGTCCCGGAGGGGGTTGATGCTCCTGAGGGCAAGGTGTGCAGATTGGTGAAGGCACTCTATGGGCTAAAACAAGCGCCAAGACTTTGGTACCAGGAGATGGACACATTCATGGCCAAGGAGTCCTTCATGCATTGCAACAATGACCATAGCATGTACGTGCATGAGAGTGACAAAGGGACTATGTTGGTCGGCTTGTACATTGATAACTTGATTCTATACTCTTCTTCGACACAGTTGCTAGACGATCTCAAGGGGCAGCTGAGTAACAGATTCAAGATGAAGGACATGGGTCCTCTTAACTTCTACCTTCGAATCACCATCAAGCGCGACAGAGCAGCAGTTACCATTAGCCTGAACCAAACAAAATACATTGACTCCATCCTCAAACAATATGACATGGCAGATTGCAAACCTGCCAGCACACCCATGAGCTCGGAGTGCAAACTCTCCACCTCCATGTCCCCATCCAATGAAGCGGAGAAAACAGAAATGCTGGGCATCCCATATCAGTCTGCAGTGGACAATCTGATGTATGCCATGGTCGCCACCCGACCAGACATAGCCCATGCTGTTGGGCAGGTGAGCCGGTTTGTGGCCAATCCCGGTCCACTTCATTGGCAGGCCGTGAAGCGCATCATGTACTACCTTCAGGGAACGCGGCCAGTGGGGCTCCAGTTTGGAGGCATCGCTGGATCCGCGCCACTCCGTCTCACGTGCTACATCGGTGCTGATTGGGGAGGGAATATCGATGACAGAAAATCTACCTCCGGCTTTGTGTGTATGTTGAATGGAGGTGCAGTCAGTTGGGCAAGTCGCAAGCAGGAATGTGTCTCTCTGTCAACAGTTGAAGCTGAGTACATGACCTTGGCTGAGGTGTGTAAAGAGATGCACTGGCTACGAAGCTTGCTATCTGAGATGAAGGCACCATAGGCAACGACGACGTTCATCAAGATTGACAACATGAGCACCATTGACATGTCAAAGAACCCCGTCCTATCCAGGCGCACAAAGCACATCGAGATCCGCTACCACTACGCTCGAGACTTGGTCTACAAGTAGAAAGTAGAGCTCGAGTATGTCGGTACCAAGTTGAACTGGGTTGACATGCTTACAAAGCCACTGGACAAGGATCTCCACCAGGCAGGCAGACAAGGTATCGGCATGGTCAACGCAAGTGATGATGAATGATGATGGTCACTGACGCAAGGTGCAAGGGAGAGATGTGTTGAATGTTTCTGCCCCTTGTTCAGTGTTGTAGGATGGATGAGGAATGTTTTGCCACTTGTGGAGGTATGACCCCTAGATCCATTCTAGTGTGACTCAACTATTATCTCTATCTTGTGAGACATGACCTATGAGTACACCATGTGGGTGAGTGGTTACCCTAGCCATGTTGTTGATTTGGCCAAGTGAAAGGTCATGAGTTCAATCCTGGCCCAATGCACATCTTGTTTGCTATAGAAGCCTCCAAGAAATAAATTCTGTAGCTTCTTGAATGCTACATGGTTGGTTTGTCACATTGACACTAGGATGCTTATGTGTCAAGCGCACAGTGCAAGTCTACTGGTGATGTGGCTGGTTCAGGCCACTTCCCTGGAATGTGCTTTTGAGTTTTAGGACTAGACAGACAGCTATAAAAGGACTTTTCTTGCATGCTGATCAATTAACCCTTGCTTGATGCTCTCTTGCATATTGACGACTTGAGCTCTTCTTGAGATGTAATGCTAAGGCGTTAGTACTCTTGAAGGTGAAGTGTATACCTGATTAAGTCTGGGGTGCATGACACATGTCAACAAAGGAGTGCCAAAAAACCTTTGTGAGCTTTTCGGTTTTACGGCTTCTCTACCAGAGGTGGTTAGCTCAGTAGCTAACAGTCCGGAGTTGTAGGGATCTCTACGGGGTTGAACGGTGTTGTGCAGAGTTGTACAGATTTGTACAGAGTAGTACGGATTTGTAGCAAATTGTACGGAGCTGTACAGAGTTGTACACAGTTGAAAAGGTTGCACAAAGTTGTATTAATTTGTATGGAGTTGTACAGAGTTGTACGGAGTTGTAGTGATTTGTACAGAACTGTACGGATTTCTTCGGAGTTGTACGCAGTTGTACGGAGTTTAACGAAGTTGTACAGAGCTGTACAGATTTGTACAGTTATGTACAAAGGTGTACATAGTTATAGCAATTTGTAAGAAATTTTAGGGAGTTGCATGGAGTTGACCATAGTGGTACGGAGATATACAGAGTTGTACGGAGTTGTACACAGTTGTACGGAGTTATACAGAGTTTTATGGAGTTGTACGGAGTTGTACAGAGTAACGGGGCTATAGAAAAATGTGGTGAGTTGTAGCGAGTTTTACGGAGTTGTAAGGAGTTGTACAGAGTTGTACGCAGTTGTACCAAGTTGTACGGAGCTGTACAGAGTTGTATGGATTGGTACAGAATTGTACAATGTTGTACAGAGTTGTACAGATAGGTATGGAGCTTTACGGAGTTGTACGGAGTTGTCTGGAGTTGTACGGAGTTGTAGTAAATTGTACAGAGTTGTTTAGAGTTATACGGACTTGTACGGATCCGAACGGATTTGTACACAGTCTTAGAGAGTGTGACAGTGCTGTACAGAGTTGTGCGGAGTTGTACTAAGTTGTAGCGATTTCTACGGAGTTGTACGGAGCCGTATTGATTTGTTCAAATTTGTACGGAGTTATGTAGAGTTTTACGGAGTTGTACAGATTTGTGTAGAGTTGTGAAGAGATGTACGGAGTTCTACAGAGATGTACGGAGCTGTACAGGGGTGTACGGAGTTGTACGGGGTTGCACGGATTTCTAGGGAGTTGTACAATGTTGTGTGGAGTTGTAGAGGGTTATACGGAGCTATTTTGATCTGTACAGGGTTGTACAAGGTTTTACGAAGTTGTACGGAGCTGTACGGAATCGTATGGAGTTTGAGAGAGTGCTACGGAGTTGTACCTAGTTGTACGGTCTTGCACGGATTTGTACGGAGTTGTACGGAGTTCACCAGACCTGTACAGAGTCGTAGAATTTTGTACAGAGTTTTACCAAGTTGTACAGATTTGTATGGAGTTTTACGGAGTTGGACGAAGTTGTACAATTTCTCATAGTTATTCGGAGTTGTAACGATTTGTACCAAGTTGTACGGAGTTGTACGCAGCTGTATGGAGTTGTACGGAATTGTAGCGAGTTGTACGAAGGTGTACGGATTTGTACTGAGTTGTATAGAGATGTACAGATTTGTCAAGAGTTTTACGGTGACGTACGGAGTTCTATAGAGTTGTACCAATTTTCAAATTTGCATGGACTTGTACGGATTTGTACGCAGTTGTATGGAGTTGTACGGAGTTGTACGGAGTTGTGCGGACTTGTACGGAGCTGTAGGAAGTTGTACGGAGTTGTACGGAGCTGTACAGATTTGTACAAATTTGTACGGAGTTATACAGAGTTGTACGGAGCTGTGCAGAGTTGTACATAGTTGTTAGGAGATGTACGGAGTTCTACGGAGATGTACGGAGCTATACATAGGTGTACAGAGTTGTACGGGGTTGTATGGATTTGTAGTGAGTTGTACAATGTTGTATGGAGTTGTACAGAGTTGTACGGAGTTTTACGCAGTTGTACGGAGCTGTACGGTGTTGAAGCAACGTGTATAGAGTTGTAAAAAATTGTACAAAGTTTTACAAAGTTGTGGGATGTTGTACGGAGTTGTACGAAGTTGTACGGAGCTGTACAGAGTTATATGGAGCTGTACTTAGTTGTACAAATTTCTAGCAATTTATACGGAGTTGTACCGAGTTGTATGAAGTTGTACGGAGTTGTACGGCCGGTGTGTGCATCAATTTTTTTGGTTGGGTTTGTGATGAAACCTTTTTATTCTCTCGAGAAAATTCTTCATGATTTTGTTGGTATGTGTGGCTTCCACCCGTCACGACTGACGCCAATGGATTATCCATATACCCACGTTGGTGGTATGTGGTAGAAGAGGGCATGACGACACGATGGGCCTCCAGACTATACCGAGACATCTCTAGCACCTAAGACAGCGCCGGCGAGACGGAGTCGATGCGTTTCGGCAGCCCTGTGGGCTTGTCGGGAGGTAGGAGAGTTTTCTTGGTGGGTTGAGACCCGCACACCTGGTGGACTGTACCGGTGCGACGAGGAGACTCGATGGTTGTAGTAGGGCTTCCGATGTTCGGAAAGCCTCTTTGGATGTCTGGACGCTGATTTTGAGTTTTTCTAACACTGCTCGTATTTTCCCGGTGGCCGAGACACGGGTACTGTTCCGGTACCTTAAGGAGACCACGTTTGTTTACTTGTGGTGTATGCGGTGTGTTCTCCCCGCTGACTCGTTTGGGTTCAGTGGGGGTGACGGGGCCCAGTGCGGTTAGCTGCCGACGCCCCTACATAAGCCCGCTAGGGACTCATTTGTAAACTCTCCTTGTTCTTTCATGTTATGCGTTCCAGACATCGCCAATTTTTTGCTGTTTTGCATTGCACTCACACACAGAGCTCATGTTCATTTTTGCATGGGCCTGCATGCCCTAAAATATTTCAAACTTGCTATCAGAGCGTAGGGGGCGTGTGAGCAGCAGAAGCAGCAGAAGCAATAGCATTCGACGGAACGCAAAGAGAACGCGCCACATGGTGCCACACCGGTAGCAGCGCGAGGTAGCGTGAAGCGACTGCACGTAAACGCCACAAGGGCGGTGAGCCGCATACATCACCATTAGCGACTGCGGTGGCAACAGCAGTAGCGGCAACAAACATAGCAACCGCGGCAGCTACGGTGCCACACAACATGAACACTGGCGGCAACGTAGCTGCTCACAGCAATAGTAGCGGCGGCGGCAGCAGCAGCGGCCTGTGCTAGCATTCATAGCAGCTCCACAGGTGGCAGAAGTAGTAGCAGCAGCCGTTGTGCCGTGTAGCAAAAGCAGCGTGTAGTAGTGACGGTAGTAGCAACAGCATGCAGCAACAGTAGCAATGGCGACAGCAGCAAGCAACAACGGCGGGAGCAGCAAGCAGCAGCAACAGCAGCGGTAGTAGTAGCAAGTAGTAGCAGTAGCTGCTACGCAGAGCAGCAACAGCTTCAACAGTAGCAGCAGAAGCAATAGTAGCAGTAGAAGCAGCAGCTGCAGTGGTAACTGCATCAGCTGCACCTGCCACTACAACTGCTACTACTGCAAAAGCAAGGAGGGCCTTATAGCCCTCCTCTGAGGGTCCCCGTCCCCTCGGAGGGGCCCCCTCGAGCCCCATCAGGGGGGGCCCTCCGAGGGGGCCTGTTGGCTCTGTTTGCCCCCCCCCCTTCTCGAGGGGGCCCTCGGAGGACTTCGTCGAGCCCCTCCGAGGGGCCCCCCAGAGGGGCACGTCGGCCTCGTCGGCCGACTGACGGAGGGGCCGACAACGGAGAGGGACGGACCCCCCTGCCAGTCGCTCACTCGCTCACTCACTTGCTGGCTCAGCGAGCGAGAAAGCGAGAATTGCACCAGAGGGAGGACCGGACAAGCCGGACATCCCCCTCCATCCCCTATTTTCTCCATTGTCCCAGATTAGGGGCAATCGAGAAAACAGAGGACGAGAGAAAAAAATACAAAGAGGATGCACTTGAGAGTGAGTGGAAAAGAAAGAAAAAAAACTAGAAAAGAGGGGCTGAGGGTGAGAAGAGGGGAGAGCAACAAAAACAGAGAGAAAAACAAAAAAAGGAGGGGGCTGAGGACAAGAGAAAAAAAGTGGGAACACAAAGAAAAAACATACAACTACTACCGCCGCAACAGTAGAAGCTTTCGTAACAGCAATAACAGTGGCGGGTAGAGTTGCAACGACTACATAGTGAGGCGACAGTACCGGCACTTGTAGTTGCACCTTCCTAGCCGACAGCAGATTGAGTGTCAGCGGCGATCTCCATTTCGAGACGCATCGTGGACAGGCGTCTCCCTGGGGTCCTTGGATAGGTACGCGTCGTTCACTCCGTAGGATCGATGACGAATTCATTTGTGTCATCTCCGAGGGCTGGGTTGTCTACCGCTTGGAGTAGCAGCCACAACTGGAGCCACCATCCCTTCTGTTCTTGGAGCAGTCTTCACTCCATTAGTAGCAGCAGCAGCCTTAGTAGTTGTAGCTAGTCAGACTCCACTCTCTGGGCATAGTGTGGTGGTGCAGCTCGTTCCGTTTGGTCACGTTTGCTGATCCCGACGCCGTGACTTCCGAGAGTGACAATGCGTACTAGTCTCATTCTCTCCCGTGACTTGGTGTTTACCACCAAGAGTAGGTGCCCTTGGCACCTATCCATCGTCCTGCGCATGAGATGAGTACGCAGGCATTTGAGCAGGCGCCTTGCGCATTTGCCTGCTATTACTATGGTGATGGATGTCATGGTTGGCGTCGCTACTGGACGCGCCCTCGCGGCTAGCATCCACTTTGGCTTCAGCCTCTTCTGAACTTGCGTCCTCCAAAGCATACGGATCTGCCAGCATTGGTAGATCCCCTAGCTGGACCTGTAACGACCATATTCCCCGAGATCCACGGCCCGAGGTAGATGGTACAGAGGCTTTGTGACCTCATCGTCATCGAGCGTGCATCTGCTACTAGTTTGTCGACGGCCTCTTTTACCACATCTCCTTTCTCCTCTCCTCCTTCCTCATTCGATGGTGTCCCTTCAGCTCCACCTGCCAGCCAGTCCCAGGCTGCCACCATCCTTTCGATCCTCCTCTCTCCTACGACCACGATGCCATCGTGCGATTATCTGCCTTCATGTAGTCGTTCCAGTCGTGTGTCCCCGTGGCGTCGGCGTCAGCGCTCCGCAATTCGTGCTCGTGTCAGTTTTTATTCATACTCCACCTCCTCGGCTTCCGTTGATGTACCTGTCGAGGGGGAGTGTGGTCACTACACATTGACTATTGTGACCGTAGCGACAAGATTTGCACTCGCGCCGGGCCATGGAGCCCGAGCATCAACTCAGACAGATTCGGACGATACGGTGACAGCACATGACATGGAGTCTGATCCCAAAATGGCGTTCATGGTAGAGACTTGCATGTCATCGAGCTTGACTTCCACGTCCGGGCTGGATCCAGATCTTTCGCAGCAGCATGTTACATCAGGAGGAGCGCGGGTACGCCATCCCAAGGCCAGTGTCACTTGCGGCTCCGACCAGTGGCGGCCGGGCGGTGGCACAGGAGTTTCGTTTAGATTGGGATGCGTCTACTGGACTTTTGGGGGAGAGTGTGTAGCACGCTCACACCAGTCCGGCAGAGGTTGGAGTGCTTGAGATGTGCATGTCATCGAGGTCGACATCTCCGAGGAACAGGAGCTGGTTGTTCTGCAGCAGCAGGTTACATCAGGAGGAGCGCAGGCATGACGTCCCTGGGCGGTGCCACTCGCGGCCCCGACCGGTGGCGACCCGGCGGTGGCACAGGAGTTCCGTTTAGATTGGGATGCGTCTACCGGACTTTTGGGGGAGAGTGTGCAGCAGACTCACATCAGTCCGGCACATGTTGGAGTGCTTGGGACGTGCATGTCATCGAGGTCGACATCTACGCTCGGGGAAGAGCCGAACGTAATGCAGTAGCAGGTTGCATGAGGAGGAGTGCAGGTCCCGCGTGCCTGGGCGATGCCACTCGCGACTCCGACCGGTAGCGGCCTGGCGGTGGCACATGAGTATCGTGCGGATCGGGATGCCCCCTATCGATTTCCGAGGGCGTTGGCGCATGACACTCACACCAGCCCGACAGCGGTCGTAGTGCATGAACGGAGTCGGCCGGCTGGTCTTTTCGAGGTTGAGGCATTCTTGAGAGCAGCAATTCTGAGAGGTGTCATTGGGACACGTGCTATTGCAGACACAACAGGTTCTACCATGTCATCTGCGCTACCTGAGGAACAGCTTCAGTGTGAGGAGTCGCCCATGTTCCCAGAGTCTATGGGATCTTGTACACACAACAGAGCAGCGACACACATCACCGAGTCAGGTGGTGGTCCTCACTCCACTATCCAGCAGGTGGCAACGACCAGCCTTCCTGGCGAGACGGTGCGCGAGCACCAGCTGCGCTTGCTAGTCGCCTTGACCGGCATTGTTGAGCCGCAGTGCTACACACCTGTGTCCACTACGGTGGTAGTCGAGGACAGTGGAGCACATCCGTACACGGGGATGGAGTCACCTCGTCAGTAGGAGATGCGTTCTGTCCTATCGTGTTCACCTATTGGTGACTCTGCTGATCACATCGACGCTGAGAGTGGCAGTTCTTACACGGACGACATTTCCACATGCTCTACAGACACTTGAATAACAAGTACAGTTTACTCCCACTGTGTCACACGTGTTCCCGTGCTCCTGCAAGACGACCCTACGCTTCCGCAACCCTGGGAAAGTGTGCACCGGCCTCCCCTCGGTCGTCGTTGCTGCCGGTTGGTGCCTACACCATCCGGTTGAGGCTAGCACACCGCGCGCGGTTTACACTTGGTATTAGAGCCACCCTTGGCTCAGGGGCACAATCATCTACGTGGCAACCTCTCCTGGTCAGCGTAGACCATCACGCATATCGTCTCTTTGGCGGATCCGTGCCCAAGGCCAACCACACACTCTGGTGACAAGGCGGTAACCGGAGGACCCGTTGAGGAAGAAGTGGTACCGGACACAAGGATGACTTCAACCGGCTCATCCTCGTTGGCTGCGGCGTTTGACGCACAAGGCGAAGTAACAGCAGCCGCAGCGCTGCAGAAGTTGCTTGTCGAAATGCAGGCCAAGATGGACTTGTTGGAGAAGCAAAACGCGTACCTCAATCAAGAGCTCGCGAAGCGTCCAGTGCCAACACCAGTGGCAGTTGCCACCGCAAACGTACCTGTAGTGGGCGTCCCGAGCCCGCCCAAGCCGGAGCCGTTCGGCCCATCGAAGAAGGATGGGCCAGCTCCGCACGCTTGGATACTTGGACTGGAATTGTACTTCACCAACATCGGCGTGGATTCCTCAAGGTACGAGGCGCGCCGCGACTATGCCGTGACCCTGTTGAGAGAGGCATCGTTGGATTGGTGGGCCGATGTGATGCGGTCCAATCCACACGGTAGTGTAGCAGCAATGGTCGCCGGCATTGCAGCCGCGACCAGAATCTCAATCCTATCGGCTCCAACCTGCAGCAGTGGCGACCCTACCCTCAAATGGCCGACCTCGTGGAAGGAGTTCACGGAGTCGTTTATCAAGCGCTTCACTGTGGGTGACGTGAGGAACAACGCACGTGCCAAGCTGCGTCGGCTTCGCCAAACTGGCGGCGTCGCCGACTACACCCGCAGGTTTCGTGAGATCATGGCCAACTGTGGCTTTGACTAGTATGAATTGTGCTTCCACTACAGCAACAGCCTCAAGAACGATGCTCGCGCTGTGACGGTGATGCACGACCTCAACGATGACCTGTCGGCAATGATTGCAGCAGCTGAACGGTACGACTCGCGCGTGCAACAGGCTCATGCCAACAGCCACAACTCTTTTGGTGGTGGTTACGGCAAGCGGGCCGAGAGCGACTTCACGCCCATGGAGATCGGAGCGTTACAACAGCACAAGTGCTACAACTGTGGCAAGCCTGGCCACATTACGCGGGACTGTCGGAGTCCAAAGAAGGGCGACGGGAAGGGTAAGCGGCAAGGGAAGGGGAAGCAAGCCACGAAGGAAGCAGATAAAGCAACAAAGGAGTCGGGAAACGAGGAGGGCCGGGAGTAGATGGCGTTACTCCTGGCTCCTCTCAGCCCAAACCGCCAGTTGACCGCCCACCCGAACGCCTTGCGGCAATTAAGGGGGTTTCCGAGGTCAAGGCATCGGACACGGGGTATGAGGAGGNAAGGGCGACGGCAAGGGTAAGCGGCAAGGGAAGGGGAAGCAAGCCACGAAGGAAGCAGATAAAGCAACAAAGGAGTCGGGAAACGAGGAGGGCCGGGAGTAGATGGCGTTACTCCTGGCTCCTCTCAGCCCAAACCGCCAGTTGACCGCCCACCCGAACGCCTTGCGGCAATTAAGGGGGTTTCCGAGGTCAAGGCATCGGACACGGGGTATGAGGAGGAGCAGCCCGCACTTCTCTTGGAGGCGTGAGTGAAAGGCGTCAAGGGGAAGGTGGGGAGCCTGCTGGATTGTGGCACGAGCCATAGTTTTGTGAACATGGAGTGTGCTCGGAAGTGGGGCCTCACGAGCAAGAAGCGAACCGCTAACCAAGTGGACGGCACGATTGAAGTGGGGTACTGGCCCGTCCCCTCTCCATTCGCGTGGGTAAGCTTCGCATAACGACCATATACCGGATGTGCCCGATGAAGGATTACGATGTGATCCTCGGTCGTGACTTCCTCCACAAGTACAATCCCGCCGTCAATTGGGAGGCGCGCACCGTCTCAGTCAAGCTCGGAGACAAGGACTATCCCCTGCCTACGTGGTCCGAGGAAGAGGCCGCGGAGGAGGACTTGCGAGGAGAAAGCGCTGCAGCAGTCGGTGCCTCGCAAGGAGGAATCAGCGCCTGTGATGCTAAACTTGGTGCAGCTCAAGCGTGCGATTCGGAAAAAGGAGCAGATTTTTCTGGCGTTCGTGCAAGACGTGGAGGACGATTTCGACGAACCAGAGGATGTGGCGCCTGCTGTGGCGCATGGAGAAACTCGTAAGCAGCCGGGGGTCCAAGGCAAGTTTGCCGCGGTGCCCGAGGGGCTTCAGAAGGTGTGTACGGAGTTTGAGGACGTGTTCCCCGACACCCTCCCGGTGGGTCTGCCACCAAAGCGGGACGTGGACCATCGCATCGACCTCAAAACTGGAGAGCGCACGCCTGTTCGTGCAACATACCGCATGAGCGACGTGCAGTTGCAGGAGCTCAAGAAGCAGCTGACCGAGATGACGGAGTAGGGCTTCATCCGCCCCTCCTCGTCTCCTTACACTGCACCTGTCTTGTTTGTGCAGAAAAATACAGGGGAGATGCATATGTGCGTGGACTACCGGGCGTTGAACGAGTTGACCATCAAGAACCGGTACCCGCTTCCATGAGTTGAGGAGCTATTCGACCAGCTCCGTGCGGCTCGCTTCTTCACAAAGATCGACCTCCGTTCCGGCTACCACCAGATCCGCATCGCAGCAGATGATGTGGAAAAGACGGCCTTCCGCACCCGCTATGGTCACTACAAGTTCCTCGTGATGCCTTTCGGGTTGACCAATGCGCCGGCCACCTTCATGGCGGCAATGAACAACATCTTCAGGCCGTACTTGGATGACTTTGTGGTGGTGTACCTCGATGACATCTTAGTGTATAGCAGGACGGCGGAGGAGCATGAGGAGCATGTGAAGAAGGTCCTTGAGATTTTGAGGACGGAGATTTTTTTTGTAAAACTCTCTAAGTGTGAGTTCGCGGTGGGGAAAGTTGAATTCCTTGGACACATAATTGGCAATGGACAGATTGCCATGGACCCGCGCAAGGTGTCGGCCGTGCAAGAGTGGCCGAAGTTGCGTAGTGTGCACGATGTGCAAGTGTTCCTTGGTTTTTGCAACTACTACCGCAGGTTTATCCTTGGCTACGCGGGAGTGTCAGCGCCACTCTCCAATCTCACTCGCAAGGATCACGAGTGGAGTTGGGGAGTTAGCGAACAAGAAGCCTTTGAGAATCTCAAGAGGGCTCTGACCTCCGTGCCGGCCTTGCACTTGGCCGATAGCGGCCGTGAGTTTGAAATGGCGACGGATGAATCGGACCTGGCCATTGGTGGAATCCTTTTGCAGGACTTTGGTAACTGGTCGCAGCCAGTCGCCTACTACTCGCGCAAGTTGCGTGGGGCGGAGCTGAACTACGCCACCCATGACAAGGAGATGCTTGTCGTGGTCGCAGCCTTCAAGAAATGGCAGTGCTACCTCGAGGGGCGGAAGTGCACGGTCTACACCGATCACCACGCGTTGAAGTACTTCAAGACGCAGCCGAACCTGAATCGGCGGCAAGCGCGTTGGGTGGAGTATCTTGAGTCGCACTTCGACTATAAGATCGTGTACCGGCCGGGTCGCATCAACCCAGCCGACGCCCTCTCACGGCGACCGGACCTGATGATGCGGGTCGCGTCTCTCACCATCCATGAGGATGCCTTCCTAGTGAAGCTCTTCACAGAGGGATACGAGGTGCATGGGGAGTAAGACACTCGGAGATTTTTCTTCGAGGCGCCGTATTGGCGACGGCGCGACACACAGCAGGTGGTGGTTCCCGCGGTGCCCGCGCTTCGGTAGCTGATTTTGGAGGAGTGCCATGACAGTGCCGCGAGCGGTCACTTCTCCGTCGACAAAACATTGAAGACGGTGGCTCGCTTCTTTTGGTGGCCCACCATGTCGTCGGAGGTGGCTGAATTCTGCCGGAGTTGTGACGTGTGCCAACGCCACAAGGCAAGGAGGACAAAGACCCCGGGTCTCCTCCAACCCTTGCCCATCCCCGAGCAGCCGTGGCAGGACATCTCCATGGATTTCATCACGGGTTTGCCCACGACACCTGCAGGCCACAATGCAGTGTTGGTGGTGGTGGATCGTTTCAGCAAGATGTCGCACTTCATTGCGACGCGCAATACGGTGAGCGCGGAAGGCACGGCTCGGCTGTTCCTCGAGCACGTGGTGCGTCTTCATGGCGTGCCGCGGTTTATCGTGAGCGACCGTGACCCACGTTTCACAAACAAGTTGAAACCCCGGTGGCTTGCATGGTGCACCACCACAAGTTGAAACCCCGGTCGGACAGTGCCAACGACACAGATCAAGGCTTGAGGTTTCCTTGAATGTATAATCTGACTGTGGATTTGGAATCTACAGGAAAAACCATGCGAGATTGACCCAAGAACGGGGTCGATCCATCAAGAATTGAGGAAGTTACGCCCGGCCAAAGGTTGGACCGGCCGAGGAGAAAACAGGTGACGGGAATTCATCCCCAAGGACCAAGGCTCGACCCTCGGAAGACCCAACAAGGCCGAAGCGTGCCTTGGGGCCCGGTTAGTCAATGAATCAAGGATCATTGAGGGCCAAGGGCGCTTCGGAATGGCGTCCCGAGGTGTTATTGCCAGAAAGGGCGCTTCGGGCGGCCGTCACCGCCGCTAGTGGTGCTGCCAGCGGCAGATTGCCGTGGTTCACGGAAACGGCCATATCTCGGCCGTTCCTCCACGGAAATGATGCGATTCTTGGTGCATTGGAAAGCTGGGAAGATGAGCTACGTTATGCTTGGGCAATAACGCTCATCCCAGGCCCATACGGAGCCGCGCACGGCCCGGCGACCTCGGGTCGCCTAGGATGTGTCATCATGTACATATGACTTGTATGTTGACTCTTGAATAACAAGTACAGTTTACTCCCACTGTGTCACACGTGTTCCCGTCCTCCCCCAAGACGACCCTACGCTTCTGCAACCCCGAGAAGGTGTGCACCGGCCTCCCCTCGGTCGCCGTTGCCGCCGGTTGGTGCCTAGATCATCTGGTTGAGGCTAGCACACCGCGCCCGGTTTACACGGTGGACTGTACCGGTGCGACGAGGAGATCCAACGGGCTTCTGATATTCGGAAAGCCGTTTTGGATGTCTGGACGCGGATTTAAAGTTTTTCTAACACTACTCGTATTTTCCCGGTGGTCGAGACCCGGGCACTAGGAGAGCTGTTCTGGTGCCTCGAGGAGACCACGTTTGTGAGATGTTTCCTAGAACCTTCCTAACCACTTGCCGCGACACTAGGCGTCAGCGCCAGGTCAGCGTGTGACAACAGTCACAAGTTAAAAACAAAACTGCAAGGGTCTGGGTTGGGACACGAACAGAGTGTCAGGAAACTCAAAACTGAATATAATTGCAGAGAGAAATGACAAATGACAGGTCCAGGGCATAAATACCTGCCGCGGCGCACGGCGGGTGTCGCACGCGGCAGTCCAAGAGCTGTCCTAAAACCGGCCCAAAACCACTGTTTTGGCCGCAACTCTGCGCACAGACATCCAAACGTAACACCGTCGGAACCTAGAGATTCAGAATCTCGAGCCCGACGCTACGACTGGTCACACGCACAAGTCCGGCATCGATCGGTGAACGGGCAATACAAAACATGCAAATCAGGCTCAAGAGCCAGTCCACCGAGAAAACTCCAGCGCCTGCAGAAAAACTGCAGAGCACCCGAGCAAGCACCCGGGACGTCGTGGCAACCGTCTGGCAGCTGCTAGTGGCTGGATCCACCAACCGTCAGTGCTCCGGC
>SZWC01000164.1:146460-177659 GCA_023375785.1 Penium margaritaceum | reverse complement strand
CCCCCCTCTCTCTCTCTCTCTCTCTCTCTCTCTCTCTATCTCTCCCCCCTCCCTCGCTCTCTTCCCCTCTTCCTCCCTCTCCCCTTCATGCTACCTGTGCTCTGCCTCTCCTTCTTTCTCCCTTGTGGAAATTATGTGTTTGAGTCAATTCATCCTAGAGCCAAGCACAACTTGGCGTTCTACTTTTTCCCCTCATGTTTTCCATTTATGGTTAATCACCTCTAAAAACTACACTCTTCATACAGTGTACATGTCACATGTATGCCTCTGGAAATTTCATGGTACCTTCGTGGAAGTTACATTACAATGTACTTTACTACGTATGTTCACACATCTAAGAATGTACTTGTATGATGTAACATGCGAACATTCATGGAAGGCTTGTAATTAAGTTTTAAACACTCAACAAGTACCATGTTTTATTTTTCCACAACTCAATTTACAGTTTGCTTACACAGATGTACATTTGTACCTAAAAGGAGTATCTATGATCTGTGTATCTTGTGGACATGTAGAAAATACACGAAGTGTACAATACACTTAGTGTATTTTTTACATTTCCGTGAGATCCAAAAATCATATACACTCTCCTAATACACTCTGCCCTTTTTGAGGGGGGGTGGATATCCAGCTCCCATGTTGCCCCTCCCCCCTCCAAAACAGGCAAAGTGTATTGGACGAGTTTCTATGATCTATGTATCTCGTGGACATGTGGAGAACACACTAAGTGTATAATATAATTGGTGTATTTTTCACATGTCCGTGAGATACACATATCATATACACTCCCTTAATACAATTTTCCCTTTTTAAAGGGGGGAAGGATCTCCCGCTCCCATGTTTCCCCCCCTTCCAAACAGGTAAAGTTTATTGGGGGAGTGAATATGATCTGTGTATCTCACAGACATGTAGAAAATAAACCAAGTGTACAATACACTTAGTGTATTTTTCACATGTCCGTGAGATACACAGATCATATACACTCCTCTAATACACTCTGCCCCTGTGAGGGGGGGGGGGGATATCCAACTCCCATGTTTCCCCCTTCCTCCAAATAGGCAAAGTGTATTGGAGGAGTGTCTATGATCTGTGTATCTCATGTACGCGTGGAAAATACACTAAGTGTATAATACACTTGGTGTATTTTTCACATGTTCGTGAGATACACAGATCATATACACTCCCCTAATACACTCTACCCTTTTGAGGAGGGGGGGCAAAGTGTATTGGGGGAGTGTATATGATCTGTGTATCTCACGGACATGTGAAAAATACACTAAGTGTACAATACACTAAGTGTATTTTTCACATGTCCGTGAGATACACAGATCATGTACACTCCCCTAATACACTTTTCCCTTTTCAGGGGGGGAGGATCTCCCGCTCCCATGTTGCCCTCCCCCTCCAAACAGGTAAAGTGTGTTGGGGGAGTGTATATGATATGTGTATCTCACGGACATGTGAAAAATACATTAAGTGTAGAATACACTTAGTGTATTTTTTACGTCTGTGAGATACACAGATCATATACACTCCACTAATACAGTCTGCCCTTTTGAGGGGTGGGGATATCCAGTTCCTATGTTGACCCCCTCCTCCAAACAGGCAAAGTGTATTGGAGGAGTGTCTATGATCTGTGTATCTCATGGACACGTGGAAAATACACTAAGTGTATAATACACTTGGTGTATTTTCACACGTTCGTGAGATACACAGATCATGTGCACTCCCCAAATAAACTTTTCCCTTTTTGAGGGGGGGGAGGATATCCCACTCCCATGTTGCCCTCCCCTCCAAACAGGTGAAGTGTGAAAAATACATAAGTGTATTTTTCACATGTCTGTGAGATACACAGATCATAGACACTCCCCCAAGACACTTTACTCTTTTGGAGGGAGGGGATCTCCGGCTCCCATGTCCCCCCCCCCCCACAAGTAAAATGTATTGGGAGAGTGTCTATGATATGTGTATCTCACGAACATGTGAAAATTACAGTAAGTGTATAATACAATTAGTGTATTTTTCACATGTTTGTGAGATACAAAGATCATACACACTCCCCTAATACACTTTGCCCTTTTTCAAGAGGGGGGGGAGGATCTCCCGCTCCCATGTTATCCCCCCTCTCCAAACAAGTAAAGTGCATTGGAGGAGTGTCTATGATTTGTGTATCTCATGGACATGTGGAAAATACACTAAGTGTATACACTTAGTGTATTTTTCACATGTCCGTGAGATACACAAATCATATACACTCCCCTAATACACTTTGCCCTTTTGGTGGGGGGGTATCCGGCTCCCATGTTGCCCCTCCCTCCCCCAAACAGGTAAAGTGTATTGGGGAGGTGTATGATCTGTGTATCTCACGGACATGTGGAAAATAAACCAAGTGTATTATACACTTAGTGTATTTTTCACATGTCCGTGAGATACACATATCATATACACTCCACTAATACACTTTGCCCTTTTGGAGAGGGGGGGGAATCTCCGGCTCCGATGTTGCCCCCCCCCCTCCAAACAGGTAGGTAAAGAATATTGGGTACATTGGAATTCAAATGTCACAATAAAGAAAACTCTTATTTTATAAACGCTGAAAATTTATTCCCATAACACACATTGTTTGGTGAACACGTATCTTTGAACCGTAAGGATACCTCCTAGAAGCTTCCTGTATATATATATAATGTAATACATAGATCATGCAATGTATAAAGGAAGAACGATTAACCATACCTCATGTTTTCATGCCCACGAGAGCGGGGGAAACTCTGTTTAAATTTGTTTTGCACAATTTCAGGCATTTACCATGCCTATTCAAGGTAAATAATATGAAGCACTCTCAAATAGAGCTACAATGAGAGCGTTCTACTTTCCAGGATGACCTCAATGCCTAATGCATCACGGAGGAATGCCTTTATTACAAGCAAGGTGATAAAGTAAAGCGTACGAGCCAAAATGACATTTAGTTATAGTTCCCAGGTTTCCGGGGCTTGAGACCGATGTCTCGATGAGTCGTGGTCCGAAAAATAATCTTGGTCTAGAGTCTAGTTCGACTCTAGCCCGGATTCAGGCCATAGGCCGGATTTAAGGCAAGCGGAGTGTCGCGATGGAAGATCCATCGCGTCACTCCTCCTCCACTCTTGATGGCCGCTAGGATCCTGCTCCCACGTGGATGTGCCACGTGGAATGATAGGGTTTTAGGTTGCATGTTTACAAAAATGCCCTATGACGACCCTGTCCGTTTGTCGCGCGGTTCCTCTCAGCCAAAACGGCTGAGGCGACCATTCGCTACTCCTCCTGAGACGACTATTCTGAGGGCCTACATTTTGGTTCAGCAGTTAGTCGCAAAACAGACCACATATGTTACATTGGTATTCGAGCATGTCATCCTGTGCTCGAAAGACACGGTGTCAAATCCTTCTACACCCTATTTTTATTTCCTGGGGCGCCAGGATCTGGCCAACGCAAACCAAGATATCGTCTTCGTTTGACCCCGGAAAAGACCCCCATAAAAAGCGACACGGAGCTCGGTCTAAGCTCTACAATATTTTGAGAATGTCTCAAATATTTTACTTAATTATTTTGTTGTACATGGAAAAAAGGGAAGACCGATTGTCTTCCGAACACACCACTAGGTGGCACTTGGGAGATTCCAAGCATCAAACGAATCCTCAAGTTGAGAAATTCTATGTTCACCATTTCCAGAACGTTTGGCACGTGAAAACCTTTGTGGTCGAACCCGAGTATGTGGTCAAGTTGACCATTGGTTCTGACGCAAGAATCTAAAAGCTCTGGTTGAGCTCTTCTGAAAATCAACAATTCTGATTTTCTTTTTTCTTTCGGTTCCAAAGCACACAAAGGAGGAAAACCGACAGTTTTCCCTGTCTTGGACGGAATTTAGTGGGAAATATTTCAACACAAGAAATTTAGCACCAACAGTGCCTAAGTTATGGATAAATCTCAAATTTTGGGATATTTTTGGAAAAAACCCAGAAGGGCTGATTCTTCAAAGCCACCACATGGCTCAACGCGGGTTGTACATGCGCTAAACAAATTGGATTTGTACAAAAGAGTCATAACGGCGTACACCGGGTTGCCAAACTATAACAGTGACTTACATTGAGACGAATTCTCGATTCCAAATAAAACAATAAAGACACCATATGTACAGTGACCACTCAACAACCCACCTACTTGTCGCAACAATGCAAAATGTGTGCAACACAAAGTGAGTGTCGATTGCACGGTTACATGGACCTCTACCACATAATTGACGTTAGTGCCGATTGCACTGCAAGCAACAGCACAAGTTCTAGTTGCCGAAATGTTGGTGGTGTCAAACACACTACTCAAAAAGTTCTAGTTGCACATTAATCACGGATGCCGAAAGCATCCATGATGCTAGTGCCGAACGCACTGCTCATGGTCTACGCTGATATGACCAAAATAAATACCGATTCCGTATCCACCTGGGTGTCAATTGCACCAAGGATGCTGTGGTCAGTGATTTGTGAATGGATTATGACAAAACAAGAGTGTGAGTGCCGTTCGCACGCAACACACACACGCGATGGTGGAAATCCACGCATGATGGTCGACTAACAAGTGCCGGTTGCACCTGGAATATGACGAACATGGAAAATGCAATTTTATCATTCACGCGAGTGCCGAACGCACAATAACCATGATATTGGACGCATAGCCGATGAGTGTGTCGGTTAAATCGTTGACACGAGTGTCGAATGCACCGTTGTCATAAACATCGATTATAAAATTGACAAAAGATGCGGGTTGCACTGTTGTCATGGGTGCCGAACGTTTCAGTGATGCAAGTGCGAATGCATGATGGCCATGAGTTCAATTGGACTAGCTATGCTAGTGTTGATGGTACAACACATGTTAAAAGATGCTGATTGCAACGATAACATGGGTACCGATCGCACCCCGTTGTATCAACTAGCAAGAAATAGCCAACTCGTTGTCTCGTCATGCTAGCTTGCGATAGACCACCAAACAAAAACATACGATCTATGCGTGGAGTAGTTCCATGGACAAGTACGATAAGCGCAATATTTGAAGTACTTGTCGTCTGATGACGACGACTAGGATGATCATACTGAAGAATTATTCAAATAGAGAATCAACAGGCATGTCCGGAAACAATCACAGATGACTGTGGTGCTCAGATATATGCCCAAATGGCGTAACACAGCGGCCTTGGTCGTCACCAACAGTAGCGATCATTGGAAGTTAAAAACTTCGCTCTGTCGATAACAGTATGTCAAGGTACTTCCGAAACAAGTACGAACCAAATTCTAACGGATAAATCATGGGTGACGAGGACAATTTCCTCAAATTTGGACCATGTGAAAGGTGGACGTACTCCTCCATATCCATTGGTTGAACGTGCTACGAAATCCCAGTCGGCTGAGCTGAGTTCCAAAACATGCACGGCTTGCATGACCGCAGGAGGTCAAAGCACATGACCAAGTACTGGAGACAACCCTCGTTTCAGTGGGTCAAGGTATGCTATTTATACCATGGTACTTCAGCCACATGAAATTGGGTTCATATCAAGCATGGAAAACGTACAATACATGCACAAAAACCTTATCCATCAGCTGTTGGTGCGTCGATCATGAAATCCAGTTATGGATAAGTTGGACGGACGAATGATCACAACGGTTTTGTGACAATTGAAAGGGTTGATGATATCAGCTAATGTTTTGGATAAAATGGTGACACCATTTCACTAAACAAGTGGTTTAGTGGATGCAGGACGTGTGCTACAACAGTCGCACGTCCCATTGTGCTATAATTTCCAAAGGCAAACGTGATCATTTCATGACTTAGCTCGTGTCATGAATATGTCACGAGATGTCAGACACACCTGGTGTGTTAGCACGCCGGCTTCAATCCTCAATCATTGACATCGCGCCGCCTGTACACAGTGTGTACTGGATGCACCTGTACCTTTCGGAGGTTCAGAGCATCATCAGTCATACTCGATGGAAACATCGGTCCGTGATTGAACACGTCAAGGATGATATGCTTGAATAAATTCTCAGTGGTAAAACCATTGACACTCTCTCACTCGGTGAGTGATAGATACAAGTCGGGGTACCCGACCGGTACCGACGATGAAAAGGTACATGAGTGTGCCAAAAACCCTATTGAAAAGACAAGAATACTTGTGAGTGGGGGTTGTAAATGTGCCAGAGAGGGACAGAGACTCTTCTATGGGTCCTGAACGGTTTAAGACGCCACAGTGCGGTGGTCGAAGACTGCAAGAGTCACTCTCTGGCGTATGACAAGATTGAATGAATGTCGAAAGTGAACAAATTTGAAGGCGACACCTTCATTCTATCATCACTCGGAGATTGAACATGTCATGGACATTGATAGAAAAAAGTACGTGAACCGATATCGATGACATAAATTCATCCACGGGTTGGTGAAAATCCATCTCAGAGAAAATGAGCAACAATGATTTTCTACTCATGGTGCTCCAGAGAACTATGACGATCTCATAGATTTCTACAAACAACTATGACATGATTAAGATCATGTCACGGTCTAGGTTTTGTGCTCTAGGCTTATGACCGTGGAGACGATCTATAAGCCGATAGCCTTAAGCTAACAATGTGTTACCACCTACATCTTGGTGGTCCGACCGACCACATAACGTTTCATAATCAAAATTGAGACAAAATAATGACGAGTGTATAATAACTACATGTTGATATGAGGACTTTTCAAGATGAACCTTGAGAAACGATATTTCTCATCCGATTCTTTTGATGTTTGGAGAGACGTCTCAAAGTTGAGCGCATCGTGACATGGTACACTAGTCGTGTACGTCACGCTCTTCAAGCATTGTGTGGATGGATTCTGATCATACCAAAGGCATGGTGTAGAACCAGCTATCCGATTTGTTGGAATAATACTTATCTTCGAGAGAGATCATAGTGACTACTGTGTAGTCGAACCACGCTTCATTGACCCGAAAGGTCATGGTGAAGTGACTCAAGCCCCTTGGTTTTGGGGATGATTTCATTGATGTACATTGCCGAATGCATGTACAACATGTTTTGGATGTTGCTATGGTGACATCAAGGATTGTGGTGGTTTGTCAGATGTCTTTAATGGGGGCGATACCCTCTACAAGTGTCTCGGATATGGCATATGAAAACTACTCTATTGAGTGGAAGTACCGAACGTACGCAATATAAGACATTGAAGCAACACGGATTGTTGGAAGTTGACAACCACAATCCATTGACGGGTTCTCGAATTCAACCCTTGGACGCGATTACATAATCGTAAAAGATTTACAAACTTGTTGTTCCAGGATCATTGGATGTGATTCGGAACTGTTATATCACAATCACACGGATTTGACACCCAAAAGGTGGTCTTCCAACTTGTACCGTAATGATTGTGATCATGGTACACCCGTTTGGTAAATACCATATGACGAATACTTCATTTGTGGATAGAATCCATGGTCGTTGAGATCGACTATCTCAGCTGACCTAGTTCAAAAATAGCACACTTGTGACACGGACGTGAGCGGCAACCTACGGTACCTATTTCAGGAATGAAGGGATAATGGTTGAGACCAATATCATCTAGGTCGGAGCACTTTCGTGTCCAGTGATGGTAATTGCGCATGCCAGACGACCGATGCCGCCTCCTTCAAAGATGAGTGCAATCTTTGAAAGGAAAAATAGGTGTGCTTAGGAACCCTGTCTTAGGGTCTTGGTGCCTCCCAACCCTAAGATCAAGCTAGCATGCAAGTTGCATGGGCTTAGTGGAGCTGGTTGAGTTCAGCCAACCAACCCACAGGTGCTAAAAGAGGTCAAGTGGACCTTCGTGTGGTCATGAACATGTGGTTGCAAACCGAGAGGACTTATGTCCACATACTGGTTTGCACGTATTAACAATGTTGCGGGGAGGTACCACCTTGGCAACAACCCCTTGGAAGAGATCATGTCCAAACGAAATGGGAAGTGTTGTGTGGACTTGGACAGTTTTCGCGGGGATGCCCGGTTGATTGGTCGCAGGGACGCTCCTTGCAAAGGGGGAGGAGGCGTCACCACAATTGGTTGCTGAACACGTACCACAAAAAGGTTGGAAAACTCATCCTATGTACTCTCTTCCAAACCTGCAAGTTGTCGTGACAATATACATCCCAAAAGGCATCGACTATGCCATTGATACACACGTGTGGTGAGCCTGTGGTGAAGACTCACCAACACTTGTGAAGAACGTACAAGGATTGTACGTGTTTCATCTTGGTAAGAGCCAGGGATCACGCAATCAACACATGATGTTGTACGCTAATGACCATAACCACAAAAACCACAAGTGTGTGATTGATTGTGCGTGAACGTAACGCAATCGTATTGCGGATGACAAGAGTTCACATGTGTGATCGTGTTTGCAATTCTTGTTACATGGTTTACATCATAAAATACGCGATGATCAAACCTCCATGAGCAAAGACGAACCAGGACGGTTCGAAGCAAAGGGGGAGGAATGTAGCGTACGAGCCATTTTTAGAATTAAAAATGGATTTTAGTTATAGCTCCCGGGTTTCCAGGGCTCGATACCGATGTCTCCATGAATTGAGGTCCGAAAAATAATCTCGGTCTAGAGTTTAGTTTGACTATAGCCCGGATTCGGGCCATAGGCCGGATTTAAGGCAAGAGGAGTGTCGCAATGGAATATCCATCGCATCACTCCTCCTCCCCTCTAGTTGGCCGCTAGGGTCCTGTTCCCACGTGGATGTGCCACGTGGAACGATAGGGTTTTAGGTTGCATGTTTACGGACAAGGTCGTCATAGGTTGCCCTATGACGGCCCTGTCCGTTTGTGGCACGGTTTGTCTCAGCCAAAACAGTTGAGGCGACCATTCGCTACTCCTCCTGAGATGACTATTCTGAGGGCCTACATTTTGGTTCAGCAGTTAGTCGCAAACCATACCACGTCTGTTACATCAAGATACCTTTGCCGATCATGTCGCTGATCTTGTCCTCTCTCAGATCCAGCCCACTCTGCACTCGATCCCTGATGTGTCTACGACTAACGGTGTTGCTATTTCCTTATTTATCACTCCCGCTTCTGCATCCACTACCTCTAGCACTACTCATTTGGACCCATGAACCGGAGCAGCCACGGCAGCCAAAGCCCTTGCTCAGCCCCCACAATGTCAGCATGACCTTGACAGACCACCATCCCATTTTACTTCCACACTCTCCTCGTCTTGGGAGGTTCCCTTCTAGTGCTTGGACCCAAGATGAACAAGTTAATGAATACTACCACACCCTCGGCCATTTTGTTGTACCTCCCTTTGTCCCTATTGAGTTAAATAAGCTCGTGTTATCTGTTCCCCCATCATTGGGCGGCCGGACGATCTCACTGATGAGATTGGCTCATGCAAAATAAACATAGCTCGTCGCACGCTTGCTAACACTATTGGTGCTTACACCCTCATCAAGCGACATAACAATGTGACTGGCCATGCAACCCAAATCGTTCTCACCGTCCTGTTCAACCAGCTTGTCATGCGTGCTCATGAGAATTTTGATGCGCACTGGGAACGCAGCCTCAAGCTACTGTGTGACCTTGACAAAGCCATACAAAAGCAGCTCCCAACTGTCCTCCATCTTCAATAGCCTCATCCCTAAAAATTCCAACATCTTCTATGAGGCCAAGGCTTTGGAGCGCGAGCGCCTTGCCGCCGAGCTCATGTGTGACAAGTCCTCGCCAGGCATTGGGACACTCTGGAAGTTCACAAAGCATCGTCTCACTCACTGGTGGAGTGCACTGTAAAATAACCGTATTTGTCATAAAGTTGTTGCTACAGCAAAATATAGTCAGCTCTTTTGCATCTGTTACAGTGACATATTCCTCCACATCCTCCACTCCCTCCTCCTCCACAATTCCTCCTCTCTAGTTATTTAGGGAGGGAGGACAAGGCCTGAGGGGAGGGCAAGGGTGAAGATTTTGATGGAGGATCTGGTAGTGGAAAATCCGGGCATGGGAAAGGCAAGGTTTCTCCTGCTTCCTTTGCAGGAAAGGCAAGCCGGGCATTGAAAGGCATTGTTTCTCCTGCTTCCTGGCAGAATGATGTTTTGGTGCTATAAAAAATTCTACCTTAAAATGCTCTGTGCCTATCGAAAACAGACGCCTGGAATATACCATGCATGCACACTGGGCTCATTAATGATGTGGCGGTGGCGGCACGTCCTGAGCTTCTACTTCCACTACTCCTCCTGGTGTTTGTGCTCCCATCTTCACTTTTGTAACACCCCACAACACTATTGAGGCTTCCTATCCCACATCGTATTGTTGGGGACAGTATCATCGTTCAATGGTCCAGCCTTCTACGGACCCCTGTTTGATCCCTACACTTCTCCAACATGGTTCCCGCCTGGTTCCTTGTAGAGCAGTCCATCCTTGGGTGTTGTCATTTTTAGGATGATTGTCAGTTGGACGTTTCTCTGTCACAACTTGTCCACCGATGTCATCTTTGTGATCAAGGAGGTGAGAGTGTGTAAGTGTGATGTATCACTTGCATGCAAGGATAATGGGGCTCATTGTGGCTCTTCCACTTCTGGGGTTGAGGACACTCTGCCTCTTGATGTTCCATGAATTGATGGTAGGTTTTTTGTTTGACTACCTTGCTGCCTTACCTCATGTCATCAACAGATTTCTCCAGGCTCTGCCACTATTACTCTGGGTCGTGCCCTGGAAACCACAAATGCATCATGTGTCTTCTAGATTCTGGACTCCGGAGCCACCCACCACATGGCATCCTCCTATACATTGTCCGTCTGCCTCATTCTTGTTGTCTCTATGCATTTTATACAATCTAGCTCTGGCCAGCTTCTTCCTACTCAGGTTGTTGGCGTTGTTGAATTCATCAGTCCAAGGATAGACTTGTTTCTCCACGATGTGCTATATGTGTCTGCTCTTGGATTGAGTTTACTCTCTGTTACGACTCTTTATGACCATGGCATGGAATTCTCCTCCAGCCGAGGCATTGCCTCTGTCTCATGTATTACAAAAGGTTGCATTCTGCTTTGCAACATGCACTGCGACCACCTGTTTCATGTTCCTTATTTTGCACCCTCTTCTACCACCACTGCTCTTTTCCATGTCGCTTGCTCACTTTTTCCGACCTACACACAGCTGCTACATCATCGTCTATTCCATATCCACAATACCGCGATTGACCACTTGCTTTGCGCTCAACCCGTCCATGGTCTGGATGCATCCACCATCCCTGTCCCCTGTGCTGATCATTGCCTTGACTTCTTCCAGGGAAAAATGCATCACTCTCCCTTCTCCACATGTGACTCCCGTGCCTCCCAACCCCTAAAACTTCTCCATGCTGATGTCATGGATCTCCTAGCTCATGAAGCCGTGGAGGACATCAGTCATTGCATCCTCTGTCTCATGGATAATTTCTCTCGCATGCGCTGGGAGACATTCATTGCCATTCGGCAAAAGGGTGACATTTTCTTTGTCCTCGGGTCCTGGCTACCATAGTCTAAACTCGCTTCCGAACGTCGGATTCACAATTTTCATTCTGATTGCGCTGGAAAATTCATGGAACCAACCGTTCTTTTTCTGTCTTCCTATAGCTTGTGCCTAGAGCTATCGACCTTTTAGACACCTCAGGAGAATGATGTCTTGGAGCACTAGCACTGTACTCTTGTTGACGGTGTTCACACCCTTCTTGTTCACACCCTAGATCTCACGGTCCTCTTCTCTCTTATGTCATTCATTTTGAGTGTTGATTTGGTCTCCGGGTGTACTTACGCCTGGTTTGGGTGTAGGGCTGCATTGCTGCCGTCTGGCCCCCCGAGGATCTTTGTGAAGGCAAACTCAGTCTCTACACTCACCTCTGTACCTTTCTTGGTGTCTCCACTATGTCCAAATAGTTGCACTTTTGACATGCTGACCAATCCCCTCTCATTGAGTACCATAATGAATTTTTCTTCAAGGATGTGTTCCAGCATGAATTGTATCATGCCGCTCCTTCGTCTTCTTTTTTCTCACTCTGTCAGCTTGAGGAGGGGTATGTCTATCTCAGTTTTTGGTCTCAATGGCCCATGATCCTTTACTCTACCCTCTACCCACCATTGGTGGCACCCACTGAGATTTCGTTCACTCATCCGTCAACGACTCCTACTGCACTCATTACATCCTCCCTAAAGTCATCCCAGTCTCCATGTCGTTTGACACCTCGTCTACTGATTCGGCATCTGTGCCTATCTTTACTAGTCCTTCAGAAAAAAATTCTTCTAATCCTTGACATTCTTTGGCTCTAAAGACCATTGTAACTGAAGACGCCTCAACATCATGTCATAAGTTACAAACCACTACTCTTGTTGTCGGTCCAAAGCCATACAGACGTGGTGGGAGAATTCTCTCTCTCTCTCTCTCTCTCTCTCTCTCTCTCACACACACACACACACACACACACACACACACACACACACACACACACACACACACACACACACACATCAATTGAACTCTTAGTCATCCCAGAATTGTGTGCGACCTAATGTATCCTCCTTCACTGCAGAGTCCTTTGTCCGACCCACTGGTCTTGAATCACTCAGACTTGCCATCAATGTGGTCCATCCCAACTCCGTAGTGAAATATGCACTTGTCACACAAGAGTTTCACAGTGCTCTAGACGTCTCTGTCTCTGTCTATGTCACTATCTGCTTTGTGATGAGTGGAATTTCTATACTTCCACCTGAGCCACCCACTGTCTGGCAGGGTCTAGAGGCCGCTGACGCTGATCTCTGGAAAACGGCCATGCAAGAGGAGTTGAGTAATATCATAGAGCATGAATTCTATGAGCTCATAGATCTGCCTACCGTTTATGAAGCTGCCTTAGCCTGCTCGGCCCTTTGGTGCAAGCTGAAGCCAAACTATAAATTCGACCGATAGAAGGCTTGCTTGATAGCGAGATGGTTCTAAAAAAATCCATCAGCCGACTTCGATGAAACGTTTTCTCTAGTGGGACGGTACACCACTGCCCGTGTGCTCTTCAGCCTTGTTGCATAGCATGAGCGAGATCTGGAGTAGATGGATGTTAACAACACATTCCTGCATGGACATCTTGGTGAGGAGATCTACATAATACAGGGTATCATGTAGATACCCATCACGCTTCACTGATGGAACAAACAAGGTCTTGCACCTGCGCAAGGCCGTACATGGCTTCAAGTACTTCCATATGGAGATATCGTCCACTTGCAAGACAGAGGTGACTATCACTGGAGCACAGTCATCCCAACGCTCTTCATGAGTGCTCCATCATAGCACTCTTTGTGGCAATTCTTGTCTATTTCAGTGACCTGCTCATTGCCTCTCCTAGCCCTATCGATGTCCATTCAATCAAGGTCCTCCCATATTCCACATGCAAGATGAATTACTTCGGCCAAGCTCAAATGTTTCTAGGCATGGAGCTTGAGCATGAACACCAGCATCACAAATTGCATGTGCACCAGGCTGATTATTTTTGTACCCTCGAAGTTTTCTTTGCCTCTCTATTGGCTAAGGTTCTTATTGCGTTGACTCCAATGACGCTAGCAGCCCAGCGCCTCCTGAAGTTGCATGATCCATCACAGCTGGGAGAGACTAAAAATATCACTTATTACCTCAATGTGATTGGATGTCTCATGTATCTCGCCACCACGACTCGAGCAGATTTGGCCTTCGAAGTCAATTTTCTGGCTTAATTCTCATAGCAGTTCTATTGCAACTTGTCCTGCATGAAATGGTCAAGCAACGAGCAAGCTAGAGTCAATTCTCATGGTGTCCATGGATCCACCAGCTTAACCTAAGTGTCGAGCTCTCACAACCAAGAGCTCGAGCAGGTGGGCCTCAAGGAACGAGACCCATCCATCAGCCGGCGAGCGAAGCTTGCCGGTGCAACCTGCTCGAGCAAGGCCAAATCCCTCATGTGGCACACACGAGGGATGGGGTTGAATATCCCAAGCCAAGGTCACACACCATTACACACTGTATGTCCCTATCGATACCTAAACCCAGACCTAAACTAGGTTCCCAAAGTTCCGTATTGTACATTTCAGACCAAACATCCAGAATGAAGACAACCATAGGTTTCACAGGAAATTCAACATAGTCATCGCGGCTGTCACTAAACGTCAAGCGGAGGCAATGCTGTGAGAGCGAGGAAAGCACATGAGAGATGCCAGATGCAACTGAGGATGGGTCCAGCGTGGATGCTCAGTGTGCGTCACCTCCATTTTGTGGATCAGCATGTCGTGCGCACTCAGGTCCACACCAGAGGGAAACATATATACAGAGAGGATTAACACACCCCCTTGGACGTAAGTGTGGTGGGCATGCATCCAAGGTACTTAAGTTGCTGGTGGAGTGCAGGAGGTAGGAGTGCCTTGGTGAGGAATTCGGCCATTGGGACATCACCGCTGACCGGGCATACTTGCACGGTGCCTGCCTCGACTGCTTCGCGTACAAAATTATGCTCTACGCTAATATGCTTTGTGTGAGGATGCAACACACCATCATTCTCAGCAATGCGGCGTGCAGCAAAGCAGTTACTGTGAAGTGCAACGGCATAAATGTGCAGCCCCAATTCCTGAAGCAGTCGTGCCATCCAGATGCATTCACATGTTGCTTCACCCAGTGCCATGTAGTCAGCTTCAGCCACACTCCGAGCCGCACATGACTGCTTGGCACTTCGCCACAACACTGCAGTACCCCACATAAAGAACACATAACCACCACGACTGTGGGCCCCACGATCACGTGCGTAATCACTGTCACAATACCCATCCAACAACGGACTCGCAGAGGGTGCAAATACCAAACCAAGCTCAGCAGTGTCCATCACATAACGAAGCAGCTTCAACAGTGCTTTGAGATGTGTGATTTGTTGCTATTGGCTGAACTATGCCGCCATGTTCAATGTGCATGAGATACCAAGTCGTGGGGTGGAAGCAAGATACGACAAACTGTCATTTATCTATCTATATAGTGTGGGGTCACAGTCCGGTTTATAGTCAGTGGTGTTTGCATCCAAAAGGTGTGCATACACATCAAGACTCATCGATGAATGCTGTCATGGAAGATGCTGCACTAGGTGCTAAAAGCATGCAGTGAGGTGTGATATGAACCGTCCTTGATGCAATCCAAGTGTGCGAGCAGCCCTGTCCCTGGTGATAGTCATGCCCAAGAAGCTCATTCCATCACCCAAGTCTCTCATGCCTGGTGAGCAGCTTCTTGGTTTCTGTGATGAGTGAAAGAGAGGGTGACAGGATAAGTAGATCATCCACATAGACAAGCAAGGCAACTAGAAGAAAGTGGTTCCAGCAGCATGGGTCACTCAGACTTTGGATGAACCCTTCTGATCCAAGAGTGCGTTGTATTTCTTTGTTCCAGCAGCATGGGGCTTGCTTGAGCCCATACAGGGCCTTGAGAAGCAGCCACACGCGGTATGTACTAGGTACCATCATCAAAACCTTTTGGTTTCTTCACGTAAGGCTCTTCCTCCAGTGGACCATTGAGGAAGGCATTTTTTACATCAATCAGATGTATCTCCCAGTCCTCATGTGCCTCTACACCCAGAAGTGTCCGACTCGTCCCGTACTTGCAAACTGGGGTGTAGGTGTCCGAAAAGTCCTGACCTGGGATCTAGTGAAAGTCCTTAGCCATCAGCCTCACTTCATACTTTTCAATGAGTCCTGCCAGGTTCCGTTTGAGCTTGTAGACCCATTTGAAATCTATGGCTTTCCGCCCTGGTGGCAATGGGACCAGTTCGTATACACCATGCTCCAGAAGGGCGTTCAACTTAGCCACCATGGCATTTTCCCATTCACTCCCATCAACGCGCCCCCTGGCCTCAACAAGTGTTTGAGGCTCCACGATGGTATTTTCCATGTTTACCGGTCCGGCTGTGTGATAAAATTGTCTGTAGTCCACATGTGCCACTTTGTGCAAAGAGCGTCGTACCAGTAGTGGGGATGGTGTTTTTTAACCCTCCGTGCTGTTCTGGGAAGTTTGGGTATATAATCCGGGCGGTGCGTGTGGAGCGCTACATTCTGTACTGCATAAGTCAATGGGTGTCAAAAGGTCTGTGGGAACCGGTGATGTTTCTCTGTCCCTCTCTTGCAGTGACGGTTGTGAGTACACAGTGGATGTGTGAGACACAAACAAAGGCACACTCACATAGTCTGGGTATTTCTCAGGGATGGTGATGTGTGGAACATGACGTAGAGTACAGAACTATTTGTAGGGAATGTGTTCCAAGAAGGAGGCATCTCTGCTCTTTAGGAAGATGTGGTGCATGATCCCAGAAGCGTCATGTTTTGGAGGCATGGAAGACGTCTATAAAGACGCACAATCGGCCTCATGGGCTGAGTTTGTGGTCTGTTTGAGGCTGCATGAACCACGAGCATGCCATGATACCCCACATCCTAGCTGGCCTTAAGTCAGCTTTCTCCTTAAACCATCGTTCCCATGGCGTGAATGCCTTGGGCAGAAGCCCTTTTGGTACCCTGTTCCATGCCCACATCACATACTTGACAGCTTCTTCCCAGAAGCCAAAGGACAGGCCAGACTCACTAAGCAGAGTGCGCAACGCATCACCAAGGGCCATGTACCACCTTTCAGCCACACCATTTTTATGTGCTATTCATGGTGCTGTGGTTTGATGCTCTATACCTTTGGCCTTCAATACTGCTGTTAGGGCACCCATGAACTCCCCTCCTCTGTCTATGCACAATCTTAGTAGTCTACAACCGGTCTACCGCCCAGCAAGGGGAATCCATTCCGCAATGGCACATTGGACGTCCGCTTTCGACTCCAGCAAGAATTCCCAGTGAAAGCGACTGAAATCGTTTGTCAGTGTGAGAATGTATTGTGACCCATACTAGACAGAGGGCACCAACATGGGTCCAGTCAGGTCTGCATGGACAAGTTTGAGAGGGGCCTTACACACCCTATCTGATCTGGGGAAGTTCTATCTGTGAGCCTTGCCCTTCTGACAGTCGAGACATGAATCTGCATTGAGGCCATGTGGACAGTCCGTGGACAGGAGACCATGTGCTATCGTGTGTTTGATCATGTCTGCGACTAGGTCGGTGTTGATGTGCATGAGGCGATGGTGTAGTAGGCCTTTATGCTTTGCATCCATGGCCATGATGACATGTGTCTGTGGTGTGTGTGAGTACGTCTACATCTGTGGACAGAGCGTAAGGCGGTCGAGCATGTCAACATGCAGAGGTCCATCAGCCAACAGTACTCCATTAGCATAAAAAAGCATGCAGCGTTGCTTTTTGAGAGAACATGTTGGCTTGGCGGTCTAGCTGACTCCCATACAGGAGGTTCACTTTCATCTTGGGAACATGTAACACACCAGTCAACCATGATACGTCCCATGCTACTTACAAAGCCATTGTGCCCACATTCTCAACTTCCAACACCTCCCCAGACCCTCTTTTCACACCCTCCACATCATGCGCAGAGTACAACAATACAAATAGCTGGCGGTGAGGAGACATGTGCTACGACGCAATAGTGACAAACAGCCATTCATGTGTTGGATGTGCGTGTGATGTGGTGACATGTGTGTGCGCCAATCGCTGATCTGGCAACTGTGACATGGCCGTTGGTTCTGGAGGTTACAGCTCCATGGGTTCTGTCCACCCGGCTGAAGGGGCTCTGACTGTGGGCTGCTGTGACTCGGCCATGTCTGTGTAGATACGATGTGCCCACACTGGCACGGGGACTAGGATGGCCCGGTTCGGTGGGATGTAGTAGGGGCCATTGGTAGAAAGGAGGTGACCCTGGATAGATCGGTTGGCCCACCGGCAGCTGCATCGGTGATGGCGCGTACATGACTCCCCCAAAGGGCACCGGAGCTCGAGGTCCAGTCATCATGGGCGTAGACCAAGCTGGAGGATGCAGCTGCTGCCCAAGTTGTGGGCAAAGCGCCAAGGCGGTGAACCTCTGCTGTACCTCGTGTTGTTGGGGTGGTTTCATGATGCGCTGGAGGTCTGGGCATGCACGCCAGAAGTGACCCTGCTTGCCGCTCTAGATGCAGGTGCACTGTCCGCCACCACCATCCCAGCCACGGCCTCATCCTCCACCTGGCTGGGTGCCTGTTCCTCCATGTCCCCAGCCTCCCCCGCCTCTGCCTCCTCCTTGAACAGGGCTAGTAGGAGCACTTGATGGGAACTGATGTACAAAGGAGCTAGGAGCTGGGTTGTTGGCCTCTCGCAACTCACCACAAAGGATGTCCTCGTAGTGACGTAGCTCTTCAAAAACCTCCGCAAGATCGGTGTTCTCAATGTCAGCCACAAGAAGGTGGCGCTGAAGCACTCGCCGGGACACCCTGTAGGGCTCTCCAAGGTGCAACAGGACGGGGTCCAGCCATTCCAGCATGGAGTAGGATGCTCCAAGCCCGAGGATGCGGCAGCAAAGATCCATTGCCGTATCCCAAGACTCCACTATTGGTGCCCCTGGCTTTGGATACAGACTCCGGAGGCAGCCACGCAGAGAGATCACAAGAGCCATGCTCCATTCCTCATGAAGAGTAACCAGGTGCTGCCATGCCTCATGAGGACACGTAGGCCCACTACGAGGGTATGCTGGGTCCTCCCCTTTGCCACCAAAGCAAAAGTGGCAGATGGCATACAACTGGTCATTGAGCAGGTTTCAGACTAGGAAATTGAAGGCTCGTACTAAGACACGATCCTTGGTTGCATTGGTCGAAAGAAAGAGGTACAGCTCCTCTAATCCATTCTCTTCCACTCATGCAAGGAAGACATCCTTACATGCAAGACGTCTCACGAGCCCAAAGCATGTGATGTCAGATCCTTGTGATTCATGACCTTGCTTAGATCTTCCCATGTGACTGTGATAACGCCGGCTCCACCACTGGCGCCAATGCGACGCTAACGCCGGCTCGAGCAGATGCACTGCCGCTCCCCGCTCCTCCACATTGTCCTCCAGGCATTGACCCTGCTTGACTCATGGCTCCTAGGGTTCAAGCAGGTCCTAGGACGGTGGCGTGAGCCCTGACTCCACTCGTTTTCCGACCGACAAATTTTGGCAGCAATTAACCGGGCCCCCTTTGGGCCCAGTTTTCATTCGTGAGTCCATAGCTCGTGGAAACTGCCTTGTCTTGATCTAGGGAGATCCCTTAGACTAACTGCGACCTGCACTGGCCACTATGTAGGCTGAGGGACCCCGCCTCCACCTTTAGGTGGGTGAATTGGTGCTTGGGTTCTCTCTCCCACTCCTTTCATTTCCTCGCGAGCTTTCCCCTCACTTTTGATGCCTTTGCCGTCCACGAGCGGCCTAGGGGATGGCTTTCGACCATCCTTAGTAGCGAGCGCGGCCTGCCGCGGTGGTGGACATGCGGATCTAGTCCGCGCTTGACTCTGCCGCCACCTTTCCTGCTCGGCACCGCCTCTATACATCAGCCACAGGCCTGGATAGCTGCTTTGATACCATGAGAAGAGCGCTACGGTTCTAATGCAACTTGTCTTGCAAGAAATGTTCAAGTAACGAGTAAGCGAGAGTCAGATTTCATGGCGGCCATGGATCCACCAGCTAAACCTAACTGTCGAGTCCTCACAACCAAGAGCTCGAGCTGGTGGGCCTCAAGGAATGAGACCCACCCATCGGCCGGCGAGCTTTGCTCGCCATCCGATGGGTGGAATTGCTAGAGAGAGGGAAAACCCCTCATGTGGCATGCAAATGGGGTTGAATACCCCAATCCAAGGTCACACACTGTAACACACTGTATGCCCCTAACAATCCTAGACCTAAACTAGGTTCCCGAGGTTCCGCATTGTACATTGTAGACCAAATATCCAGAATGAAGGCATCCATAGGTTGCACAAGAAATCCAACATAGTCGCTGGGACTGTCACTAAAGGGTGAGCAGATGCAATGCTGCGAGAGGGAGACAAGCACACGAGAGATGCCAGATGCAACCGAGGGTGGGTCCAGCATGGAGGCTCAGTGTGCGTCACATCCACTCTCTGGATCAGCATGCCCTATGCACTCAGGTCCACACCGAAGGGAAAATTATATAGAGAGAGGACTAACAGCTATCTCTTAGAAGAGTAGAGAACAAGGGTGTGTGGCTTGAGACTTAAGTGTGACCGAGTACGTGGTGCTCGGTGCAAGAATTCACAAAAGTGAATGGCATTGCCGCTTTTTGCAATGATTATGTGTGTTCATGTACTGTATCACCATTTGCTACAACAACAAAAGCACAAAAACACCCTCAGCACAACAACATGCACCACTTCCGCAAAAAGAACATCAACATGGAACATCACTTTGTGCACAAGTGTATTGCTACCAAACAAGTTCAGGTTGTCTGAGTTGATACTCGTCCGCAGCATGCATACTTTCTCACTAAGGCTCTCAATAGTGGCATGTTCTAGGTGGCTGTTGGCTTGCAACTTGCTCATGTTGCTCCCAAATTTTCATGCTACATTCTTCTCCTCTTTTTTGTTTTCTCATCTCACCATGTGATCATATGTTCCTCACATTTGCATATGTGTGAGGCTAGTTCCTATGTGGGTCATTGGGGAGTGTTGTTAATGGGGTGCAAACATGCAAGTGACCTCTTGACTCTGTCCATGTACACACCATCACTGCAGGTGACCAATTTAAAGTGAGGCTCTTGGACACAGCATCAATGTCTCAACCAGAGAGAGAGAGACCACATGTCTACTTCATTCTGGT
Organism: Penium margaritaceum; assembly: GCA_023375785.1. Taxonomy (NCBI): domain Eukaryota; kingdom Viridiplantae; phylum Streptophyta; class Zygnematophyceae; order Desmidiales; family Peniaceae; genus Penium; species Penium margaritaceum. The sequence goes on along the minus strand of SZWC01000164.1, from coordinate 156,873 downwards.
GTATGAGAAACTATCGTCAGCACACTATCAACTGGAAGGATTTTATCCCGGGATGTCTGCAAGGCCCCATGCGAGCCACTCGCATGGGTGGCCTGGTCAGCCATCGTTGATCACCTAACGAACCCCTTACTCTCACGATATACAATTCCCCCTTCTCACAAGTCCTAAGTGTTCACCTCTCCGTTTCCATGAAGTGTGTGTCCCTCCATGCTCTGTTGCACTTGTGAGACACACCACACTACTAGTAAAAACTACATACAGGTTTGTATCAGTCTAACCACCTGTAGGCAACTGCGCTAGACAAGTACATGAAAGCTAGGACGGCATGTAGAACAATGGAGGCGAAGAAATGCCCTTAATTGACACGGAAGTCATCAGAGTAACAGGTCACAAGTGAAGGAAACGTGGAGTGACATAGAGAGGGAGGAAAAGACTCTTCCACGACCGGGTGAGCTGCGAGCCCACCTATGATTGTGAGTTTTTCCACGTAACTACTTCTTGAGCCCACACATTGAGATGTTTTTTTTCTCTCATGAGTTGGCTTTCAGAAAAATCTTGTGGCATGCAGTCTAGGACGTCATACCCAGGCTACACCCCCTCCACAAAAGTACAAAACCCTATGAGGAGCATCAATCATAATCAGGCACAATATTTCATGTAGCATGACCACGCAGACTGCCTTGCTGCTCAATGGTGGACAACTACTATCGGTGAAATCCATCAACCAAACGTCATGAGACTGGTTCACCGTACAGCCATGTCGAGATATTGGAGAAACCAGTGGCAAGGTCTTCCTCTGATGAGCCACAAGGCCAGAGGTTACTACGTGTCACTTACACATTACCACCTCTCCGCCATGACCCAAAACCAATACTCACATTGATGCTCGCAGCCACAATTCAGTCTTCACAAGACATGACACAAGACTGTGCACATGCACATGCACAACCCATCACCCTAGAGCATCACAAGCATACAATATACCAACAGCATGAACTTATACCATAGAGACGTTACCATTGAGTGCCTTCATGAGGAGATCAGCTCTTTGCTATCAGGTGTCAACCCACAGAACCTGAACATCGCCAAGAGCCATATGCTCATGCACAAAATTATGCTCCACATTGATATGCTTTGTGCGAGTGTGATGTATGTCATTGTGTTCAGCAATAGCCTTTGTGCTTTGGTTCTCAGAGCGCAATATGATGAACCGGATGGGGACATGCAGCTGTTGTAACAGTCAACAGAGTCAAACACTCTCACACGTGTCTGCACCAAGAACAACATACTCTACTTCATTGGAGCTGCGTACCACACAACCCAGCTTGTCACTCCTCAACAACATTGTTGTTCCTCTGAAAAGGAAGATGTATCCAGTGTGACTACGAGCATCTACATCATGAGCCCAATCATTGTCAGTGTAACCATCAACGAAAACTAATGGATGTGCCTGGTAGCAGGGCCAACTCTGGTAGTGGAGAGTGTGTAACTGACAACACACAATGGCGTGTCCTTAGATACTATGAGAACTGATCGAAGAAGTTGACAACAAAGGCGAAATCCGTCCTCATAGTGGAAGCCAAGTATATGAGGGACCCTATGACACGCAGGTAGTCAGTCACATCAACCCTCTCTCCCAACTTTGACATGTCGAGACTTTTTAATAGCCTCTGTCCAGCTGGCATCATCGATGTTGAAGCAGTGGGCATAGAGTCCAGCAGAGGTGCAAAGCGCTACCTGAGGCTACGGACGTATGCAGCATGGTGGACGTGGAGAATGTGACAAGCGTGGTTACACTCAAGCTCCATGTAAAGAAATACATGTGCCGGACCCAAGTCCTTCATCTTGTAAGCCGACTAAAACAGTGACGTCATAAACTCCACAGCCTCCCGACTCGGCAACGCAATCAACAAATCCTCAACTAAAACGAGGATGGCAGCAAAATGGTGCCAATGATGGAGTGGCAAAGAGGGATGGATCCACCGCGCTAGCTGGTAACCCCATTTTCCCATGGTCGAAGTGATTTCTTGGTTCCAACACCTGCGTGATTGTTTCAGGCCATAGAGAGCATTTTCCAGCCACCAGACTCTGTTGGTGCCATCAGAAAATCCTGGATGCTACACCTTGTAAATATGCTCATCCAACCGTCCGTTTCGGAACACGCTATTTACATCCACCTGTTCAAGTTCCAAGTCATTGTGTGGTACAAGACGTCAAAGAACTCAAGCTTTCTTGTAACGTCTGATGGGGGCAAAAACTTTGTGGAAATCAACACCGGGCAATGCCTTGTACTTATCGGGTACAAGAAATACCTTGTACTTATCGGGTGCACTGTCAGTCACCCGATAAGTCCCTTGGCGGTGAGGCATGCCTTGTACTTATCGGGTGCACTGTCAGTCTTGTATTTTGAATGAAACACCCAACAAGCGTCATTAGCCTTGCGTCCTAGTGGCAGATCGACCGGTCCATACACGGCATGATCTTCTAGAGATCTTAGCTCGGTCCGCATGGCAGCCTCCCACTGTCGGGCGTCAGACGCCGCGCGTGCCTGTCGAACTGTGGTGGGTTCAGGCGACAAGGGTGTGATGGCGACAGTGGCATGATACTCAGCAACGCTGCTGACGGCAACAGCTTCCACTGTACACTCGTGCTCTGTCGTTAGAAGAGCATACACATAAGCAGAACAGGAATGGAAAATCCTAGTGGCCAGACTCAGGGCGTCCATGTCGGTGAGCATGACAAGGGATTGCTTAGTCTATGACCATGACTGGCAAGCCCAGGGTGCAAAGATACCAGAGGAGTGGTTATTGAGTACTCAAAGGCCCTTGCCACAGACAAAAGGGGAAGTGGGTGTAGGGCTCGTGGGGTCACTGGACAAAGGCTTGTTAGACAAAAAAACAAGTGGACTGGACACAACACGAGCAACTCAAATGGACAGAGCCACGGAGAGGTAAGCAAGAGACAGTGACTAGGAAGTTATTGCAGATGATAAGGTGACCCGGGAGGACGGTGCTCCAACGGAGCTGGAAAACACAGACGGGAGGGAATCGGAGGCCTGTGTGGGCATAGCGCATGTAGATTAGTAACATGCCAAGGGTGAAGGCTGTTGGGAAGATCCAACAACAGGGACTGCTTGGACTGAAGGAAAAATGTCCTTACGTAAAAGAAATGTGAAGAAATAGGGAGGCAGGGGACAAGAGACGACAAAGGTCTTGAAGGAAAATGGATTTGGAAAATAGTGCATCGCAGGACTCAATGACGATTTGGCGTCCTAGGTCCGTAAAACTCCAAGGCCTTAAACTGGACTGAGACACCCAAAAAGGGGAAAAGGGCCCACAAGGGGATGTTTTGCCATTGCGAAGGTCCTGAAGAAGTCAGGCAGACGCAATGCTACTTCGGACCCGAGCATGACGGAGGTCGACATTAATATCGTACCAACGCTCAATGGGTGTAACAGTGCGAAGAAGGGGAGAGTTGAGAACACGGTTCCAAACCCAGGTCATGTAACTCATGGCCTCAAAGGCAAGAAGTGAGGACAGGCCAGACTAAAAAAGAAGAGTACGGATGCCATCAGTGATTCTAGCGCTTGAATACGCCATTTTATTGATGTTTTTAAGGAGCATAGGTCTCCAAATCCCTTTGCATCCCTTTGCAATCAAGGAGCCAGGTGGTAGGTCCAAGAAACTCATCACCCCGATCACTACAAAATGTGTGTAGCAAGCGTTGGCATGAACACTCAACTTGAACAAACCAAGACTCAAGGACTCCACACACATCGTTCTTCTAAAAAAAGGTGAAGACTCTGTTAAAATGGGATAAATCATCAATCATGCACAAGACATAGCCCCCGACATCCTCGTAGGAAGTCATGGAGAAAGGGATCAATGACATCAACATGAACACGATCAAGGGGGTCTAAAGAGTGAGAGTTAGAGGAAAGGAAAGGGGAGTGATGAATTTTACCCTTGGCACAGTCAAAACCGTAAGAGGAGAAAGGGGAAGGGAATTTGAAAGTGATGGGCTGACAACGGACTGAAGGCATAGCATACTAATGATGGCATAAGTTTGCAAGTGGCCCAGAGGACGATGCAAGAGCTGAACATGGCGGGAAGAGAGAGAGGGTACGACATGAGCAAGGGCAGAGCTAACATAGGAAGCAGGTGCAAGCAACGGTTTCACTAGAGCTTGTCACACTAGACGCCACGCAAGATGACACGATTGAAGGGTCAAAGGAGGAGAGTGCCAACACCACAACTGGCTGGAAAATCCATAACTTGATTGGCAAAGGAAGTTACCAAAAACAAGTTGAGCTCTAAGGAAGGCACAAGCAGAGTGTCACGCCAAAACAGAACATCAGTGGGACAGATGAAATGAACAACACTAATGCCCTAAACAGGTTGTAACTGTCCCAGCCGAATGCGAACAAGGCAGTCAAAACTGGCCAGACCCATCGAGAAAAAGGAGGAATAGACGGACGTCATGTGGTGGGTGACTCCAAAATCGAGAATCTAAAAGCCACCCAAGGCACCCATACAGGGTAAAATGTTGCAAGTAGCAACAGAGCCGATAGACGGAGCGGATGAAGTATAGGCAGCAAGGAAACAAGGAAGGATGACAGACTGCCAATGTCGTATCCACAAAAGAGATGAAGGTGCAACCCAAGGACATGACCATGGGGTCTCCACGAAGGACAGTGTCAGTCTGGCATGAAAGACCTCTAGCAAATGGTGTCATACTCTCACCTTCCTGATGGCAAAAGCACAAAATCTGGTGGAGACATTGCTCCAGTTGGCGCTTACCGTCAACCGATGCTGCCAGGGCTGGGGCCGAGGTCAAGGATTCCGAGAAGGAAGGGTACCACGGAGGATCGATGAAGGTTAGGAAAGGTGGCCGAGCACAGACGGGTGCTCCGTACTGTGGCAGCCAACCCCAGGAGTATGGTGCCAATGGAGGAGTGAAGGAAATTCCAACAATAGTGTAGGCGCGAGCAGAGGAGGTGGTGGACCGCACGGAGGTACTGGAGCTTGAGTTGGAGGTGGACGAGACAGAGGAGCTGGAGGTGCATGCCCGATGAGCGTGCATGGCGTGTGCACGGTGCAATTCATCAAGTGGAGCATCACACGCACGCACAAAATGCTTGGGAGAGCCATAGTTCTAGCACACGACTGCGCTAGGCACACGGGAGGATGCGGGATCTTTGGATATACTCTTGCCCTTCGCATGGCCCTTGCCACGTCCACAACCCACAGAGGCGGGGGGCGGTGGCAGTGGAGGAAAAAGAGGAGGAGGAGGAGGAAGAGGATGCAGATGAAGAGGAGGGGAAATATCAGACAGAAGAAATGGAAACAACTCCCGTAAGAGTTTTGCAGTGAAGGCATTTGTTCTAGAGGCCATTCCACCACATAGCAATACGCCAAGCAGTGAAGTCCAATAGGACACCAACAAAAAACGGGGACTTTGGTGGAACTGGCTCAGACGTAAGGCGCTTCAAATCATCAGCTTTGACATCGCGAAGGAGGTCTAGAAGCTCAGGGATTAACCCGTTGACCATGGTGAGCATAACGGACAGCTGGCCAGGCACAGCCTCCCTAATCTCACAACGAAGCTTGAGCCCGTGAGCCTAGTATGTGTCAACCATTTTTTTAGCACACACTAAGAGTGTGATGAACTAGACAGTGAGCACACTTTGGATCGCTTGGCCAGTGATAGTGCTATGGTGGCAAAGCATATGTTACGCACCGAATAGGGTGACGAGATGCTAGGTGGTGGGATTAGCATTGGAGGTGCTGATGTCATCAGTGAGTACCTCATGCGCAATATCAATGAGAGCATTGACAGTGCAAATGGACTCAAAAGCAGCCGATGTGTAGGATGAGAAAGCTGGAGTGTAGTACTCCCACACATGTTCACACTGAGCCCAGGCACTAAAATGCACCTCCCAGGAGGAAAGGGCATCCAGTGGGGCCGAGACAAGGGGTTGAGATAAGAAATACTGGCGCGGCACAATGATAACAGTGGCGGCAGCAGGAGCGAAAGCAGGGTTAGCAGCAGAGGTGCAAGCTATAGATGGTGTGGAAGAGGCACCAACGTTGGTGCCAAGATTAGCACCACAAGGAGGGGCAGATGCATCGGGAAGACGCTTAAGCACAATAGCATTTACCCTCTTTAGCTAAGGTAGCGTGATTGTTTATCTCAAGATTGAGGAAATCTTCTGCCTCACGATGAGTCTCGCATGTGAGATACACTTGGTGTTGTTGCTCTGCTACGATTGACTCCTCGTGACCAAGCATGGTGATGAAAGATGGGCTCTATCGGACAAATTTGAACTGAGTTTCACATGCCCGAGTGGGCGTGAGATAATTGGGAGTGTCTTATGCACGTATGTCGATTGTGCAAGAAATCCCAACCCAAGTCAGACAAAAATCCACCACAGAGAACACGGACAGCGTACCAATAGAGGTGATGCATGCAAGGGAGACGCTCACAAGGTAGTGTAAAGTGAGGGGGTGCATATAAATGAAAGGAGGGGTGGTACTCCAATAGCTCCAGCAGTGGAGAGTAGATACAAATGGGACCACTAAGGCAAGAGTGTCAGTGGTGAGTGCTCTGTCGAAAGTGATGAGAACTGCTGCTATATATACTACCACAATGACAAGACTACTGGCACGTGATGACGATGATGAAGCATATGAGACGGCTGCTGCAATGGAGGTACGGATGGAGGTACACAGCAACTGCTATTGTGGCATATGCTATAAATATTGTTGTAGAGGCTACAACTCATGGTGTTGCGACGATCTGCATGCAAATATTCATAATAGCCACATTAACTGCTCTTATCACAACTACACCCTCACTGTAAACCTCATTGGCATGCCCTGTTGAAGCGCATGAGATGCTTTAGCTATAACTACAAATGTAGTGGCTGTTAAAAGTAGCTGCATCTATGACAGCCAAGTCAATACGCATCAGATGACGCGCAAGGTCAACAACATCCTGACGAAGTGCTGCGAACAAGTTACCCACATTGAGGTGCACCTCAATGGCGCCGTATGGCTGTTGAACCGCCCCCTCCCCTAGGTGCTTGGGTGAGATGGTCTTACCGGGTTTGGATGTTATGTCCACGATGTCGTTGTCAAGGTGGTCCAAGACGTCGGGGTGTCATTGTTCCAAGAGCACCACTGACGCGCCTAGCAACCCTCATAACAGCCGCCAAGTGGTACTGCACCTGGGACCTCAATGTGCGCCAGTGTAGTTGCTAGTACCATATCTCTAGCAAACATCAAAAACATAACTACTATTGCTAATGACGTTGTAATTGGGTGTAGCCTTTACACTACTGCTACCGCTACCACTGACACGGTCCACAATTGCTGTTGTTATAACTTGCATAGCTAATTGATAAGTGATGCTATAACACAATGCCGGTTGTTGCTGCTGCAACTGCCACTACAGCTACCAGTTCTTTGCTGCTACTATCGTCGCTACGCAACTACAGTTGTTGCTCCTATTGTAGTATGATGCTCAGTATTGCTGCCCCCACTGCTTTTGTAGCGACCATTGTGTTGCTGATGTGATTGATATTGCGCAACTCCAACATATGTTCCTATTATAGTTTGTTTCCGGCTATTGCTGTCGTTGCTGCTTTGAGGTTGAGGATATAGTTGTTGCACAGCCACGGCCAATGTAGCGGCTGCTACGTACTTACATGGATTGTTGGTGTCGCTGATGATGCAACAGCCCACTGCTAATAGCACTTTTGCACTGTAGTTTTGGCTATTCCGATTATGTAGCTGTTGTTGCAACAACCGTTAACTATTGCTACTACAACACATAGTTGCTACTGTTGATGCTATGTGTATGGGGCTATGGCTATTGCGCGGGCGTAGCTAATGTGGGTGTTGCTGTCTATTGCTAATAGCCGTTGTTGTTTTCATTTCTATAGTCTACAACTCTTGTTGTTGTGCTACTGTAGAGATTGTTGTCATCATGCTACAACTGTTGTTGCTGGTGCGGACATCAGCTGATGCTATGTGGCTGTGGTTGTTGCTCATTGTTGCTATTGCGCACCTGCCGCTACTAAACGCTGCCAAAGGGCTTCACCAGCCTTGCATGCTCTTTTGCCTCAGCCATATACATGTGTCTCATGCTTGTGTGCATTCTTGTCGCATACTGAGCCTGGTGCTCACCCAAACCTAGTTTTTGCCAGTCTCTTAACCGGTGATACATCTGACGGAATTTTGAAAAATGCAGCAGAGTGGTGGTTTCAATCCACCACACTCGAGGTAGCGAGCGAGAGCAAGCTTGCTGCTTGTTTGCTGGCTCGCTCCCACGCTGCACACATGTGTGATTTGTGACTCGACTCACTTCCCATCTCTGCTCACTTCTATCGCCAAATCCATGGCTTTGACCCGCCACGTGCACGCCATGTCTGAGAAGATTCCATGAAGCTTTCTAGCACGCTTGCCACTGACTGGGCGTGAGCGCTCAGTCAGCTCGCGACGTCAATACAGGTCGGACGCGAAACGGCAAGGGTTTGGCTAGACGTCACGAGCACAATGTCAAATGTGCTTCCATAAATTAAACACATGTAGAGAGAGAATGAAAACTGAGCAACAATCAGCCTACATAGTTGCTGGCCGCCTAGAGTCACTAGGGGCGGCGGTATTTTTGTACCTGCTCAAACTGGCCTAAAACCACAGTTTTGGCCGTAACTCACTGCTCAGGTGTCAGAATCACCTGATGTCTGCACCAGAACGTGCAAAACGATGAGCTTTACGCAACGGACCCACGCAAGGTGGGTTTGCATCATCCAGACACGAATAGCAAGCAAAACAAGGAAATTGGCCAAAAAGGCATGTCCACCGAGAAAACTCTAGAGCACTCTGAACTGCACTGAGAGCGCCCATAAATGTATGAGTGTAGTACCGAGACTTCAGTGTGTGCTTTCCACGACAGGAAGCACAGACAACATTGCACGTCTCCTCATCGCACCGGTACAGGCTACCGGATGCGTGGGTCTCGACCATCGAAAAAACTCTAGCAACGGCAGACCAGCCAGTCAGGCTGTAGAGACGCATCACCTGCGTCACACCTGTCATATCGTAGCTGCTAGATAGGTCCCTGGTCCCGTCACGATCCGAAGTCCCGTCGGGTCGTCACCATCTCCAATGCGGCCGCCGCTCACCATCAGCTGCGTGTGCACCTGTACCTGCCACGGCCATGGCTTGTGACGGGTGGAAGCCACACACACCAACACTCCCCCTGGTTGACACATCTGTCAACACCACAATGGCTGAGCAAAGGCAGGACAGGATGGCTCGGGAAACCAATCATGGCAAGCACCGATCAAGCATACTACAGCACAGGGTCTCCTCGTGACAATGGTGCATCCCACCAAGTGCCCAGGTCTCGACCATGCAAGAAGTCAATCACACACCTACGTGTCAGACATCATGTAAGAGGTACAAAGAAACAAGGTCTCCTCGTGACCGCGGAAAATGCCTCCGGGTATTCGGATCTCGACCACACCATGCATGCATGGGTCAAACATAATAGATGGAGGCAATGGATCTCCGCGTCACACCGGTAGCACTCACCAGGTCCGCGGGTCTCGACCAGCATCGTGTCACACCCCAAGTAACATCGCTTTCCTAGAGTGTCAGGCCTAAGCCCACACACCGACAATGTCTTGTAGCCTACCATAGTTGATCTTAGCCTGTCTAGCATGATTGCTTAGCATCGCGTGTATCAACTGCTGCAAGCCGCGGTAGACGGCTATGCTACTCAAATGTTCACTATCTGTGGTTCGAAGCTGTTGCAGCTTCGGAAGTGTCTTCCCAAAAGCAAACCCATACTGTTCTCAGACCTGCCTTGCATGCTTGTGCATTCACTCTCTGAATTACATATTACACGTGACTGGTGTTAGCGACATTGTCCCACCACCCCCGCTCCCCCGCCCAATTGTCTGCACTGTCCTAGGTGTGGTGCTTCGTGTTAAGTCATCATGAAGCAAAGAGAGCAAGTAAATGTTGTACATTGTACCTCTTGTCAGAAGCGATATTTGGGCGAAGACTTGCGAGTAAAGAGACACAATGAACTGGGAAACACAAATGTATCAACAAACCATGGCCTTGCGCATCCTGTGCATGCGTGTGTGCGTATGACCCTGTGTGCATGTAGTGTGCGGGTGCGCATGTGCGCGTGCATGTGCTCGTGCGTGTGTGCTTGCCTGTGCGCGTGCAAGTGCCCATGTGTGGGTGAGTGTGCATGTGAGCGTGTGTGTGCGTGTCGGAGAGGAGGGAGAAGCAGAAGGGCAAAGAGAGAGAGGGAGGGATGGTGCTAGAGTGGGTGGGAGAATCAAAGAAGGGAACATATGGGCTGCAGAGAGCTTCGTGAGGGGGGGGGGGGGGG